>JAQMYL010000003.1:9706397-9731566 GCA_030014365.1 Clarias pachynema | reverse complement strand
CACACACACACACACACACACACACACACACACACACACACACACACACACACACACACACACACACACTCTCTAACTCAGTGGGGGGGCTATAGTTTTTCGCAGCAACGTATTCAGAGGAAGCGGAGTTGAAGAGTTCTCCAGATCTTTTCAATTTAAGTATAAAATTTAACCCAAATAACACTCTGGGTTCATTAAAGATGTCTCACACACACACACAGGGTTCGTACACAGCCTCGGTCCACGCGTCGTCAATGAAAGTAAACAGTGTGTGTCATGGAGTCGCAAGCAAACAGCGACGGAACTCCAGGGCAAGACTCTGAAACTGAATAACAAAGAACTCGATCTGTTTAATTCCCCTCACAGGCGGCCTGGAGATAAAGAGGCCATGAGGTTGAGGCTAGGTGCCAGGAGGGAAAAAAAAAACGTGACAAAAAGGAGCGAGCGAGTAGGCACAGAGAGGAGAGAATAAAAAAAAATAAAAAAAAGGAGTGGGTGGGAAAGGCCTTCGGTTACCATGGAAACTAGGAGGTATCAGCTGAGTCATTTTTCCGCCTTGGCTCCCGCGTTCCCGCCCTCCCGTTTTTTTTTTTTTTTTTTCCTTTAATTCACTATGTTCCTCCACCCTGTCACCTCACCCCGCTTTCCATCTCCACCCTTCCTCCACTCCACCTTTCTCTCCAGCCCGTTTTTCATCTAGGAGTTGAGAAAGAAAAAAGGAAAAAAGGACGAACGCATCGATAAGCGTCCTCGTTATCAGCTCGCCGCGCGTGACGCTAATCGAGAACGTTTCAATAGCTGTCGCCGGACGTGAGACGAGCTGATGTGAGCGGCGAGATAAGACAGAAAAGTACCGGCGGAGGAGAATTCACCGCTCCTGGGGGGAGAAAGGGAGGGAGGGAGGAGTGAAAATGTTGGATGCGTGCGTGAAAGTGCAGAGAACGAACGAGTGCAGAATGCAGTTCGAATGTTCTCCAGCGTCCAGTGGAGTGTCAAGCAAGGCACGGGCTGCCAAGAGGAAAGAGAGAGAGAGAGAGAGGGATGTTCTCATCCAGAGCTCGCTCAGTTAGTGCCAAGCTCATACTACTGACTGCAGCGAGAGAGCGAGAGAGCGAGAGAGAGAAAGAAAGACTGCGAGAGAGGGAGAGAGAGAGCTCTATCGATATTCATCATTTCATTAAGTGTTTAAGGAACGTTCCAGTGTTTCTCAACTTCATTCGTCTTCATTCATTCATCTTCTATATCGCTTATCCTGTTGCGCAGGGTCGCGAGAGCCTGGAGCCTAATCCCAGGAGACTCGCATGTCTTTGGACTGTCGGAAGAAGTCGGAGTACTCGGAGGAAACCCACCAAGCATGGGGAGAACATGCAGACTCCATGCACACACACAGTACAGACTCCAACAATCGAACCCTTGACCCTGTAGACACGAGGCCTCAGTGCTAACCCAAAAATATTGATACACATCTTCAATAAAAAAAAAAAAATAAAATAAAAAAAAAACACAACTGATGCTCTTATGTCAACTCAAGGGTTGGGGGTTCGAATCTCGTCGCCGTTTTTGTGTGCGCCCTGTGTTTGCCAGGTTTTCTCAGGGTACTCCAGTTTCCTCCCATAGTTCAAAGACACACACTGTACGCTGATTGGTGTTTTCAAACTGTCTGAAATAGATGGATTGGGTGTGTAAGTGTGTCCATCCTGTAACGAGTTGGCATCCCAACCAGGGTGTAGAAAAAAAAAATCCCAAGTCCTATTTTACTCTTAATAAATCACTGTGTATATGCTATTTAGGGGGCGTGGCTTGGTCTCCCAGCACCACCTGACACAGCGTTTCCCAAACCTCTCAGGGAAGCGCGGATTATAAACGATGTGTGACGCCCAAGCTTTAACATCATGTCCGTCATGCTAAAAAAAAATTCTAAAAAGAATCGATATCCTCGAGGAACCAGCGGCGGTTGTGTTCAAACGACATCCTTCGCAAACCATGTGGGGTCACGACCCCCGGCTAATCGAAGTGCGCGTAATCCTGTTGTCCTCCTCTACCAAACCCCACTGTACGTCCATATTAAAGCCGGTGGAGGTCAGCGGGTCTGTAACCGGGGCAGTGCGTTTAGGGAAGGTCAGTTTACTGAGGGATTTTTCACAATCAGGAAGATAAACTCACACTCACGGTTGGGGCAAATAAAACTAAACTCATCCAGCTGTAGGAAACTGAAATATGTCGTGCGCCTTAAGGCAGCGTTAAAGCGTATATATGTCTCGACTGTGTGCGAGCTGCAGAGCCAAATCCGTCCGAACCAGAATAGACTCTCCGCTGCTGACACGGAGCATGTCCTGGTGTGTATCTATACACAGTCTAGTGCTTTATTAATGCTACTTTTAAACATAGCCCTGAGGATAAGGTTTTACGACGAGTGTTCAGGTCAAAGGAGATCCTGGGAGGCCAGCGTTTCCAATCATGGCTCCAGCATGCTGAGAAAACTTTTAGTCATGCTTTTAGTAATGAAACGCTGGAATAAGTGCATTAGTGTCGCAGGGGGTTATATAGAGGAATAAAAGGAGTTTTTTAATGATCTACAGTCCTGCTTTGACATGAACGGCTTTAATTAATCATGTGTTAATCATCGTTAATGAACAAACCCACACCGATGCTTATTCAGGACTGAATATTAGATTTATAAGGAATTAATTTATTCCCCAGTCTGTCCTGTGTTTCTCGGCTTCGAAATTTCTTCATAGTGAAAGCATTTCTGAAAATATTTGAATCTGTATAAATAAATAAATACATAAGCTTCTTATCCATATTATGAACAAATTCATCTTACGATCTTGAAAAAGAAACTGCGGACCATTTATGATGTGTAAATCCTCTAAAGTGAGAGAGAGAGGATCCTCTGAGAGAGGATCCATTCATTTATTCCTTCATCTTCTGTACCACTTTATCCGGTACACAGCGTCACAGAAAGCCTGAGGCCTAGCGCAGGAAACTGCAACCAACAAGGCGGGGTACACCCTGAACCGGGAGCCAGCCGATCCATTGGTGGGATACATGAACATACAACATACTCACACACGCAGTCACACACTACGGGCAACTTGGGAACACCAATTGCATGTTTTTGGACTGTGAGAGGAACCCAGAGTACCCGGAAGAACCTCATCAAGCCCAACCCAGAACCTGGAGGTGCAAGGCGATAGTGTTAACCACTACGCCACCGTGCTGCCCATCGTTTGCTTGTTTTTTGTTTTGTTTTTGTTTTATTGTTTGATATTCTTGTTTGAAATAAAGTAAAACAAAAACAAAACAAAAAAAACGAGTAAATTCAGTAACATTGAAAAAGATAGATTAAATGATAAATGGCTTCATAAGTGATTCATTTATTATTATTATTATTTAAAGAAATAAAAACTTTTTTATTCATTCAGTTAATTAATTCTTTTTTGACTCAAATCATCTTTTAATGTTTTAAAGTTTGGCACGACTTCAAATTCCGCCGATTTAAATCAAGAGTGTAAAATTTCAACTTGGCCGCGTGTACTTAAAGTAAAACAAGAAGAAAAATTAAAAATTCAAAGTTTATAATAATTTGTCTCTTCATGTCAACAGTGACAAACACCTTATTTATTTTATAAAACTTGTATAAGGACCATTAAATAGTCACTTTCTGTAAATTCAAAATTTTATTCAAATTCTATTCGTCACATACACACAGTCATACACAGTACGATATGCAGTGAGATGCTTATATGTAGGGCGGCACAATTTGTTAAACAAAAGAAAAGAAAAGAAAGAAAAAGAAAAATCACAATGCCGCATTTTCCGATTACGATTTAAACTGGGATATGTAACTATTAAATAATAACTGGACAAATTATCTCATTATGAGGATGTTTGCCGATATTTATCATCTCAATATTATTAAATAATTTATACTTAAATTATTGACAAACTCTACATAAATTCCTGATTATGAATACGATACCGGTAATAAATTGCAGCCTTACGCGATTAAAGAACTGCACATGTCATATTGCAATTTCGATTAATTCTGTAAGTTTGTGCAAAACTTTTTTTTTTCTTTTTTTGGGTCAAAAATTCAGCCCAAATTCTTTTCCAAGTTTTCTAAACATACGCTACAGACTGAGGAAGTAAAACGCTTCTATTCTATAATGAATTAGTTCAATTAAAAAAAATTTATGGAAGAATGAACACCTTTAGATTTTAAGTAATTATATTTTTAAAGTTGCCCTCCAGCCACATGGCGAGTCCGGTGTGCATTTAATACGTCACTTTCTCACAATTCGCTTTTAAAGATTTTCGATTCGAATATGAAGAACAAACATAGACAGAAAGTTCTGGCTCCCTGAGAGATAATGAACAAATTCCGGTGCTCCATCAATATCAGTACAGCTTGTTGAATGATGCTTTATTTTCCTTGGTATTTCCTTCGTTCCATGAGCGATGCCAAACCCTTCCCTGTTTCTCAGCTCCACTCCATCCATCCCTCAATCAGAGTCCAAAGTCAATCTTACAGAAAAAACGCCGCAGCGTCAGACATCAGATGTGTTAATGTAGCGTTCGTCTGCGCTGGCCTCCGTCTCCTGGGTGGAGTCGCCCATTCGTCAGTTTGCCATGTGATGTGCCAGAGTGTGAGGAGAGATAGGGATGATAAACTGAAGGGGGCGGGGAGGGATGAAGGGTGCGGCTGCCGAGGGAGATTATTAATGCCAGACAGAGGGAGTGGTAGTTAGCCGCACCCTTTAACAACACAGCAAGACACTGACACTTTGTCACACTGCAGTGGATCTCACTCCATACTCTATGCAGTCTTAAGAGTCATCAGGTTCTGTACCAAGCAGAGATCGTTGCAATATTAAACAAGTAATAATGCAGTCGTTGGTTTAACAAAAGAACAGAATCGTCCGAAAAAGTTCTCATAAGTGTCCAGTATGAAATGAAGACAAAGCAAAGAAAAAAAACCTGTTTCTATACGCAAGACATACAGAATAAAACTATTAACACTACTGTAAGGGGAGTTCAAGTCAAACCGGGACTTTTGGTTGTACAGAATAACACATTTACATGGTTCGAATGTTCATCACAAGTCCCGGTTTGACTTGAACACACCTCGTATTACTGTGTTAAGGCCCTGAGTTACTGATCAGAAGGTTAGCGGTTCAAACCCCAGCTCCACCAACCTGCCCCTGTTGGGCCCCTGCTCCAGGGGGTGAAATATGATGGCTGACTCCGCCCTCTGACCCCAACGTCTTAAGTATTTCACCGTGCAGTAATGTTTATGTGACAAATAAAGGCTTACTGTAACTCGTAGTCTATCAACTATGATCAAAGGCTTTGCAATTCAAACTAAAATGAAAATGAAATCTCAAAACCTCAATGAAAAACGAAAAGGGTTTATTATGACATCTCACCACAACAGACGTTTAAGACCGCGCTTACGTAAATCTCAGATCTATTATCAGAATCAACTTTACAAATGGTTATGTAAAATGATGTCAAAAAGGCAAAAAAAAAAAAAAAGGTAACAAGTGTTGTACGGTACAACATTTCGACATTGCACGTAGAATTCATCATAACATCTCTCATAAAGTCTTATATAGTTTATTGGTAACTGATAAGGTTTGTCTAACAATCTAAATCATGGGGGGGACACGTGAGGGGGGACACTGTCCAAGACGTCGGTGTCACTCAAAAAATCATGAATGATCGTGATGGAAGACGAAGTTGTGGAGCTACAGTATGTTTAATAAGAACACACAGGATTTAGACTAAACAGCTGTGTGTCCCCATAAAGCAGATGTCTAGGGAGCATAAAGACTGGACTTTGGACCGATGGAAAAAGGTCATGTGATCCAGACTGAACCTATTCCAGAGTGATGGGCGTGTCAGGGTACGAGAGGAAGCGCATGAAGCGATGCACCATCATGCATAGTGTCCACTGTACAAGCCTCTGGAGGCAGTGTTATGATCAGAGACATAAAGCAAAGGACTTTGGCGTATTTATCTGCTTTATATAAGCAAACATTTGAAGTGTGTGTGTGTGTGTGTGTGTGTGTGCAAAGAAGGCAAATAGTAGTAAAAAGGGTTGGAGCATGTGTTGTGCATGTTGTGAATGCCCCTGTTAGCTTTAAGATGAGTGCACGCAAGGACGTGTGTGTGTGTGTGTGTGTGTGTGTGTGTGTGTGTGTGTTCCCCTGCAGGTATATAATCTTCAGTGTGCACCTCGTGGCTAAAGGAGTGGAGTGTGTAGGAGTGGGAGTGTTGTGAGGGGGTGGGATAGCGTCAGGAGTGTGTGTGTGTGTGTGTGTGTGTGTGTGTGTGTGTGTGTGTGTGTGTGTGTGTGTGTGTGCGCGTGTGTGTGCGCGTGTGTGTGTGTGTGCGTGTGCTTGCACAGATGCTCATCTGGACACTTTACTGCATAAAAAAAGAGGTTTACATAACTATGTGTGTTTATTTCACCAAACTATAATTAAAGCAATAGTAATAATACAAGACGGATTGCTATTATAAGAAAATAATCTTATTATATTAATCTGTGTGATGTGATGTGATCCGATGCCAATTGGAGTCATTGTGACAACATAAATGTTGATAATTTTTCTATAATAGCACACCCTGTAGTGTTTAATTCTCTTTCAATTCCTGTTTTGAGAAACACTGTTACAAAGTACTGACATTAGAGACTCCTTACAAAAAGTTCCTTACAAAAGTCTTCACCACATCAATGATTATGGCATTATTTGCCATTTTCTGTTTCATAGCTTGCTACTGTAAGTAGGATCCTTTGATGTTCCAGCATGGCAGTGCCCATGTGCACAAAGTGAGCGCCATAGAAGCATGGTTTGCCAAGGGTTGAATAAAAGACCTTGAGTGTCCTGCACAGTCCAGACCTCAACCAAACTAAACACTTTTGGGATGAAGTGGAAACCCGACTGTACTGCAGGTGCTTTTAGCCAACATCAGCTGGGGAGTAAATCTCAAATGAGACATTCAAAAAGCAGATATGGGGTGATACTGTGGTGTCCACCAGCTTTTGGGTATACTGTGTAAACAGTGTAAATTATACTTATTGAAGCTTAGCACACTTGAGTGAGATATGGCACAGAAACAGAAAGGCCTATTGTGCAGCTGAATATTTTTTTAAAAGTGTAAACAGAAGTTTGGTGAAATAAGTTTGACACCAAACCTGACAAACCAGAAATAGCTGAACGATTAAGTTATTTTACTCAATCACTCACTCATCGTTTATATCGATTTATCTTACATTGTCTCGGGGGGCCTGGAGCCTATCCCAAAAGACTTAGGGCACAAGATAGGGTGCCAATCCATCGCAGGGCACACACAAACACAGTCTGGGCAAATTGGGAATCCCAATTAGTCTAAACTGCATGTTTTTGTATTGTGGGAGGAAACCGGAGTACCCGGAGGAAACCCACTAAGCACAGAGAGAAGCTGCAAAGTCTATTCACACAGACTGAGGCAGGATTCGAACCTGGACCCTGGAGGTGCGAGGTGAGAGTGCTAACCACTAAGCCACCATGCCTTCCTAAGATATTTTAATCCAAATTAAATATATATTATATTTAATATATATTTAATTATATATATATATATAGGCCTTAATTACTAAATTTAATTTCATTTAATTACTAAATTTCATTTTTATATATATATATATATAAATTTGGACCATTTCAGATGACCAGATATAAATTTACATACGCTTGTTTTCACAACATACAGTATGAGAAAATATTATGCAACTTTATCACACAACTGCATGATAATATCACATAGCTCTAATTTTTTTCTTTCTTGCAGTTCTAAATTAATCTCTCACATTCGCAACATTTTCTATCTCTAAGAGTTACTGCAGCTTTATGTCTTACCTCTAACCGAGCCACACCAGCAGCACAGACACGTTATTCTGTTAAACTCATTCTCCAGAAATGGTCTGTTCCTGCTAAAAAAAAAAAAAAAAGATTGGTAATGGTCACATTGCTTGGTTACGTTATAGGTTTTGTCGTGGTGAGATTATTGGAAACCAAAGCAATAGTTGTAACTGCATCATATAAATAAGTAGTATATGATTAAAAACTAAAGCAATACATTAAACCATGTCAAACAAATAAGTAGTACCAACACACTCGCATTCATAAGAAATTTGTTGCTTTAAAATAGGTGATTGATTAACAACTGAGTGATTATTTCACAACCACAAGATAATAGCTAATATTCTTTCTTAAATGGCAGTAACAATCGTCAACAAGGCAAATTCCACAACATAATCTAACCCTTGGAGATGGTACATGTACATGTTGATCTATGTCTGTACGGCAGACATGTCTGTAAGGCAGAAAAGAATTATTTGTAGCACAGTGCACACATGTACACGCACTTTTCCTCTACTGCATACTGCTCTACCAGACATCACGTGATGTCTTACCTGTAGCCCAAGCCTTACTAATTATAAGCATAAAAAAATAGCTACTTTGTCCCCCTCTGTCCCATCCCTTTTAGGAACGATGCGTGAGTCAGATTAAATAATCATTGAAAGCAGGGTGCGTTTCACCTTGGGGACATATTGTCCCCTGTCAGAGGAACCTTCGGGGACAGAAGGCAGCTCAGCAGGAGAGCACAGTGGGATGCGCGCAGCGCTGATGAAACGGAGCTGGCTTAATGAAGGCATGGCCCGTGGCTTCCGCGGCTACGCCATATGTTTCGCCAAATGCAAATGGCCCCCCAATTCAAACAACTTTTTCATCTTGATCTATGCAAATGTGTTTATAAATACAGGCTTATAAATATGCCATTGTGCGTTTAAAGGAGCAAGCTCAACCACCCCCGCATACAGGCACACAAACACACACATATACACATACACACGCACCCTCATCACCCTCCCTAACACCAAGCAAACACGAACAAAAATGGCCGTCAGACCTGGGACAGATTAATGGCATCCCAGGGGGTGGTTATGGACTTGTTCACATGCTTAGATGCACAAAGAGCCCACACACACACACACACACACACACACACACACACATGAACACACAAACACATGCACAAACACACTTAATGCCAGTGGTTTGGCATTAAGCCACTCAGGTGAAGGCTCGGCTTTTAAAAGTGGGGTTAAACAGTTAATTATGCTGTTTTATCTTTATCGGTTGTTGCCAACATCTAAAGATTTATTAATACCACTAAGATCATTTCTGTATTTATGCATTAAAAGACGCATCTGTCATAGTCCAAACTGTTTACATCATCTTCATTTATAATATACTGTACTGCATAAATACAACACAATACAACTATGAAATTAAAAGTGTCATTCCTTAATAAATAAAATTTGTTAGAGTTGGCAAGTCCTTGTGGTATGACATGAACACAACGCTTTGAGTCGAGCTTTTATAGGAAAGTAACCTAGGACTTGGTGCAATTACTGTTGATTATTTTCCAATAACAGCACATCCGAAAGTGTTATATTTCCACTGCAGCAACTTGCCAACGATTACTTTGGCAAACGAGTAACTTTTTATTTATTAATGACAGGCAAGCTGTATTCTTCACTTACTTATACCAATGCTATAACAGATGTAGATGTCATCACATTTGTCATTATCCTCTCTTTTTTTTCCTTTCTTTTAAGACTAAAAACACAGCTCGTCATATTACAGAGAAACTGCAAAGTTATATCTTTACCTTGGACTGTCACTGGAGACATGGAAGACTCCTCCCAAAGATGCTAGGAAAAAAAAAGCTTGCCTGTGTACGCTGTTACTATAGAAACGACAACATATTAGAACAAGCGTATTAATATGAATCTGTGATTTGTCTTGTAGCAGGCAGTACTGCCAGAGCTGCTGTTATAGACAATCAACACCCACTGACCAATATGAGTCGAGATGTTGACCGGAATAAAGTATTAATATCATTATTCATATGATTTAGGTATAATGAGGGTGCATCATCTGCCAGCCAGAATAAACAAGCTTCATGAAGACAATTTGAAGTGTTCTGACTTCAACATCACTGAAAAGCTTTGGGATGAATGCTGACTTCAGCATAGATCTCCTGACTCAACATCAGTTCCTGACGTCACTAACGCTCTTAGCTGAAATGAATACAAATCCGCACGGTCACACTATAAAATCTATAGGAATGTCTTCTAAGAGGAATTGATGATATTACAGCAAAGGGGGGCTAAATATGGACTGGGATGTTCAACAAGCAGACATGGGTGTGATAATGTGGTGTCCACAAACTTTTGGTCACACTGTATAACAGTGTAAAATATGCTTGCTTATCATATCTGAAGTTTAACAGACCTGAATGAGATATGGCAGAGAAACAGAAAGGCCTATTGTGTCACGGAATCTTTCTTTTTTTAAAGAGATAAGATGCTAGTGTGAGATGCCAAGGTGATGGCATTACATAGTGAAGTCTTTTAGCCAGACTTGTTATAATTTTGACATTAAACCTGACAAACCAAAAATATCTGAAAGATTATGGTATTTTAATCTAATCTAAATGAAAAGTTAGTAATTATGCCCTAAGTACAAAAATAGATCGAAATTTGGATCACTTCAGATGACCAGATATAAATTTATGGAAGCTTGTTTTCACATCGTATGAGAAAATATTATGCAAATGTATCACACAACTGCAAGATAATATCACACAGTTCTACTTTTTCTCTCTTGCAGTTCTAAATTAATCTCTCACGTTCGCAACTTTTTATCTCCCCGAGTTAAAAAAAAAAGTTACTATTAACTTTTACCTCCAACTGAGCCACAGCAACGGCACAGACACGTTATTCTGTTCAAACACATTCTCCAGAAGTGACCTGTTCCTGCCGAAAAAAAGACTTTTGCCTTGGGGTGATTATTTGAAACCAAAGAAATAGTTGTAACTGCATCATATAAATAAGTATTACTATGATAAAAAGCCGCAGTTGTGTTATATTAAATTGCATTTGTAAAGTAAATAAATAAATCCATAAAAAATAACTTGCAATAAAAAGCACAACTGAATGATTGCGATTCGGATTATGGTGTCCAAATGCAAAGCAAACCTATAGAGTGTACCACCTGGCTTCTCTCTCTCTCTCTTTCTCTCTCTCTCTCTCTCTTTCTCTCTCCCTCTCCCTCTCTCTCTCTCTCTCTGTGCCATCACTTAGCATAGAGGTGGTCAGATTGTTGTGGGCACTATGGTAAGTGTTGTGACTGCACCTGAGCCTCAATCTGTGTGCCAACGTCTTTATCATGGCTCTGTGGTCTGCCTGGTGCCCGAGCTGTGACAGACCTGTGCCCAGCGAGAGACCACACTAAATCACACTGACCCTACCTGCTCACTTCTTACAGCTTGCTTTACATTCAGCCTGCACTGCACAAGCTCATTTTCATATTGAATTTTTTTATTATCTTGTAAACAATTTTAATCATTAACAGAATACATACAAATGTACTATACATATTTCAACAACAATTTATTTATTCTCGCTGATTATACTGATAACCTAAAAGAAAAACACTGTTTATGTTTTGAAAAATGAAAAACTAAAATCTTACCCATTTCACAATTGATAGAAAAAGGTGTAGCATGCTCTTAATAAAAATGCCTAGTCTTACCAGATATTTATCATTTTTAAATTGTAAGACAGCAAATATAAAATTATTAACATAATATAAGGCCACATACAGTACACTAATCTACTACAGTATAATCCAAAATCATTTATTTCAATTGTTAACTCATTTTGTATTGACACAAAAAATGGAAAAGATGAAAAGTAATGGAAATAAAATGAAAAGTAAAAATGAAATTTTTAACAATAACAATAACAATATTTTTCTTCAATAGAAAGAAAGAAATACGCAGCGCTCTGAACCTATCATCTCCCAATAAACCAGACAATAATATGGTAGTACTGGAGGAAACATTTAGCCACAGAAACTGAATGCTTTGCAACTTGATAATCAAATGTGCACCATCAAGTTTAATTTAAGCTTTTTAATAATAATGAAACATTGGTTAAGGGGTAGGGTGTAAGCATGTGTGCTTGGTATGTGATTATTAGAGTCAGGGTTAGTATTAAACTGTGGGAGACATTAATGCTCAGGCAAAGAAATGAAATAAAATAATAATTAGGGCGAGTACAATAATCATAGTCATGCTTAACAGTGAAGGTCAAAGAGCAGGCAGGAATTATCAAACAAGGAATACCCATCATAAACATATATAGGAAAACAGGTTGGGGTCAAAATCAGGATGCATAGAATATGAACATGTAGAAAGCAAAGCTATCAGCAGTTTATCCATGGAGTTACAGCAAGATAAGACATCAGGTCATTTCTGCCTGTGCATGCCTGAAGCTGGGGCGGAGCCTGGAGGCCATACTGATTAACTCACATCACTGCTTTGCTCTTATTAAAGCTTCACTTTACAAATAGTGGTAGTTCAATTCAGCAGAAATGTTGTTGTTATTCTATCATATAAAATGCACATGTAGTAAAGTGGAAATATATTAGATTATAAATGTTAATATGACATTATTTGATGTTGTTGTTGTTGTGGATTATTAATTACCAGGTATCTACAAGACACAAACTCTTGTACACTTATAAAAATTGTGAAGCTTGATATTGTGGAAGCATTAAAAAAAAAATTAAAAAAAAATAATAATAATAATAGGACATTCTAGGATGTCTCTTGAGGTGTGAAGGGTGGAGAGTTGCGTCCTGTCTTCGGGTCTGCGTGTGTGGAGTTTGTGTGTTCTCCCCGTGCTTGTTGGAACTCTTGTTTCCCCTGACAGTCTAAAGACATGAAGATCTGTCAAATTGCCAGTAGTGTGTGAGTTTGTGCATGCTTATGCCCTGCAATGGACAGGGACAAAGTCCCCTGGGATAGGTTCCAGACCCAACGCAACACTGTACAGAATTATGTGGTATGTTAAATGAGTAAGTAAGTGAGAGTTCTAGGATGTTTAGGCCACTATGAAACACCTGCACAGACGCCCACTTACTATTTATATGTGTTTATGTTGATGTGTATATTTATATGCGCTCACTCACATCCACACATGAGAGCAAATTATTTACAACCCAATGGCGCAATGGAATTAGATTTATTATCAGATTATTAAGATAAACCAAATAATTTTACATGTCATCATGAGGTATTATTATTTCATGAGGTTATAAATAGACCAACTAATTAAGGGCGAACTGCAAACAGGTGCACACAACCAACACAATAACACGCCAGTGTTGGGACAGGACAGGGGTGGAGTCAGAACTAAAACACAACTAGTGTTCATTGACTGGACAGTAGATGTTAGTGATGAGTAAAGTCAAAGTAAAGTCACTAAAGGTATTTATGAAACAACCCCATCTCGGAAGTTTCTAGATAGAACAACATTGGACACTTTGGTCACTGGACAAAAATGGTGCCTATGCTACGCATTGTGTTGGATGGTAATGTAAGGTTAACTGTAGGATACTCAGGCAATAATTAAAGGTCCAATTTTTTATTTGATTAATTTTTTAACACAATCTGAGGCCTGCTTTAACAAGGTTAATGATCAGAATACTTTGCTCAAATTCAAGTCTTTTGTAGATTTATAAGTGCTGTAAGGATCTACTCCCTCTCACTGTATATCTGTCTCACTCTCTCTGTGTCAAACTACTCCTCTTACTGTAGGCCTGCTTCTTCTCCCAGTGTCTCGTCCATCTCTGTCGTTCAGAGTTCGGTCTGATGGGTCTGATGGATGTGGCGGAGGAGTCATTGTAACCTGCAGGATCACAGTGAGCTCATTAGCCCGTGTGCTCCGGCGCTAATTCGGGGGTTACGAGCTGGATGTTAATTAATCACGCGCTTGGCAGAGAGCGGCGTCCTAGCGCGCGGCTGTGAGCGTGCATATCAAGCAGGCCGCCCGCCACTCCAACGCTCTCGTTCATGTGTTGTTTGTGCAGCACCAGAGAGAGCAAAGGTGTTAGGGAGAGATAGACAGGAAGGAGAGAGTGATGGAGTCTGATTATCACGACAAGGGGGGAAATTTGTGCATTTGTTATACCATAACGTTGTTCTATATAATCATGCATCATGCTTTGTATACATTTTCATTACCTTCTGTTAAGTTTATTAGCTATCTCAGTTATCTCAGCATAGGACTCAACCCAAGTGTCACACTCACAGGGGGGGGATGTTCATAATGTTCCAAGAAGTCTCAAAAGTATAATGTAGGTTATTAAACTACACTAATCAGGGTTATTAAATCATGATTTCATAACACTGATAGCATTCAAAAGAACAAACATTATTCCTTCTGTTATCTAAATTCCTTATGATGACATCAATGACCAGTTTTCTACCTATATTTTCTGTCACAGAATAACCTTTTTGTTCAAACACTCTACTGATATTCTTATTAAGAGTGTAAAAAACTACAATAATAATAATAATAATAATTATTATTATTATTATTATTATTATTATTATTGATAGTAGTAGTAGTGGTATTAATATTGTATGTGGAGCTAGCCTCATACTGCAGTTTATGTGGAGATCCAAAATAAAATTGTACAAATATGTATTAGTTATTTAGAAATTAACTGAAAAGACTTTGGTATAAAAGCAAAGAAGAAGAAGTTTTCCAAAACTCCTGCTGTGCCTTTCAACACATGTCAGCTGGTCCTTACTGTTTCCTAGCAAGGTACAATGGCCCCATCTACTGGAACAAATTAAAATCTTCTGTTTTAACTACAATGCTGTGTGTACAGTGTGTACACTACGCCCCTACTTGAAGACTCACCTGTCTAACTTTGCATCTATAGTTAACTAGATCATCTCAGTCTTGCAGTATGTACACTGTATGGGGCAGAACGGTTGCATATTCTCATAGGGACAAGAATATGATCAAACCGATGTGTTTACTTGAACCTTTAGGGTTGAGGGTTCGATTCCTAGCTTGGGACTGGGTGTTTGATGGCTACCCTGGAATCCTTCCATAGTCTAAAAGCACGCAGATTAGGCTAGATGTTTCCAAATTCTCCTGTAGTGTATGAGTGTGTGTGCTTGTGCTCTGCAAAACTGCCATTGTCTGGATATTCTTATTTGGCCATGGTTTCTTAACCTAACCATGACAGTGAGGTAGTTAAAGTCACATCAATACTTCTGGGCCTGTCAGTGTCATGGCTGTGCTCAGAATGATCTGTCATTCATTATATTTCTGGGCAGTGATGGCCCTCTGGTGGTCATTTTCCATCCAAACAACAAGCAAACAATCAAAAAGTATGCACTATTAGCTCATCGTCGTATTTAGTCAGACAGAGAACTCTTCTTCTGGACAGAATCATATGTATTTGCATTTTCCTTTTTTTTTTTTTCTTTTCTTTTTGGGTAAATGGGTTGTGAACAGAAACTCCTGATGGAACCTGATAGACTTCTATAAGAAAAAATCCTTACATATCATGGGAGGTTTGGAATGATCTTTAATTAAAAGGGAATGTTAATTCATTTAACTCCCTGAAATCCGGTAAAACTCATATAATTACTAATTAATGGCAGTGTTAATGACAATCTCAACATTTTTCATTGCTTGATGAAACCTTCATTGCTCCCATCTCCAAAGAAATTCTTTATAAAATCAAAAAGTGAACAGATAAACAGAACACCTTGTACAGAATACAAGCAGAATCACACCTTCGATTTACATTAAAATGCATAAAAAAATATAAAAAATATATATAAAAGGAAGGTCTGTAGAAAATGTAGTACTTGTCTACGTCATATGCTAAACACATGTCTTCCATTAACATGCTCTTTTGGATAGCAGGTGTTCTGTCAAGTGGTTCTACAAAATATGCACAATATATTTAGTCATTTGCAAAAAATAAAAATAAAAAAAGATTTGGTAAAAGATTGATCTAAAAAAGATCAGAAGGCATACAAATGAATAGTGCTGACAACTCTGAATAGCCATGTTGCATTGCACTTTTCCATAACGTTGGACCTTATTAGTGAGAGGAAGCAGCACCTGCATCCTCTTTTCCAAAAAAAAAAAAAAGAAAAACGGAAAGGTGAAGGAGGGTGCAGTTTGAACGTTGAACTTATGCAGAACAAACTGAGTAATATGTGACTAGTTCAGGACATGAGACACAGCCAAACCATTTTACCTTTCAATACAATCCAGACAGCGTCTGTGTGTGTGTCTGATTACGGCTGGATTATCTATTTATTTATTTATTTATTTATTTATTTATTTAGAGATAAAGTATGAGAGAGTAAATGAGAAAAAAGAATGTAGTCATACAGATGAAGCTACAAAGATTGATTTGTTGGCTGGTTTCTTGGAATTCTTTTATTCCTGTAACTGTTTCTATATATATTTTTTTTTTTAGTTCTCTCACATTACAAGGAGACATTGTTTGCACAGGTACAATGTAATATGAGAAGAAAAAGCTCAGAAAAACAAAAGAGAGCTTCTTCTCTCACTTACCATTTTCCAGCAATGTTCAAAGCCATATTAACACAAAATGCAATATCCTCCTGAGACCTGGACTCTACTGTTGTGTACAGTGCAAATTCTACTGACTATTTATTTCTAACCCTGTCCAGGGTGTACACGCCTCAAGCCCTAGGTCTCCTGGACTGGGATAGGCTCCAGGCCCCCACGACCCTGAATACAGGAAAAAGCGGTATAGAAGATGAGTGAGTGAGTGTTTATTTCTATTCATAGCTGATAATTATAAATGTAATCAAAGTCCCCAACTTCGAAGTAGTTTGAAAAAAGATAGTCCTATATAAAATCTTTACTGTATATATAGACAACAGAGTTGGGAGAAAATGTAATTTACTGTATTCATACAGTATATAGAATACATATATAGAATCAGTAAATGCTGGACTCACACAGCACAGCTACACAAATCAAATGTGCCAAGTTGCAAATTCAAAGCCTTGGCTCAGTTTGTTAGCAATCTACAAGATAACAAACATTATGTTATTGTTGACAGTATTACAGTACTATAAATGTATAAGCTTTGGAAGTTGGCCTGTTTGAGCAGGATGAACAGAAGATGAAAGGACAAAGCTGGACACATGAAAGGACTAAAACTCTGCTGCATCATCACTTTATGTAAAGGTGAAGCAAGGGCTACTAGTTTCTACTGGTATCATCATAAGCAGTTAGTCGAATATAACTGAGTGACATTTTGTGAAAATACATTTAAACTAATTTCAATTCAGAATGACAACAAAGTAAATCTTGAAAGTCACTGGAGATCACATGTTAATTATACAGTAAAGATTAATATGCAAGTCGTTTAGTCTGGATTTTACCTTTAATAAGCTGATTTTGTACTAAAAGCAGATGAATGAATGTAGACATGTCTGTCCTAAAATAAAACTGCGGAAATGACTAATGTGATGTCATTTCTGTGAAATAAAGGCACATTAACTTTCTGGCAGATACCGAAACATTGCCTCAAGGGTTTTCACTCTAGACAGAGTTTTAGGAGATCTCAGTGAACTGTCAAATTTAATTGGTGTGAAATTTTACCTTGATGTCAAACAGATTCAATGAACTGTTGAATTTTGTCAGCAGACAGCTGCAGAACGTACACAGTTCTAACATTCATCATAGGCTCTTGATAAAAACAAAAATGATATACTATTGCTGTACTAGTACTAATACACAGAGCAGCTGTGGATACACGACAGTTTGGAGTCTTACTCTTTGGTAAGTGTGTAGATCAAAATCTTGGACTGAAGGGTTAAAATAAAATACAGCTAATGAGTGTTGGAGTAATCTCATTAATTAAGATCTCATTTAAAGTTTGTGTTCTCATAAATGAAATAGACTAAACAGACAGACACACATTGTTTCGTACCAGCTGAGCAACATTCCTGTTCAGTTATCCATTACGGTTTGTCTCTTACATATCATTGTGTTCTGCTGATTCAGCACAACTCTTCTATAAACTGGATCTGGTAAGAGGAAATTTTATACCGAGACTTTCCAGAAGACTTCTGCCTAGCTGAGCCAGATTTGTGCTCTTAATTACCCTTTGCTGAGATGTGGAGGACATACGGTACAATAAACTGATACATGTTAGCCGGGTACATGAGGAAACACCTGGCTTGCTGGAAAAGCAAAACATGAATTTTTCACACCATGCTCTGTCCTGTTCTGATAGAAAGATCTCCATGGAACATTTTGAGGCTTAACAGTGACAAATCTAAAAATCTACACCAACTGTCTGACTTTATTATATTCTGTTCAGACCAGTCCTTGCATCACATTCAATCCTCGGGCAATTCTTTTCTAAATGAAACCAATTTGCTGTCAGTTTCATTTCTTCTAGACTGTAAGCCTAAACCTTTCTATTTTGTAATAGACACTGTTGCTGTTCAGGTTTTTGTCACATCCAGATTGTACAGTAACACTGTTTTTTACAGCTTCTCTGTCAGACTCCACACCTGAGCAAAGCTACACCGACATGAAGAATCAAGGCCTCAGCTAGAGACTCAAGGACTTTGAATTGTCAAAATGTTGCCAATTTGTGACTAAACTCATTTCTTTTTAAAATATATACAATTAAGATCACCAACCTAGTAGATAAACACACCCCAAAGCAAGACACACCACACACACACACACACACACACACACACACACACACAGACAAACTTACTATTACTAATTTATTTATTTATTTGTTTGTTTGTTTGTTTGTTTGTTTGTTTGTTTGTTTGGAATGGGAAAGTAAATGGCCAATTTACAAACCCATTAAAAATCTTCATTTACTATCTTTATTTTAGAAACATCACTCTAAATTATGGTTTTGCACTTCAAATTTTTATTTCTCCCTTAATTTTACTTATGAATAATGAAGTAATAATTGTTTTGTTATTTACTTCTACCAGATTCTAATTCTACCAGATGCTCGTACAGTGTTCTTGTGTTAGTGTTCTTACTGGAAGTTTCATTTTAAAAAGAAGTTGTTTTAAAAAAATAAAAATAAAAAGTCTGCAGATCATTTATTTCAGCATGGACACTATTTAGTTTGCTCTCTAGTGAGCTCAAGTTTCAAATGTGAGAGAGGAAGAAGAAAATTAGTCTGCTAGCATTAAGCAGCTGATTGTTCTGTTTGCCATCTGTCCATATAGCAGCTGGCTGATTATAGAGGATGTTGCTGTTCTCTGTAAGCTCACACCTATTCATTTATCACACACACACACACACACACACACACACACACACACACATACACACACAGTCATTTATTGTAGCCACTGTTTTTTGAATAATTTAAACCAAATAAAGGTACAGAGTGATGACGATGATGTGAAGGACCAGTGTTATATATATATCACTGAGCTTTGCCTTGAGTCATCTCCAGGAAGACTTCTACACAATGATTAATTCAGTGTTTATTGCACCTCTTTTGTCACCTTGCACATTTGCTCATTGTAAGTGAGTTATGTCAGTGCTATCAACAAGATTATAGCTCAGTCCATTAGAACTTCACTATTAAAAGCATTCAACACCCAGTTTCGTTTTTCTGGACCTTAATGAAAGCAGCTGATTTGTCATGTCTATACTGCTGCTGAATTCAGTGGATGCTTGTTTGTGAGTTTTTCTAACGTTTTTTTTCTTCAGTGAAAGAAAAGCATGCTCAGTTGGGTTGAGATCAGTTGCCAGACTGCTCACTTTAAGATAATTCTTAAATAATAATAATTTCTTTGCTTCATATTGCTTTTAAGGCATGTTTGGTCATTATCCATCTGGACTGTGAAGTCCTTTAACTCTTGGAATGAATTCCAGACTACGCTTCCTAATTTGTCAGGAAATACCTGAGAAACAACACAAAGTGTAGTTTCTGCAGCAAATGCAGTACTGTAATATTTTTATAGTAATAACTTAAGCTGGAACTTGTATGTAGGACATGACATATAAATAGATTTTTAAAACATGGAGTTGATAATTATAAAATCTGTGTGATAATTTGATATTAAATTTTTCGAATTAATGAAAAGTTGTCACAATTTCGCAATTTAATGACAATGTGTCACAATTTCCCTTTAACAGCATACCTCATCATGGTTCATTTCTTATTTACTCTGTTCAATGTAAGAGCAGAGAGCCTGTCGTTTACTTTTGTTAACCAAACGTTTAGTTGTGTTACAGGAAATTGTTTCGTAACTATGGATTATATATATGGGGTTTTGCAATTTTCTCCCAGAAACCTGAAAATCAACCCATGGCACAGTTCCAGTCGCATATCACCCCCTTCCTTTTGTAAAGGAGATTAGGCGGGGATGTACATTCTCATCTTTCCTGTCTGGACAGGACCCAAAAAGAAGAAAAAAAAGTATGTTTTGATGAGCAAATAGAAAATTATGAATCTAAAAAAAAAACTACGAGTAAGTCTACTATTAAAAATGGAAACTTATAATGTTGAATATAACAAACATGTTTATGTCTTTTACCTGTAAAAGTTAATTTAAAAAAATTAAAGCAAATTTTTTCTTTGACAGATCTCAAGGAAACGTGTCAGGAAACGTGTCTCTTGGTAGGTATGTAAATCAAAGATATTTTTGACATTCTTGAGTAACTATATTTGTCATTTTGTTAAGCCTTATCTCTTCAAACTTTTAAGTTTCTTATCTATAAGCACTACAAATGAACTTTATTTAAAGCAAAGCAGCATGTTACAAAGTCCAGCTCCGACTAGTTTGACTTGCCTGGATTGTTTGTTTAGTTCACGGCACAGAACTTCTACCTACAGTACTAACATTCCCACGTAGTATCACCACAAAATCCATCACACACACAGTACTTCCTTCTAACTGCAACATGAATAATGAAATGCAGAACCAAATGCTGATTTCTTTCAATGCCACATGTCAGTGGGTTAAAGTGATGGCAAAACCTTTTTTTTATTTTTTTTTTTATCCGATCATCTTTTATATGTTTTAACTTTTATTGGTCCAAAAAAGAAACGTGAAATGATTACTAGGTGTTTGAGAAGCACTGGGCTAACCTGAGGGCTTTGATAATTTCACCTGCAGTAACATCTGATAATATAGCTAAGTGGAAACTGTGATAAGCCTTTGGTTCAGAGGTTACACTCATGCCATTTACCAAAGCAGAAAATCTGAAGATTGATTCATGGGTGAACTTGCACAGTGCTGGAAAATCGCTGTCCTTTGGTCCGCTGCCAGAGATTGTTCAGAAGTTGTAAACAGTATGTCATTAACATGGCTCAAGGCTGAACCGAAACTTTAAACCTACAGTAGTAGTAGAAGTAATGGGGAATGAAAAAAGGACTCCCTTTAGTATTTAAAATGCCATTGTTCATAAATTGCCTATCACCACTCCTTTACTTTTAGAAGATTTAAAAGATTGAATATGGAATAACAATAGCACAATAAGGCCACTCACTCTGTGAGGTTTTAAATTCTTTTAAATTATATGTTTTATTAGGAACTTTATGTTCAACACTATTGTAAATGAGCTCTTGAGTTCAAAAAAAAATAAAAATAAAAATAAAAAAGAAATGAAAAGGAAGTCAAAATCAGACTGGATTCTGATAACATCTACATATTAGCTGTTCCTCTCTATTAAAAAAAAAAAATCAAAAGCAAGTGCTAGCAGTGACTAACAAAAACAGAAGTAGAACTAAAATGATTCTTGATAAACATCTACAGAGCTGCAATCAACATTAGTGCATGAAAAGAGGGATAGTTCTATCCTCCAGTAATATTTGAGGTCTAGGAACAAGTATAAAAAATGCACACACAAAAATAAATGACCTTTAACAATAGGAATATTTATTTAGATTAATAAAATATATACTTAATATTTTACATAAAATGAGTATGACAACTAAAGTGCTTGTAATCAATACAAAAGTTCCCCAAAAGAAAAAAGAAGGGGGAAAAAAAAGTACATGAAAGTAAATTGGGGTGTAGTGTTACAGACCCATTTTACAAGATAAAAAAAGAGTAAATTAAATCAGCAAGAAGTAGTAGACATCCAGTGTTTTTTGGTCCTACATTAACCTGAAATATGACACATAGGTTTCTCATGAATAGCACACACCCAACACTTACAGTATACTTCCTTCATCATTAACACACTTCAAGTAATAAATGTTCAACCTGCACGGTACTTTAAGAAATGTCACATACATCCTTCACTCCCAAGTTAATGGAAATCTGTTTAATGCCCTGGGATTTAACAAACAATAAGACTATGAAACTGATAAAACTCAATCAGCTGATAAATTCATTTATTTATTCATCTTCTATATGCATATGTACAGGATTGGGACGGCCTAGAGACTATCCCATGAGACTAAGGGCACTTGGCAGGGTACACCATGGACAGGGTGCCAATGCAATGAAGGGCCCACACACTATAGGGAATTTGGCTTAACCCTTCGGACTCTGGGAGGCCGAAGCACCCGGAGGAAACTCACCAAGTATACTCTGACCAAAGTACAGCCCTCCCTTAGCATCACAATATAAACCCATTTCTACTGGTTTCTGAGCATGACTTATTACTTCTTTTTCTGCTGCTTTAGCTTTTTCCTCTGTTTAAGGATCATGTCATACAGTCTTTCAAGCCCTTCTAGTAAACCATCACCAATTATAGCGCATGAAGGCTGCAAGTGCCATGGAGTAGAGGCGCCGAGTTCCCCTAGTGCCAGCACCTTCTCAATTTCTGCCAGGGTCAAAGAGTTCCTCAGGTCCTGCTTATTTGCTACAATAAGCATGGGAACACCTTGACTCTCCACCGAGTGTGCAAGCTTGTGAAGTTCAGTTTTGGCCTCATCCATCCGTTCAGCATCCACCGAATCGACCACAAACACGATGCCATCAGTGCAGCGAGTGTAGGATTTCCAGAGTGGACGCAGCTTCTCTTGACCCCCGACATCCCAAAAGTGAAAGGTTACTGTCCTCGAGCGACCAAGAGATACTTTGACCTTCTCTGCATTAAACCCTTTAGTAGGAACAGTGTTCACAAACTCATTAAACTGCAGTCTGTACAGGACGGTGGTTTTGCCTGCAGAGTCCAGACCCAAAATTGTAATGTGCAGAGACTTCCAAGGAGAAAGTTTAGAAAATATACTGGATTGATCAGATATCCCGTTTCCCATTTTTATCTGGTGTGAAGTCAGATTAAGCAAAGGCAATGATGGAGATCCATAACTGGACTTCCGGTTTGACTCTCAAAGGTTCTAGGAAAAAAGAAGAAGAATACCAGTGAACAAATAAACATATAGTCATGGAATTTATTAATGGTACTTAACTTTAAATACACATATATAACAGATTCATGGGTTGACCGAGAATCAACAACCCCCAGCTTCAATCTGGTTAAGTAGCTAACTAACCAATTTACTGTGATTATCATCTAATATTTAATTGTGTGGGTTTCAGTAAGCACCATGGGGTCCGGAAGTTTCGAAGAAATGACCAACTAGTTTATTTATTTAATTTATAGTTTATTTAACTCATTCTAATTCATATTGTATTGTAGTTATTCATTTCAATATTATAGTTATAAGAGTAATTGTAACGTCATGTGACTTAAAGGCTGGAGCTTGAATGTTTTCTAGGCACAATATTTTCTTGGTACTGTATGTCTAATACTAAGGTATTTTCTGATGTGATGAATACATGTCAAACTGGATCTAAATACAGTTTTAATAAACTTGGGAAAGTGCTAATATAATGTTTCGGATACACAGTTTAACAGTGTAACCACTAGAATTCCAGTCTTAGAAGCTGCACACACCCACATGCTCGAAGCCACTCAACCCATGTACTCACTGTCACATTGAGTTTTGATACTATTGAGGCATTTGAGGAGGTAAAATATTGCTGTTTCTTTACTATATACACATATGCTGTTTCCCTGTACTATATACACTATTTTATCCCAAAAGTTGGTTTAGAAATAATAATTATGGCAGATAACAGAGATACATGCTGCTCAGTTAAATATTAAACTATCTATCTATTTGAATTTGAAGTTAGTTTGTATTGTTCAAATGCCACGCTTGATTTTTATGTGGAAAAAAAACAAATGTTATAAGGAACGAGCTACACTTCTACAAGGCTACAACTTTTAAACATTAAAATTTAAAAAACAACAAAATGGGGGGAATATAATATCGGATCTGGATATTTATAAAATTGTGTGTGATAGTTAAAGAATGCCAATGTTAATCAAATAGGTGCCTGAGTATCATGATAATATCTTATCAGGAGGTGATTGGTGATTCCCATCCAGAGTAACATTAGAATGTTCAAGTAAAAATAAACATGGCGGCCATTACAAACACTGTGGGGTATATTTACAGAAAGGGGCTGTAAACTCATATACTCATAGGAATAGTTTGGATATAGACATTTTATACAAACAAGCTTGATAATAATAATAATAATAATTATTATTATTATTATTATTATTATTACGACTACTAATACTATTACTACTAAGGTTTGATTACAATACAAAGTGAAATAAATAAGTAACTTAATACAAACAGATAACAGTGTTTAACTACAAACTATTACATGTCACTTTTAAAGCGACACCACAAACAATAATATTTACCAAACGCACAGATTTATTTTCAGTAATGTTCCCTTCCTGAAACACCCCACGGCTCGCGACTATAACTGTAAGACCAATCGGACACTTGTAGGTCAGCCTTCCACCATAAACACTACTTTTAGCCTTATACTAAAATAAACGGAGTCAAAGTGGTCAATATTGTTCTACTTACCTCTACTGTAGCACTTTACAAAAAAAAATTTCACTTCCTCTGTTTATTTAGCCGCTAGGACACACACACACCACTGAGTTCAGCAGCAGCAGCAGCGCCGGACACACTGAGCGGCGGCAGTTAGCTCCGAGCTTCTCATTTGTTTACCTTTGAAATGATTGGTCGCTGAAAAGCACGCGCTGCATAAACTGTGACGCAAGCTGCAGGTGCGAGCTCAGGCCGCTTTAGTGATGGGAAGTTCGAATCATTTTAGTGATTCGAACATCAAAATGAACGAATCTTTTTTTGAGTCATTTCGTTCTTTTGATCAGAAATAAATTAAAATGTTGCGTTTTCAAT
>JAQMYL010000003.1:9694615-9706297 GCA_030014365.1 Clarias pachynema | reverse complement strand
ATAACATACGGAGGTTTTGCGATGCTTTGCGCATGCGCGCCCAATAGAAAATGAACGAATCACTCTCCGAGACGACTTGTTCATCTGAGTCATGTTAAAGATTCGGTTCATGAACGACCCATCACTATTTTGCATAGAGAACTGCAGCGTGGAGGCTTTCAGCTCAGCTCAATGAAAGTTCTTTATTATAGCATCTGTGATGTGGATACAAATGTGTGTGAAACTTATATAAATACATCATTCACGATTCATCATTAATTTATGCAAGAATTTTACATCAAAACCTAAAATATAATATATTTAATATACCAATAATTTCAAGCAACATGATGCACTGTTCTTGTATATATTATGTATGCTACATAGATAGATAGATAGATAGATAGATAGATAGATAGATAGATAGATAAGTTATTATTGCCACAATGTGTAATGCACACAACTGTATATGCCTTTGTATGCTGAAGCAATTTCTCCTTCACTGGAACCATGAGGTCGACCCCCAAAGACAAAAGACAAAAGTTTGCCAAAGTTGGGAAGAAAAAATATGGAATATCCTGCTTCTGCGCCCTGACCTCAAACATACTAAACACCACTGGAACACCGACTGCAACCCAGACCTACTCACATGACATGAGTGCCTGTGCCATTGTGACTGAACAGGAAAATCCCCACAACCACACTCAACCCTACTGTAGTAAAAATCCTTTCCAGAACGTTGGACATTATTATAACAACAAAGTGGAAATACATCTGAAATGGGATTTTCAACATGCATATACTACAGAGGGGCCCAAAAATTTAAACATACAGTTGTTATCTATGAGCTTTTAAAACTCGAATTGAATTATGGCAGCAATGTGTGGTATCATGTTTCCTCTAAAGAGGAGTCAGTAGAACCATTGTTGATACTATCATGTGACTGTGATTTTAAAGCATATTTTTCCATGTTGAAGTGTGTATGAATTTTTTTTTTTGGGCCAATATGTATACGTTTGAGTCAGGTGTCCACAAACTTATAGATAGATAGATAGCCAGAGTTCTTTGTTTTAAGAAAACACGTTGCAGAGGACCCAAGTACACATCCGCCAATACAATACAGGTACACATGTGCACCCACATCCACTCACACACTACAGGCAATTTGGAAATGCCATTCAACCTGTGTGTTTGTCACATGCGTTTGGATTGTCGGGGTAATTGGAATACCTGAAGTAAAGTCACCAAGCAAGGGGAGCACACGCAAGCTCCACCTATAGAGAGATTCAAACCCCCAAAGCTGAAGTTACATATTATATTGTTTGGGGGGTTTGCCTGTTGTTGTTTTTTTATTATTATTATTCCTCTTGATTTATCCTGGTTTTGGGGGGTGGACCTGGAATAACATCCCATATTTTGTGTAAGGTGGGAATACATCCTGTCTGTCCATCAGCACTCTCATACAAAATTATTATTCCGTTTACCCACATGTTTTTGAGATGCGGGAGGAAAAACATCAGACAACCCAGAAACCCATGCAGGTAAAGAGACACAAAGAATTTGCACACAGACAATAAATCACATCCACTAATTTTTTCTGTATAGGTCTGAGTTTTAATAGTGATGGAAAATTAGCTGAAAAGTAAAATCGTATACTTTATAAGTACTGTAACTGTATAATATATTTTTTATATAATAAAAAAATACTAACATCACCTTTAATATATTTAGTTGAAACAACTATGTCAAGTCCTTCAGGATCATAGCAATATTACATAATAGTACCCAGGAATGCTTGATAAAACCAGTTTATTCTGTTTGTACTCAAAGTAATATTTTTTTCCTGTTAAAATGTCATTATTTCATCCAAGATCTGGTGAGTTTGTCTTCCACACGGTCCATAAATGCACTGTACACCCCTCTCCTGCGTCGATGCCTCTGAAAAAGTATATAGTGAGTCAGAGTAATAGAAGATAAAAACAGGAAATGTCTATATTAAAAATAAAAGATTAAATAAAAACACAAAATTGAGAAATCCGTGACTTAAAATTTTGAGAACTGGACAATGTATGTAAAGTATATTGTATAATCGTAGAATATGAAGTATATGAAACATTTTTTGCCTGTTTGCATGATCTCAATCAGTAGTTAACTCCCAATACCTGTTACCTTCAAGGCTTCAGCTTATGACCAATAAGGCATATTGCAGATGATCATTTCCATATGTTGTAAATGGAACATCTTTTTTCATACCATTACTCGTTACTGTGTGTAATGATCAGATCACTCATCCTTTCATTCTCTTGGCAAATGTGTGAGCTTCATATATACAATTGGACTGAAATTTAGCTAATGGACAATGAACACTCAACCAATCACCGTGTATGTAGCTGACATGGTGGGCCAAGTGGAGTTCGGCAGTATGAGCCTTGCATCCCATTTGGGTTCTGCTGGTTTGAAGGTTATCATTTTCTTTGATGGTTTTCCTTTTGGAGGAGTTGGCTCAGGTTGGATACCTGAAAATTTCATATTGTAATATTTATAACAACAACAACAACGGTAATAATAATAATAATAATAATAATAATAACTAAAATATATCACAAAGCAAGTAATCAAGCTCACTTTCTTGCAAGAACTGAGTCTTTAGGTCCAACTTTCCAGGATCCTTTTCTATGGAAGTCACCATGTCTGGCAGGTTTTCATCACACTGCAATCACAAACAAACAGAAAAGGCCTCTTAAACAGTGCCATCTAGTGTCAATATGTTACACCAAAAAAACTGTTTACAGCATTTCCATCTTCAGATTTCGCTTGTTAAAGTTGTCAGTCCTTGCTGTTGTAACATGAATTCCAGGCATGAACCCATTCCAGATTAACAGTACCAATATTACCCAAATAAATGGCCTACCCATAGAAAACAATACATAGGAAACTACAATTTACTCAAACGTAATTTGCAAACATTATATAGAGACAAACATTGTGTTTGCTATATATATATATAGACAAACATTCATCAGTTAATTTAATGGGTAAACATTGTTCATGTTAGCATCCAATCAGCCGATTGTGTTGCAGGAGTGCAATGCAAGGTGCAAGAAATTAACTTTGCATGTACAGTACTGTATCTACATGAATCTGAATCTGGTGCCACATGATTGGTTGATTGAATAACTCCATTACTGTAGTGATGCACAGCATACGTAAAGTGGTGACATTCTTGTAGTAAACTTACAGGTCTGAAATTGTGAGGCTTTGGGTTTTTGTAGGGACCATTTGGAAACTGTCCAAACTTCACAAACTGTAGCTGTGATTCCAGTAATCCAAGTGGTTTGTATGATGAGACAAACACTGGTGTATTCTTCTTTTGTTTTTGCTTAGACCACATGACAGGGGGCATTTTATCAAGTCTTTGAGAAATCTCTTCTAATCCTTCTTTGAGTATAGCCGGATCGAGTGTTTTTTTCTTGATCCGAGGCAAGCTTAGAGTGCGGTATAGTTTGGGGCTAAAGTCTGGTGGCTTTATTTCCCACAGGTCTACATGTCTGACAGCTGCCGTTGGTAGCAAGAGTGCGTGATTCCTACTACGGCTTGTGATTAAATTTTGACTGGCAATGAAAAGAAGCTTTCTGTTGAAATTGAATGACCTCTCTGAGTCCATTATATCTGGACATCGCTCTCTATGTACCCAGTCCTGAGAAAAAATAAATCAAATTACTAATATAAGTATAGTATATTATATTATATTTCAATACATTAAAATAACAGAGTATACAGTGCAGTAAAGATTCATAAATAAAGATGTTTAAAATAGAAACGATTACAGTATGCAGTACAGATTAGAGTACACTACTTGTTTCTCATCAAAATAAACTAAAATTTACTCAAACGTAATTTGCCTATTAAATAATATATTTTTTAAATGTTTATCCTACCATTCCCAGTTCCTTCATTCGTCAATTGTATGTGTGACACAGCGAGGAGAGCAAGTTTCTGTGTTGCACTGCAAGTTTGAATCATTGTGAACAATAAAAAGAGGTTGCTATGGAGGCTTCAGCTTAGAGGGATTGTGCAGAAAACAACTCATGATGAAAGTCACAGTAAAAGGACAAGAAACTTTGTTATGCATTACAAATATTTTTAAATGCAGTCTTGAGAAACTGACATTCAGATTTAATTTAATTCAGTTTTATTTATATAATGCTTTTAACAGTGGTCATGGTTGCAATTTAGCTTTACAGAATCATTAAAAAAAAAAAATAGGGAAATGAGTATGAAATGTGACACTGAGAACCCATCCTTATTTGGGTGATAACTGATAGCAGGGATTGATTTTCAGTCATATTGCGTGTTAGGAAACTGGAAGTTCAATATGACAGGAGAGGTGTTTAAGTTATATGGAGTCCACTTTCCTTATTGGTGGCTCAGGTACAAAACAGTTTGTGGTCATTTCAGTCCTGAACTATTGAATGACACAAATCATCAGAGAACAGCTGTCTGCATCAGCCGAGTCCAAGACAATATTAATGGTCAAGAGGAACTGTCCCCAGTCACAGACCATACGCGCCTCCATGAGACGAGATCTCCAAACCAGAAGCGGGCCACCAGGATGAGTCAGACAGGTCTGTAGGGCAGAGGAGGTCTGTATCACTGGCAGCTCATGAGTGCCATGTGTAGCTATTTTACATTTTTAAAAAAATCCTTTAACAAATGTTTTTTATTGCTGTGTGTTTTTATTACTATATACCCAATACTCACAAAAAACACCATGTCGAGAAAAATTTAAGCCAGTAGAGGGAAGCACAAGGCATCAGCCTGCGGGTGTGTGTGTGTGTGTGTGTGTGTGTGTGTGTGTGCGAGAGAGAGAGAGAGAGAGAGAGAGAGAGAGACTGATGTGCTTCACCACAAGTGATGATAGACACACATTAGTTTTCTTGATGATCAACAACAATGTAACTATACATTGTAAATGGATGAAGCAAGCAGGCTATCTATTTTTTGAAGCTACATAGTTTGTTAAATAAACATATTACTCATAGATTCAAAGCTTTCCACGATTCAGCCTGCTAAACATGGTTGTCATTGTTGGAGCTAAGAGTTTGTGACTCACATTAACTCAACGGCACATTAGGTCTCTACCAGCCAATACGCCCATGCAACCAGACAGTGATAAAGGCTCTGTATATACTGTATATATATATCAGCTAAATAAAATCAGACCGTGGTTTGGTGTCCTATACTTGTAAATGGGCCCTGGTCCCTAATGTGAAAATGCACCAAGGTTACTCACTACCCTGTAGTAACAAGTCATAATTTTTATTTTTATTTTTTTGTAAAAAAATATATGAACTATCTTCAGTTACAGCATACAGTGCAATACAACATTAGCAGGTGACAGGAAATATATAAAGCACTTGCCCTTCGATTTCAGCAAATTTGCACAATGTAAAATGTTCCTTACTTACACAAGACTTACAATCATTTTTATCTTTATTCAGTATTAACCAATAATAATATACTATATTAAAGTATATAAACCTGCAGATAAAGAGTTGCCATATACAGTGAAACTTGTGGGAAAATCCAAACAGAGAGCTTGTGTCTTTATAGACAATTCTGTCAACAGGTCAAAGGTCACACCTGGCTTTTATTGGGTTAAAAACCAGGTGGGGGAGTAAATGCCTTGGGCAAACAGCTCACCACAGCACACAGGCAGTTGTTAGGGGTAATCAGGTTGTTGGGAAGATCAGGACAAGGTAGTGCCGAATGAAACTGTCCTGAGAACGTGGCCTCAGCTGGACAAACACATCACAAGCCTTTGAGCCCTTAAGAATATTAGGTTTACTCATGACCTCATTATCCTTTTGCCTTTCATTTGAACAGGAAGGGTCACTGTTCTAGATCACTTTTAATGACTGTACTAGAACTTGCAAATGGCCAAAACAAAAGACAGTCCAAGTACAGAATAGTGAATGGTTTTGCTTTCCAGCTAAGGAGAGAAAAGGAATTTAAACACATTAATCTAAACTCTTATATAAACATTTATTCAAGATTTAAAAACTATTGTCAATGTGTAAACACAACAAAATTGCAGAAATAGCATTGTTTCTTGAAAGTAGCAAAAAGGTGGTGAACGTTACAGAGTTATGTGCAGAACAAGATTGGTTAAATGCAAAATGTCCTCAAATGCCTTGTTCTCCATGCTGCATATATAAAACTAAAGTGAATTCTGGGAAATTAATTGTTTATTTTATTTATTTATTTTTATTTATTTATTTTTTTTTTTACATCAAAAACATTTATGAGTCCACACATCTTAAAATCTCTGTACAGAAATCCAGCATACAAGATTACTGTTTAGTGGAAAAAGGCCTACATTTTCATTCATTCATCTTCTATACTGCTGAGCCTGTGTACAAGGTAGCAGGGACCTGGAGCCTATTCCAGGAGACTTATGTAGGGCATGATGCAGGGTACGCCTAGCTGAGGTGGAGAGGGTATCACACACACATAAACACACACACACATACACAAACACACACACATACACACACAAATACATTGCGCGAACACACACACATACATACACAAACACACACGCACACGCAGACACACAAGGAGGAAACCCACCAAGCACATGTAACTCCATGTACACAGACCTGGAGGGGATACGAACCCTTGACCCCGGATGCATAATGACTCTAATACTGTGCCTCTCCTATATTTTCAGTGTGAGAAAATGCGGTTTCAAAAAAGTTCAAAATTGGGTTAAAAATTTCTCCGTAGATGATCATACAAATGGTTTTGACATTTTCGGGGGTTAAGCTCATTGAAAGTCTTTCTGATCTCTCCTTGTCTTCCAGTGATGTCCGTCCATTATCGAAGCGTTCGTGTCACTCAAAACACCCTGAACGACTCATGGCAGCATCGCTGTAAACTTGCCGAATCATGTAAAATGACTATATGGAAAATTTACCCAGTTTCACACAGAATTTCACATTCGCTCTTTGTTCTAAGTTGCTGTTCACGATACAATTGCAGACGTGGTGACAGATGTGATCTGAATATCACCGAATGGAAAGCCTCTCTATGTGCACAGGATGATGTCTTTTGGCACACTGACTTACTGTATGAAGATCGGTGCTCTCTGTGCTGTGTGATCTGTTGGCCTGTTACAAAACACAAAACCTTTTATTTTTTTTATTTTTTTTTAATAATTTTGTATTTTAGACTGGCTTTTACACAGACGACTTAAAGATATTGAAATGTAATGTCACTTAAAATTCTCCCAGTTGCACAAAGAAATGCACTTTAAGGACTTTTCCCTGATTTTCTTTTTGGCCCATCATTATCATTTTAATGCATTTTTCTTGGTAGGCAGTTTGTTTTCTGTTTCTTTTCTTTACATCGCTCAAGAGTTAACCAGTCTGTAATATATCCTGTATTTAAACTGAAACGCAGAATAGTGTACAGGGACACTTGACAGTACTTCACAGTGTAGTCTAAGAAGACTGGTGTATCATTTTGAAACTGTTACCGCTGAAGTGACGTCACTACATTTATCAATACTGACAGTAAAAAAGAGAGTAGGAAAAGTATTCTCAAATACAAAAAAAACAACAACAACAAAACAGACAGACGAACAAACAACATCGGGACTGCGGGTTACGCAGAAAGTTTAAAGAGCTGAAAGTCTCAGGGATGTGAGGGGGCGCGAGCGCTCGCGCGGGACCAGAAGATGAAGAGCTGCGCTCGCGCCGATACCCAGAGACGCTTTGCCGAAGTGCAAAGAAATAAGGAGGATTTTTGGTCGGATGTAGGAATATCCAGTGAGGACAAACTCGACTCGTTTTTTAAGCTTATTGAAGACCGCTTTTGAGTGTCGGGGCATCGAAAAACCAGACATTCCACTAAACTTTGATAAGAAGAGCAATGAGTGCAGACATTTGGCTGGGGTGTATCTGCCTGGCTGCTGTACTTTACACCGCTGACAGCACGCAGTCTGGTAAGTGCAAACACTGTAGCTAACCGGCTAAAATATATGCGCAATGCACGAATAGTCATCTGAGCGCTTAAAGTTAAAAAGTTCTCAAGCCACAAATCTCATTTCTTTCTCAGTCATTATTTTGGGCTTGTTCTTCTAGAACTTGTTTGTCATCAGTCTTTGGTCAGTGAGCACGTCGTATTATTTAAGACCACTGACTTTACCTCAAGACCTACAAACTCACTCCTCATTTGTGATTTATAGCTGCATTATAGTGAGCAAAATCACACAGTGGTAACTTTAAAGTTACAGTACAGTAGTCGATTAAAAATAACCTAGAAGATATACAACATGAATTTAAAAATGGGTTATAAATGGGTTTAAGAAGAAAACCTAAGAAGTCTGGAATGCTTATGTTTGGCTGCAGGTTCTAGTTAGTCATTTTCTACTCAGCAAGAAATTTCTCAGTGTTAAATGAAAACCCTACAGCACGGTGGTTTAATGTTGAGCACTTTTGCCTTGCACCTCCTGTGTCTGTGTTCGATTCCCATCTCGGGTCTGTGTGTGTGGAGTTTGCATGTTCTCCCCATACTTGGAGGGTGCCCTTTCTGTACTCTAGTTTCCTGCCACAGTCCAAAGAGATGCAGGTTAGGTTAACTGGCATTCCCAAATCGCCTGTAGTGTGTAAATAAGCGTGAGAGTGTGTGTATGGTTGTGCCCTCCGATGGATTTTCACCTCATCCAGGGTGTACCCCGCCTTGTGCCATAAGTCTCCTGGGATAAGCTCCAGTCCCCCACGATCCTGTAAAAAAGCGGTGTAGACGATGAGAGAGTGCTTATATAGCTTAATTTGAACTCATATAGTGTCTAAAAGCGTTAAATAAACACTGGAGATTTTATTGTGTAGGCAGAGCTTACACTAATGAGTTTCCAGTGTTCCAGTGTCTAGCTGAAGCATATTTTCATCAGCAGCAGCTATTTTCATAACAGCTCGTCTCCTACAGCACTAATGATGGACAGAAATCTGTAACCAATTTTCCTTATACCCTGACCAAACCTAACATGTGTAGCTCTTTTACAGGAGAGACATTATTTTCAGGGAATATGCTATGGTTTTTAATATGCTATGGTGAACCATAAAGGGGTATTACTTTTATATACAGTATATACAGAGCCTTATTTCAAATCAACTAAGTTATAGGTAATGTTAGGGAAAGAAAATTTTTCGGTCATTCATTTTCTGTTCATTTATGTCATCTCAACTCAACATTTAAGTCATCTCCAAATCTGTTTTCTGTAGAGCACAGTTTTTATATAGATATGCATATGGAACTTATACCTTTGAGTAATATATGACATGCTACTAGATTTGCTAGGCCTATTTACGCAATACAAGTTAATATGTTACAGTCCTACCCTATATTTGATCATGTTCAATCTCTGAAAACTCATTAGTACGCTTAGTGAAGCAATGAACCCTGAAGCATGTTATCACAGTGCATTTTAGTTATTAATGCACACATTCACCAAGAAATTATCTGCATTTATATTTTTAAACATTACTAAATGTCTTGAATTTGCGGATTATTGTTATATCTGTTAACATTCAAAAAACAATTTTAATGTGTGCAACAGGGGAGGCAGAAAAGTTCGGAGAAATTTGCCCAAAAATAAACCTGGCTTAAGGGATCAGAATGCAGCACAAAATCTTAAATTGGAAATTTCTCAATCACCCAGTAAATCTATATATTTGCAGATTTCCTGATTTCACCTACTCCTGATCTGGGTAGGCAAAATCAGGAAATCAGCAAATATATATTTACATATTTATAATTTATAATTTAAAACTATCTGGCAGGTTGCTCATCTCACCCCCTAGTGACCAGGGTCAACTCCTGGGCGAGTCATTGCAAAATGATGCAGCAGTAATTTGATCCACATTTGCGGTGGAACAATGAAATGCAAAACAAACTCTAACCTTGACTTTAACTAACACATGCACAAGTTTCTTAAAAACAAATGAGTTACAAACTAAATGAAAATCTGGTGACTCTTGATGTATCTGGTGACCGACAGATGCTTAAGATACATTTCTGTAATCAGTGTCACTTTTGGCTGAGATCCAGCACTGCCTTTTATGAAGGAGCTGAAAGAAGGTAGAATGTTTTTGGAACTGGGCATAGAATATTCTAAATTTGGGAAAACTAGACTTCACTGATGTTTGAAAAGGTTTCTACATTGCTAGTCTTCAAATATTTAAGAACATCTTTCCCATTTCTTTTCACCTTCCCTTTCATTGTTTAGATGATCTTACATTGTTGCTGAATAGGATACAGGAGGTCATTTTCCAGTTTTGGCTTCATCTTTGTTTGTTAGTATTTTACATTTCAGGCCCAACTTGTTGACTTGAGCCCCCTGTTCTCTCTTACATTGGGATTTCCTCCTCATCTCCTCTCACCATAGTGTAATGCAGTAGGTCTAGAGATAAGTAGGATGGGAGAGGCTCTGATCCCACCATACAGTGTGAAGGTAGAGATGTTGGGATTGGAGCTACATTTTCAGGGACATCTGCACGGTTAATGGTGTTTAGATCTGCTTTACTGTATAGTTTATAAGCTTTAATCAAATGTACAGTACAAACAGTGTGTGTGTGTGTGTGTGTGTGTGTGTGTGTGTGTGTGTGTCCTTAGTGGAACCTCCTGAGTGCAGTCCAGGGGGTCACACAGTTTTGCAGAACCCATACCGGAGCACAAGCTTCAGCTCCCAGCAGGGTCCCCAGTCAGACCAGAAGCTCATCTGTGACCACTCACTGACACCTGGCTGGTATAAGTTCCAGATCTTTGATAAACCAGCTCAAATGCCCACCAAGTGTGTTGAGGTACAGTAAATATGTTTAGAATCCAGTGTCAGGCTCAAATGGTGTAACATTGGTGCACTGTAAACTTTGAGTTTAGCTGGTTTAAAAATCCACTGTAGTTATTTAGGTTTGGTTTCCATTTTCAAGGAAACAATAAAAGAAAGAAAGGTGGGGAAAAAGTAAGGAAAAAATGCACACACACACACACACACACACACACACACACACACAAAATCTCAGCAAGGATTCTCATTTTTTAATCCCTAATTTATCAAAGGCTTTCAGTTATATAGTGCAGTCTTTCAGTATTTAGTATAGTTACTGTATATGTTCTAATATTTCCCATGTAATCAAAAAGCACATTTTATGTATCATGATTCTTTTGTGTGGCAATACAGTACATGTATCGACTTCAAGAATGACTTTTATTGATGTTTTTTTTATATATACAGTATGTGTTTGCGTTGGAGGTGGTAATATGTTGCAGTTCCTCTATAATCATACATACTTTAAACTATTCACATTGGCAGGCAGAATAGCATCCTGTGTGGTACAAGCAAATTATTTGCATAGTTTGTTTAGAAATGTAACAAAATCTGAAAAAAAAAAATTCATTCAAAACTTCAGGAAGTTCATCTACTACTACTACTACGAATAACAATTACAACAACAACAACAATAATAATAATAATAATAATAATAATAATAATAATAATATTGTATTCAATGTCCCCTTTCTGGACAATCAAGGTAACCTTACAATTTGCAAAATAATTATTGTGTGGGCGGCACGGTGGTGTAGTGGTTAGCACTGTCGCCTTGCACCTCCAGGGTCTGGGTTCGATTCCCCGGCCAGGCT
>JAQMYL010000003.1:9672481-9682649 GCA_030014365.1 Clarias pachynema | reverse complement strand
ATTTATTAAAAATCTTTGCTCGTCTTGCGGAACACTCGCAAACTGCGTTACTCGCAATCCGAGGTTTCACTGTATATAAAATGTGTAGGAATCATGTTAGGTGAATGTGCGTATGTGCTTTTGTTTTTAAGTGATGTAATCCACATCAAAACCTGGGCATGTATGTAAGTTTTTTTTTGGATTATCACATTGTGTTCCAGAAAATCAACCTCCAATATTTCATTCAGAACAAAGTCACCTGCAGACATTTTATGGGGAAAACTTTGTGTACCAGTTTGTATCCACTGATCCAGAAGGTTCTGCGGTTCAGTTCACTCTGCTGTCTGGGCCCAAAAATGCTGTTCTTTCTCCTGCTGGCCTGCTCATCTGGAAAGTCCTTTCACCCTCCCCTGCGGCATTTGAGCTGTCTGTGATAGATGACTGTAATGCAGAGACACAGGCCACTGTAAAGGTGAGGTGTAGTTTGCTTAAACTATCAAACCCACACTCATTTTAATCATTCATTGAATTTACAGAAGGCGTCATAGAGAGCATTTGTTCCAAAAAAAACAATAATGTTCATGAACCTGACCAGCTTCAGGGGAAAGTATTTTGTTTGTTAAGCTAAACAGTGACCTATGAATTATTTAAGCATAAAAACATCTCATTTAAAGCATGAACCAGTGAGAAACAGGTGCAGATGATGACAGATGATCAGGCTGGTGATTAGTATACTGGTGATGCTGAATGCTGAGTGGTTGGAACAGATGAGAGGCTCCAGGCCCCCTGCGACCCTGTTTGCAGGATAAAGCGATATTGACTATGAGTGAGTAATGAAGGGGTGGCTCAAGGATTTCGCACAGTCCTGTTAACTTATCTGTATGGTTATGCATAACAATTTAAGTGCATACTATGACCACAAGAGGGTGGCAAGTGGCTTTCTAAAATGTGAACACAAAAGTGTTATACTTGATATCCATACCCAGTTCAGGTTTCAGCAGGATGTTCAAATGAATAAAAGAATTAAAAGAATACAGTGTTTGCATATTCTTTGTGATAGATAGATAGATAGATAGATAGATAGATAGATAGAAAAATCAGCCTTAGCCTTACACTTCACATTAAAACGTATTGCTCTTGAGACTGAGACTGCTGTTATCAGTTATTATGAGTTATTTCAGGAATACATACATGTTTCCCAGGTCTCAGTGCGCCCCTGTGACTGCGACAGTGGAGCCTCGTGCGTGACCAACATGAACTTCCCTCCTGGCAGTGGCGAATATCTTTGTGTCTGCCCAGCTGGTCTGGAGGGAGCGAGATGTCACGTTAATGTGAATGACTGCAAATCGAACCCGTGTCAGAGAGGCGACTGTGTGGATGGACTGAACTCTTTCACGTGTCTCTGCCCAGCAGGTTTTACTGGTACATACTCATATTCTTTCATTTTTTTGTGGCTGCTATTCTGTATAGATATAATTATAGAAAGTACTTGTCAGTGAGATAAATATTTGCAGTCGTTGTTAAGGTTGCTTTAGTTCTGTTTTGATGCTGTGTGTTACTGCAGGTGTGACATGTGAGGAGGACATTGATGAGTGTGTATCAGCTTCATGCTTCCCTGGGGTAACCTGTAAAAACACACGAGGGTCATTTGTTTGTGGACCCTGTCCTGATCACTTTACCGGGGACGGGAAAACCTGCATCCGTGAGTTCATACCTCGAACTTCTCATATTACTTTTTGAGCAATTTGGACTCTTGAGCAGTTCATGTAGAAAATATTAAGTTTTACCAGCAGCATGACTTCAGTATCATTATTATTATTACTCCAAATATTATTATTAGTAGTAGTAGTAGTTATGGTAGTAATATTAATAGTATGAGATGAACCTCCTCTAATAGAAGTTGCGTGTACTGGTTTGAAAGGCAAAGCAAGACACAGAGACCGCACAGAGGATCAAGGAGTCAACCCCAGACCCTTCAAACCCAACCTCAGACCAGGTATGAAAGTTAATTTGAATCCGAAAGTCTTGGAACGGTGCAAATTTACGTCTATCCTAAGACTTTAATACAGCTTGCTTCAGAGTTTTGAATCTGCTTTGAAGTAATCTGACAAGGTAGCATTCATGTCTAATGAGGTAGCCATTTGTAAGTTACATACACTAAATATAGTGTGATTTTATAGTTATAGTGGTGCCCAAAAGTATTGAGACAGAACTTAATGAAATTGAGTTGAATGAAAACTGAATTTAATGAAATTGAATTAATTCATACTTAATTCATAATATTTGTATCATGTGCTTTTTCTGGATTTTTGGTTGATATTCTGTCTCAATCCTTTACCATAAACCTATGATAAAAATCATAGACCCTTCATTTGTAAGTGGGCAAACTTAGAAAATCTGTAGGGGATCAAATACTTATTTCCCCCACTGTATATCAATATTTACTATGAAATCCTTTATTCTTCAAAAAATGCTGGATCCTGCTGGGCATAGTGTCCAAAAGACATCTGAGGTAAAAAAAAATAATAAATAAAAATAAAATAAAATTAATTGCAAAAATTATTACTTGGTCAGGAATAATTGCAGTCATCTCAGGAATGTTCAAACACTTATAAAGATGATATACAGCTACTTTATGATTGAAATGCTATGATTATTATTTTTTTATATGTCTAAAAAGTTTGTTTCCCTTGTCATCTAAATCAATAATATTTTTTCTGTAGCTCAGAGCCCGTGCTCCGGGCGACCCTGTTACCCAGGGGTCCAGTGCTTTGAGAGTGTGTATACATCTGCTGGATATGTCTGTGGTCCCTGTCCTCAAGGTCTCCATGGCAATGGACAAACCTGCACATCAAAACCAGAAAACAGTAAGTAAAGATACAGTAGAAAAGGGCATGGTTGTGACGATTATAGCACCAGTAAAAAGCAGATTGTGTCCTTCAAGAATGAATATTTTATCTTCTCAGTTTTGGCTTTATGACATTCAGAACATTTTACAGGGCCAACAACAGTCACTAGAGAAAGGGACAGACCTGATGTTCTTTTCCCTTCATCATCATCCACCACATTTGAAAAATCTACAGAACCCTCTGTAATAGCTGAGAGACTGCATTTCAATAAAAAGACACCATCACTCATTGAGAGAAAGACTACTTTAAGCTCTGTTAACCACGATAACAGTCCTGCAGCGGCTTCTGGATCTGGAGGGCAGCTTCATGAGCAGGACTCAAAGCCTGTGGTTGTTAAAGATGCAAGGACCTGTACTGATTCTTCCTGTTTTCCTGGTGTTTCTTGCGAGCCTTCCAGCACTGGACATTTTAAATGTGGCCGCTGTCCTAACGGATACATTGGGGATGGGATCACATGTAAAGGTTAGCTCTATTTCATAATTATTGCCATTTACGGTAAGTGTTTTAAATTCAGGCATGACTATAAATCATATTTATTTTCTTGGATCCCTTTATAAAGGACGTTAAGTTGTTTTGTACAGGAATGTCTTCAGTACAGGACTCGGGTAAAGTAGCATTTTTTGCCATTTTAAACAAGCGAGAGAGAAAGAGAGAGGTTGGCAATGGAATGTAATTGATATAAGTGGTGGAGAAAATTGGAAATGTAACTAAAAACATTAAAAAACGATAAACGTTAAAAAATATAACGGCATTCTTTAATAAACAAAAATATGCATTCATAGGAAGAATGAAAATAACTTTTGTGCTCTGTTTGCAGCTACATGTCGTTATCCATGTGGTCAGAACATGGAGTGCACTCTACCTAATACATGCACATGTAAAGAAGGATACACTGGATATAACTGCCACATTGGTGAGCTCTCTTTCTTAAATTAGCTACTATCTGAAGCAAGTTTCACACAAACACATTATGCGCATATCAACCCATAATCTCAAAATCTGTTTCATTTTTATCAGCTGTGTGTCGTCCTGACTGCAAGAACAGAGGGAAGTGTGTAAAGCCCAATGTCTGTGAGTGTCCTGTCGCATACAGTGGACCAACCTGTGAGGAAGGTAGGATTTGTCTCTCAATCACTGACACTAACGATCAATAACTTTCAGCAGTGAAATTTACAATGAATTTACAAGGAGTGTTCAAGTCAAACTGGGACTTGTGATGAAACATCTGGTCAATGAAGGCCAGAAGTCTTTACCGAAGACTTCTAGCACTCACTTCTGTGAGTAGACTCTTGGCTGCTGGAAAACATGAATGGTGCAAACATTTTAAAGAAGGCCATACAGTACTTCCATAAATGACGGCTGAGGTGGCTCGGAGCCCACTGCATGAACATTCTGTCAGTGGGGCGCCTGAGTTAGCTGAAACTAACAGCTTCCTTGTTGCTAATCGTTCATCCACTTGCACACTACAGGAGTTATTGCCATATAGTGTGCAAGTGGATGAACCCATATAGTCCTGATCTCCCTCCAAGCCATTTCCACATGTTTGGGTCATTAAAGAAGTTCCTGGCAGGCCAACGTTTCAGATATGAAGCGGCAGTCCGATCATGGCTCTGGTGTACTGAGAAAACGTTCTACCTTGATGGTGTCCAAGCACTAGTGAAACACTGGGATAAGTGCCTAAGTGTAGCAGGGGATTATATAGAGAAATACTCTTACTCTCAGAACTGTGCATCTGGTATTCTGCAAGAAGTCCTGGTTTGACATGAAATTAATGAGAGGGTTTGGAGGAAATTTATGAACAAGCATAGAACAAGACAAATGTTTAGGAATTTTTAAAATATTCTTATATTTAGCTTTTTGTAAATGTTTAATTGAAAATTATAAATAATTTTAACCGCCCATCAGATATTTTCACTTGCTAGGATTTTGCAGTTCATCATTTATGTTGCTGTGTATTTCATTGTTTTCTTTGCTTTGCCTCCCAGCTACATGTGACCCACCGTGTCAAAATGGAGGCAGTTGCTTGTCCAGGAACCTGTGCACCTGCCCCTATGGCTATGTGGGGCCACAGTGTGACATCAGTGAGCAGAGTTTTCATTTACTTGAGGAGTGCATTCTGACAACAGACTTTTAACCATAAAATTACCCAAAATTTTGTATATTTTGAATATTTTGCATACTTTTTTTTAAAGAATGTGTGTTCATTTTATCAAATAAATCTCCAATATAAAATTTTGCAACTTCATATTGATTTTATCTGTGGCTGTGGGTCTACAGTGGTGTGTACCCGGCACTGTGAGAACGGTGGGGAATGTGTATCTCCTGAAGTGTGTAGGTGCAAGCCTGGCTGGTATGGACCAACTTGTAACTCAGGTACTTGCTTGTATCCTTGTGTGTAGTAGGAAATTTATATTGTTACAGGGCAAAAAATCTGTTTTGACTACTACATCAGAGACTACCTCAAATAATGTTACTTAAAGAAAGCTTTAACTTGTAAAAGACAGAATTTGTTTTTCATTGTTAAAAAAACTTTAGTATTTATTTATTATTAGGCTTAGTTTGTGTCAGTCAAAACTTTGAATTTTATTATTATTATTATTATTATTATTATTATTATTACAGCACTGTAAAATAGCACATGCCCATCAACATTCCCCTGGTAACATGGTGACAGATTTCTATATATTCATTAGTCCCTTTGAAACTACTACAAAAAGATGTTTTAGAAAATTTAGTGTGACTTACATACCACACTAGCTTGTGTCTTCACAGTGTTCAATAATCAACTGTAATCTGTTTGTTTGTATTTCAGCTGAATGCAAGCCTGTGTGCCTGAACGGTGGCACCTGCATCAAGCCTAACATTTGTGCATGTCCTAGTGGCTTCTATGGATCACAGTGCCAGATAGGTACAGTACAGTTATAGAATATTTTGTGAGCCTTGATGCCTATAATACCTTTACAAAAGCTTATCCTAGGAACAAGTGTACACATGTGAATATGAATATACATGTTTGCATCTAGGAATAGTTTAACATAGCTCATCAACCTACTGACTTGTTTTTGGGAGGTTGGATAACACCGCAACAATGTCATATTTACTTATGTTACTCATAAGACATAATAGATCATTAATATACCGATAATTTTATGTGAAGAACAATATAAAATAAAATAAAACAGGGTACTTTCTTGTTGTTGTTGTAGCTGTGTGCAACCCTCCCTGTAAAAACCGTGGTCAGTGCATGAGGAACAATGTGTGCTCCTGTCCTGAAGGCTACACTGGCAAAAGGTGTCAAATCAGTGAGTGTTACATTTCTAATGTTATAGTTCCTCAGACAGAGATTTTTGCATGTATTAATTATCACTTGGTTATTTCATCCCTCACATCAATAAAAGTGCCAAACTTGTCAGGTACAAAGTCCATCTGCGTTTCAAATTCCTGCTAATTTTAACTAACTCTTCCACTAACTGTGTGTGATATTGTGCTAGAGTTTCTGGTATATGGATAAAGCACAAAAGACACAAAAGTTGCATTAATCTATGTTGTACAACCTCAATGTTGTACAATAAGATACATCTAGACTGTATGTGAATGCAACAGTTTGATTTGAAAGCTTATCTACCTACCTATCTTTAAATATACAGTACATACTCATATTGTCCAAGAAATAGCAAATGTTTAAATGGTTTTGACTACCTTGTATTACACTTGCATGTTTGCGCACAGGTGTATGTGATCCAATGTGCATGAATAAAGGGAAGTGTGTTGGACCAAACACCTGTTCCTGTGCTTCTGGCTGGCGGGGGAAAATCTGTGACATCCGTAAGTGAGCTGGTATATAAGTCAAGCCTTCTAGTAATTATATTTGATATACTGTACTGTAAAAAAATGCTGTAAATTTATAATACGTATTTTAGAGCAAAGTGCTTAATATTTTACAGGATCATACTATAAACAATTAGGCAGTGAATTGGTTTGTGGTAAAATAACAGAAGTGCAATGCATACTGTAGGGAGATATCTATCAATTTCAGCAGGGGTGCGACTCAAGGGGTAACCTAAGGTTCTGAAAAATGAGTCCAACATGGATTTACCAAAATGTGCAATTCCTCAATGACCTATAGGATGTCATCTGGCTCCAAAAATGTGTTAGTCCCACAACAAAAATAAACATGGTACAAAGAAAATGGTTTTACTGTACATGAGTAAATTTTCATGCAATGTAGTTAAAGCTATATAATGCCACAGATTATTATGCATAATTAGGGAAATGGCTGATTTGAATTGTATTGCAGGTGTCAAAACCCTAGCTGTCCACAGTGCAATTGTACAATTACCTGTATAGATAGTTCAGTACTCTACTGTAAATATGGTTTAGAGTTATTTACTGTATGTGTAAGTAGTTTACTGGCAACTCTCCTGTACAGTACACTACAGTAAATGTTTTTGCAGTATAGGTGAGAATACCAGTACAACATATTAGCAATACACGTTATGCATAATTTCTGTTCTATATGTAGCGATTTGCTTACAGAAGTGTAAAAATGGAGGCGAGTGTGCCGGCCCCAACACGTGTCACTGCCAAGCTGGATGGGAAGGTTTACAGTGCCAGACTTGTAAGTCTAACTGATATCTTGGTGTCTATTAAACAGTAATATACAGTATTCTATTTAAGCTTTCATGCCTTTTGTATTTGGATTTTCCGACACGTAATGATGAGTTGTATTGTATTATTAAATACAGCCATCTGCAAACAAAAGTGCCAAAATGGAGGAAAGTGTGTGCTTCCAAACTTCTGTCAGTGTCGCTCAGGGTACATAGGAACGAACTGTGCTGTCCGAGTAAGCTGAGATTCAACTTCCTACTCACTGTTCTTATATTATTATTATTATTATTATTACAAGCTACACTTTGATATAATATAATGAATATGGAACATAAAGTAAGTTTGAACTCTGAATTTTCAGACAAGATGATAAAAGAAGAAGAAAAGTATCAGGAGATGGTTTTATAAACGGAGTCTCTACCCATCTCATACTCCACAGGAGTGGACGTCTGAACGAGAGAGAGAGAGAGAGAGAGAGTCTGTGTTTTTAAGTTTGTGTAAATATTTATAGCAGCCAAATGTTCAGGCAGCAGCCAAAGTGATTATACTCAAAATGTAGATTTTTTTTCTATGACCACATCCAATTCTGCAGTTTCGCTCTGCTGTTAGGTGAGTGAACTCAACAAAGCGCGTCTGCCAAGTGTACATCTCATAAGAGTATTACATTATTCTCCATTTTCAGGTGTTAAGCTCATCAGTTTTTTTATAGAGTCTGTAAGTCACAATGTATAAAACAAAAAAAAGGATGGATTACAGTTAATGGTGACATGTAACAGATTGAAGATCTTATATTTTATACATGTACATTTCCTTAAAAAATTAATAAATTTTTTTATTATTATTTTTATTTTACTGTGATATTTGTTTTATTTTGTTAAACGATTGTTTTAAGTTTATTTGATGTTTAAGTATTTTATATTGGAATACAATAATTGTTAAATGTACATTTGTTGTCCTGGTGTTTCTTTATATATGTTACATATATACTGTATATATATACAGCTGAACTTGATTATACTAATCCGCAACATGCTTTCTACAAACTTCCTACTCTCTCCTATACATTACTGTTATTCGCATTACTTAAACATCTTGTACTGTGTATTGCATAAAAGCACCAACATACACACTTATCACATCCTGCACTTATGTACATTACTGTTATTTGCGTTACTTACAGTATATGTGATGCACACTATGGTTACTTGTACAGTACTACCATGCAGATCTGTTACTCTGAACATTTTTACGGCCTTTATTTAATCTGTATAGTTATCGAATGCTGTGTACTTACTGTGTATAGTGTCTTTGTCTATACATTCCAAAATGCAGCCACCACACATACCACACTGGCACCTGCACCTAGATCATATTAACATCCCAATTTTAACATACCTGCACTGGTTACCTGTTCAGTTTAGAATTAATTACAAAATAGTATTACTTACATACAAGGCTTTAAATGGTTTAGCTCCCACATATCTAGTCAGTCTTCTGATATGCTACAATCCACCATGTTCCTTAAGATCACAAAACTCCGTACTTCTGGTACAGTAGTTCCCCGAATATCAAAATCTTTTCATATTTCATATCACATTTTTCATATTTAGCTCCAAAGCTTTGGAAGCTTTTGGAGCTTTTTCCATAAATTTCCTTTTCAAATTTTCTTTTATTTTTGTGAAGCTGCTTTAAGACAATGACCACTGTTAAAAGTGCTATATAAATAAAATTTAACCGAATTGAATTGAATAACAAATGTACAGTGTTGTTATGTAGGTCTGTACTTTCACAGTCGCAAACAGCCGGAATCGAATTCCTTGTGTGTCAACATACTTGGCCAAAAAAAAACTGATTCTGATTGTGATTCGGAGCACATGTCCAGCAAGAAGTGCCTAGTCTGGATGTTTTTTCAGTTAGATATTTCATTTTTCAATATTTTTCTTGATTTACATTCTTATAAAGTACACATCTTACTAATCTTGAAGTAACTTGAATGTAGCTCTTCAAATAACGAGATTTAAACAAAATAAATAATATCAATGATGGAAATCTTCTGACTTGTAGGAACATCAAATTGTGATTGTTTCAATAAATAATTAATAATGTATATATTGTATAACAAAAATCCACAACTTATACTGTATACAAATGGCAGTAATGCCCAACATTAGGCAGCATCATCATCATCAACTTTTATGTTATTTTGGGAGCATGTCACAGGCATTGTAACAGTAGCAAATATATATATATGTACATATATACTGTATGTATATATATATATATATATATATATATACAGTACAGTGGAACCTCGGATTGCAAGTAACGCGATTTACGAGTGTTCCGCAAGACGAGCAAAGATTTTTAATAAATTTTGACTTGGAAAAAGAGCAAGTCTTGGTTTACGAGACTTGGCTTACGTCACGTGATCACAACTGAGCCAACGGTTTTTCTCTTGCGCTGCGGAATTGCAGGTAATCATCTCCCCTGCTGGCTCTTAGTGCCCATCTCTTACTGGTATACACTGCGTCCCAAATTATTACGCAAATGATATCTTTCTCTGATTTTCATAATTAGTCAATGCAAATGACAGTGAGTATAATTTTCTAGTCATCAACTATTAGGGTATAATTTGAATTTTATTGAACAAACCTCCTAATGATAACAATATT
>JAQMYL010000003.1:9614363-9624491 GCA_030014365.1 Clarias pachynema | reverse complement strand
CACACACACACACACACACACACACACACACACACACACACACACACACACACACACACACACACACACACAGAATGTAACAACATTCCTTCTATTTTCTTGAAGGGAAAGGTGACTGTGCTGATTTTGAGCCAGATATCTTGGGCAACTTTGGTGCTACAGTTTGATTATTTGATTGTTTAAAAGAAGAGGCTTCTGGTGTGTGTACTCCAAAAATGTGGTCACAGATGTGATTTAAATACGCCTCTTTCTAAATGATTTGAGCAATCATCTAATTTTTTTTTGTAGACTGGCTAACTGATTGATAAAAGTTTAGTGAGCGTCTCTACACTTTAAATTCCAAAGTATTTTTATAGGAAGGTTTTGGGACTGATTTTGAAGAAGTGGTTTTTTTCTGAATTTACATGATTTAACAATACAATGCTGTTTGACGTGATACTGTATGTCTCGTTTCCTGAAAAATGAGTGAGCTATGGTCATGGAGATCAAAGGGGGTCGGCAGGTCTCAAACAAATCTTTATAACTGTAAAACTGTGAATTTTTCTATAATGCTCAGAAAACCCAACTGAATGTCTCAATATACGTTTTGTGGGGGAGCATGCTAAATTGAGGGAGGGATCGCTTCCTTAGAAAAGTATTAGCAAGCTTTTCCCAGGGGAGGAGAGATTGGGCCATTTCATGTTGCCTGTACTAACCAGGATTACAGACAATTAAGGAACATATTAAGCATAAAAATATTTACAATTTCTGATTTCACTAAGAACTTATGAACAAATGATCTGACATTCTCATCCTTTGTTTCTGTTCTCACAGTTGCCCCTATTTTGCTTGATGATTCCAAGTGCACCATAGTGCGAGAAGGTGTGCAATGTGTCTGCATAGCCACTGGCAATCCTGAACCATCCATAGCATTCCACCTTCCTGACCACAATATCACCATTAATGAGACAAATGGCCGTTACAACTTCTACACACATACAGATGGTTATACATCAACTGGCATGATAAAACTGAGGGAGAAGGGTGACCGGGAGAACAACGAAGACATAGCTGTTCATGTACACTGCAGCATCTCTAACGTTTATGGCTCTCATTCTATCCGGCTAGAACTGCAGCAAGAGAGTGAGTTCATGTTGTCATAGATTCTTAACAATGTATTGATCTGAAATTTTCCAACAATTATGTCTTATGTGCAATGCAGTTTGGTCACATAATTAGTCATAGTCGGTTTAAGGAAATAAAAAAATCAGGGTTTTTCTTAATTAGGATTTAAGTCAATTTCATCCTACATGTGATCAAATAAATTGAATGTGCCAGTGAACAATGACATATTTGCTATGTTATTTTTAAAAACATGATGATAATGTGATGATGATAATGATGATGATCCTGACAGTTGATTGCAACCATTTTTGTTAATATAACATACAGTATAACAAACTTCAAACAAAGCATTCATATCATATTTCAGAAAAATACCTGATGGCTGTAATAGTGGGAACCATCGGAGGAGTGGCAGTTATTGCTTTTATCATTGCAGCTGTAAGATATGTGGGACAAAACAACAAAAAGTAAGTAATTTACCATATCCATTGCACAGATCTGGGGAAAGGGGCAAAGCAAGGAAACACCAAAGCCTAGTCATCCATTCTCAAATGTGTTTCTTTTTGATCTTGCTATATACATGACCCATGAAACAATTTGATCAAATGGTAAGATGGTACATGCAACAAGTTGGCAAACAAAATGACAGTGTTGGCCATGATGTGGACTCCAGATGACAGACTAACAAGACTTTGATTTGCCTTCCATTGCTTTCTAGCCTCAATCACTAAGCTAAGCTAAACAAAGCAAAGGCACTTACCCTCAAGTGCTTCAGCAAATATACAACCACTATTATGCTCCTGACAACAGACAGTTGTCAGTTCCACAGTTCCACCATTTTTGATATTGAAACCAAAAGCAAAAGCAAAAGTGCCTCTTGGTTATGGAGGCAAAAGTGATCTGCCTTTCTCAAAATGGATGCCCAGGCTTACTGTGTTGCCCTGAGCTAGTCATTAGCGTCATTCCGTGTGAGACAGAGTCTGATCCTCTGACTCCAACCTCCAGAGAGAATGGCAACCCTGGGCAGGACGTGGGCTCTAGAGTGGAGAATCCCTCCATGTACTACAGCGCAGTCAAGAAGGACAAACAAAGTCTCAGGAAAAAAGTGGTGAGATATTATGACGATGAATTATGAATATAATACTATTTTTACATGTGCCGTTGTTCATAGTGGTGTTTTGCTGATGTCTTGGGGTTGTTAAAATGCGTTGAAATGATACCTAAAACCCAGGGTTTTAATTCTGTGCAATTTATGCGTAAAAGCGTAATAAGTTTAAGTCGACTATTTTGGACTATAAAATATACATATGAATAGAACTTAATACAATTTTAGTGTCCTCACTAAAATGTCAAAGGTGGTTTTCTTCATACTCTTACTGGATGTCTTGGCTATGTTCACATTGCACAATCCTGTTTGCTTAGATTTGATCTGTTTCTCTTGACATTTGTAAGTTCAAATGACCCATATGCGCCCTTAATGTGATTCTATCTGTCCTCAAAAAGACCCTGAATGGACATGCCGTATCAGTATCCGTTTTTCATCATACACAATTGAACAACAAATTATCAACATGTACCGCATGTGACATATTGTGTCATAAGATACAGTACGCAACAATTGAATGCACAAGTAGTCCAAGCTTGGATACGGGTCCTTTTTGACCTAAGAAATGTCAAATACCCAATGGAGAAAATGGAGATATTCAATGGAGAAAAATGCGGTATTATCACTAAAAATGCACTTGAATTGTTCAAAAAAGGGACATTGAGCAGCATTGGCCTCTGTGTTGATTTAATTGTTTTGCCGTTTTTAACTTTTAGCATTTTAGCTACATATGTCTGTGACCATGCTTTGACATTTTTGCATAATTTTTTTTAAACATTCCTCAAGCTCAGTAGCTAGCTTTGTGTTTTGCTTGAATTTAATAATTTGCCCAAATATCAAGTCAATCACATTCCCCCATACTTTACTGAATATAATCACTACTGTTGTCATTGTTTGTTGTTTTGCCAGACACTGAGTGATGATAAAATTGATATGCGCGATAAGGTGAATTTGGTGAATTACGATCTGAACATTCTCATTCAGAAATATTTAGAAGTATGAAAATTGCTCAGCTCTAATTTTAAATAATCAGATTTTTATTTATGTATAGTCCTGAAAAAAAATCAGATCTGAGTCATATCGTGGCAGAATAAATGGATTAGCGACACTTCAACCTAGGAATGTGAAAGTAGCCTTCTACAGTACTTTTCCGTTATAAAGACAAAAAAAATCGTAAAGGGTTTTATTTGTCTACAAATTAACTGTCTCCCAGCATTAAATGGTGGAGTTGTACTAGAACTCTAGACGTGGTTATTTGCTTGCCTGATGGTGAAGTGTGGCCTTTGCTTTGAAGCATTTCCTGACTATTCTTTCCTTCTTCATTGCTTGTCTGCATTCTCTGTCTCTTTTGTCTTTCCCCTAACTTAACAGCTTAAGACTGAGCTGCTGGGCTCTAAGTTTAATTCCATCCTAGAAGAGAGCACGGTAAGGCTAACAAATCAACAGCTGCAGTACAAGTAAACAACCGTCATACAAGTAGAATATGTTTTCTTAAAACTTTTTTTTTTCTCATTCCGGTTGTAATCTATTATATCTGCATTAGATTGGTTCTTGTCTAACACAATAACATTGCTTGGCTCCTTTGGCTTTGCTACATTTAACCTCACAACATTCTTTTGATTGCCAACATGTCATTAATTTATCAGGATATAGAGTGGGGGAGAAATGATCAGTCCATACAGTAGTTGACTCTGAGGGCAGTAATGACTTGCTCTATCTTTGCAGGGAGAAGACAGCGATTACCAGCATGTTGGCTCGACTGCAGGCATGGAGAGGCAAGAGCTGAATTTTCTCGGGCGACAGCGTGAGGGAAGATTGGGGAGGGGGGATGACACCACTGACTACACAGAGATCAAAGCCAAATGAATCGCGATCCTTCCCTGAAGCCTCGACCGAAAGGGATACAGTGGCCTCTAGCTTCCAATAAATTCCTTTCCACAAATTCAGTCTGTACCAGTCAGCATACCCAAATTTACCAAAACTATAATTATTTTACCTAGGTCTGTGATTATTTCATTTTCTCTGATGTTTCAGAAAGGAAGATTGCCCCCATGTATAACCATATTTAATACCTCGCAGTCTCATTGTTACATTTGGAAGTAATGCAACATCAAAAGGTGCTTGCTGAAGGTGTCCTAAATCATTTACAGAATTACATTAATGTTAGATACTTGTTGAAGAAGAATGGGTCGTGGTTGTATCCCAGATTTCTTTCACTAGTCATCATTCACACTGTGTCCACAGCAAGTCGAAGCGTCAGGGAACGAGACATGCAGCATGTCTCGAAGTTCTAGCACTATCTCCAGTAGAATGTTTTCCCAAATCTAGAGGGTCTCTCAGCCACTTTTTAAGTGTACCATGGTAAGTGATCAGTGAAGTATGCATTCTGTTTTTCTAATGACATGCCCAAAAGTGATTGTTAAAGTGTTTTGAGTTTGTGTGACCCCACAAAGTAAGCATGAGGATAATGTTTACCCAATGGATTTTTTAAAAAGTGGGATAAACAAATGGCTGGCTAAATACTTTTTTCATTTTTCTGTACATGATGATGATTATGTTTAGATCAAATAGATACATCTGTAGTCCATTTTTCCTGTCAAATGTTACATACAACCTTAAGAGGTGATTAGTGGACTTCTTTGCTTTTGAAAAGGAAAATTGGTCTAAGATACAGTATTTCTTAAAGAGGAAACATTTCAGTGATATGTTTTCAGTGATATATTTCCTCTTAAAATTAGCACTTCACATTGCAATAGCAATGTGAAGTGCTAATTTTAAGAGGAAATAGTGTCAGGGGTCAATAACCTTGCTTTTCTACTCTTTTAAGACACATGGCAAAAGGAATGGCCGGTCACACCCCACTTTCTTGTGGTCCATTTCCTGCCAACACATACTGTGCCTGGTTTTGTTTTAACTAAGCTCCAGTCTCTATGTTTTTTTTGTTGTTGTTTTTTTACAACCTCTCCACTCTAAGGGTAAAGTCAGAATATCAACCAACCAAATTAAGAGCTGAATACATATTCAAAGGAAAGAGGATGTCACGTCAGATCTGTTTAAATGAATACACTAAAGTGTCATATTGAAAACTATCACTTTACCCAGGAGGGTTTTATTGAAATGTATTATTTATTAATTTTGAAACATCCTCCATTCAGGTTATATGAAATTCATCGATATGTACAATGTATGTACATATATCAAATCCTAATGCATACGACTCAATTTTACTAAATCCTTAACACATAAAATCACTTAACTTACATTTGTAAAGAATTCATGAAAGGCACCAATATAAAGGGATATCATTTATGTAAATACAGTATACATCTGTTCTCTGTTGTGAACCCTTTAAAACCCAGTACAAGATATTTATTTGGGATTTGCAACACAGAAATATAAAACAGGCAATTAATAACAGATCTATTTATATAAAAAAAACACATCTATTTAGGAGAGCATTTTGGTAGTCCAGTCTAATCATTGACTTTATGTATTGTAAAGAGTATTTGTAAGCATTTGACTGTGTGATGATGATAACGTTGGCTTTTTTTTTTTCTTATTTATGTAATAATTTGGACAGGGACTTTGAAACCCTTGGACAAAACTACAATGTTCAAAGCTAATCATGCATTTGTTTGATTTATTTATTCTTTTGTTAAAAAACTTTCACCTTCAATGCCATCTTTAAAGCAAACAAATAAAGTACAAAAGATGGGAACAAATCACCTATTGTCATTTGTTTAAATTATATATTACTTAAAATATTAAAATGCTACAGTATGTAAAATTTACTACTAGATAAGCATATTGGGAAATTAATGTTTATATTAAAACATATACCAAAAAAGTGGGAAAAATACTAGGTATACTGTACATGTGCACAGGAGCTTACTTTAGATATTAACTTTTGTTTCACATCATCCACTGGCGCTGAGGCAGAAACGTGGTTTTGAATACTGTATGTGTAATGTGATTAAACTTTACCAGTGTTTTTGTTCCCTTTTTAATTCTACTTAAAAAAAAGCCAACATTACTGTAACATTTTCACAATATAAATTGAGAGACTAGTTTTTAGAATTTTAATTCTGACTCCAGGGGCCTGAGTATAGGTGTATTATTTATAGAGTATTATTATATAGAGTATATTTGGCCCTGCTCCCTTGAGGATAGTGTCTCCAATGATGTTACAGGCTTGCTGCATAACACATTGTGGCTTCATGTGTGATAGAGAAAGCATGTGATAGACTTCAGCTTCTGTACCACACAACTATTGTACAACAGAAGAGACCTTGCTGAGAATGTGATTCCACTGCAGTGACCTTCCATACACACTGCTGGATTTGTGTATCAAAGAGAATTTTATTGTAACCCACAAATTAATTATACCATTATACCATTAATTATAAATGATCTGTCAGCTAAATTTCTACGTACACAAAAGTTATAAGGCATATACTTTTATATATGTAAAAGATTCATTTAAAGTATAACTAAAAGCAAAGTAAATCAGAAAATGACACAGTGAAGTAAAAAAAAAAAAAGGCAGTTTGGGTATGAGTTCAGGGCAAAAGTCAGTTTCACATGAGTTTCTGAACTTGTGGTTATAAGATGTGCAGTGAAATGTTTAGTAACATCTAAAGGTGGAAGTGCTTTTTAAAGTCTGAGGAAGGATGTGAAAGCAGTTTTCAACAGCACACAAGCTCTATATACACTTAAACTGAAAGAAGTCCTGGAGAAAGGAGGACGTGACAGAAGGAGGTGCGTTGAAATAAAAAAAATATAATAACGATAATAATAAATATCAATAAGATACATGCTGATGCGTGTGATGCATACTGTAGATTTTTAGCTACTACTTTTGACTACTTTTCTAAAAAAACTAATGGAAATAATATCAAAGCTATATTAGGCTAATATCAGGCAGGAAGTTTACATAATCGTTTGTTAATACACTACTTAAGTAAAAGATTTCTTGTTTCCTAATGAATTATACAATAGAGAGAAAGGCATGTATATGAACACATTGTTAATTATTTGCAGATCTGGTTTGGGTCCGAGTGAATGCTGAGAGATGAATATAATAATTTTTGTTTTGCTCCTAACATTTACAATAGAGACCGAAGGTAGGTGCTGCTGTCTATCATAGCATGTACACTTTTATACACACTGTACAAGTTCAGTAGGGGTATTTATTTATTTATTCAAGTAATAAGGTAATTTTTGTTTATGCAAATTCCTTTCTTGCAGTAACACACATTTATTCTTTTTTAGGGGGAAATACCCCCACTACAGGGGTAACCTCAAATAGTGTAACCTCAAATAGTGACTCATCTCAAGGTATACCTTTTCAGTTACATCAGTCAAATAAACTTTTATCCTTTTAGTTTTTTTTACCAAATGTATTTATTTTCCTGTAATACTGCTCCTATGAATGTGGAATAGTGAAAGCCATAGCAACAAAAAGCTTCGTGTATAATTAGACCAATTCTAAGATCAGTGCTATTGGGCAGAAAATGCACTTGAGTTAATTTGCAGTGTACTTTTATGTACATTATATTGTACTAGTCAGTTTGTAGTATTTATTTCATGTACATGTTTTTTGTGTAAAAGCTAAAATTCTGGTCTGTTGTCTCAAACACAAATTTACACACCAGTGTATTTAAAAACAAAACAAAAGAAATGACCTTACCAGTACGTTTAGAAGATAACTACAGTAAATTGTCTGCAAATCACTGTAGCATAAGAGCAATAAACTCTTTGAAAGTTGACTCTATTGGAGAATACAAGACTCCACTTCACCCATCATCTATTATTGTCCTAATGTAAATGTCAACATAAACCTTGTTAAATGTTGGTAAAACAGCAGTAGTTCTGATGATATTTTAAATCAGATACTTCTCAAATAATATTAATTAGAAAGTTTTTTCAGCTTCTAGCATGCCTGGTTTATCCAATCAGCTTATTAATGCTTTTTTCTGAATTGAAGTAGGCCTAGACCTACTGTTCTTTGTATTACTGTCAAAGCATCTTATGTGATACATACAGGGGTTCAGAGAAATGATACATTTGAACATTTTAAATTTTAGGTGATCTTTTAAAGCAGTAGGTTTTAATTTTTTTCACTGAGAAAAGTTCCTGCCTACTTTCTACTTAACCACAGTTTTCAATTTGATAAGTGAACATGCTTACATTGCGGTGTGTCTCTCAGTTACATGCACAGTGTATTATAAATTAAAAAAAGGAAACCTCACCAAAATAACCAATCAAATTACAGACAGTCCGTCCTCTTTAAAAGCGATCTCTTCTACCTCCACTGAGGGCCTTAGCACAGACGGCACCTTAAAACCAACAAGTAAGTTTCACATTTCTTTCTGAATGCAAATAAGTTTTTTTTGTAACACTTTGACAGATACTGTATTTATTATTGTCTTTCTGAATTTTCTTGTCAAATATAATACAATTGGCAGTTAATGTAATTGCTTCAATATTTTTCAAGAAGTTAAGGAATAGTGTACTAATTATTTCTCATACCACAGTGCTGTTGAATGCCATACTATAACCTTTTTAACACATCTAGATATTAAAATCAAGAAAAATAAGATCTGAAATTCCAGTCATATTCATCTATTGATTTAAAACACAAATATCTTCGGTATATTGCAAAAACAAAAGAATTGATCTTACCAGTACTTTCAGAGCAGACTGTAATTGTCTGCAAATCACTGTTGCTTAAGAGGAATAAACCCTTTTGGAACTTGCCGCTATTGGAGAATACACGACTCCATCATATTTTATTGTCCTATAACCTAATTTTCAACATAAATTTCTTTAAATGTTGAAAAAAACAGCAATAATTTTGATGCCATTTTAGGTCAGACACTTCTCAATTCATTTTAGTTAAAAAATTCTTTAACAGTGGATCTCAACCCTGGTCCTGAAGGAACCAAGGGCACTGAACATTTAAATGTGTTTTTTTTTTTTTTTTAGCAGAGTTTCTCAGTTGAAAAGTAGGGATTTAGAGAAATTATACATTTTAACATTTAAAATTATTAGTTGCTCTTTATTTTAAAGCAGTAGTTGTTCAATTCAGAGCTTTGTTTTTTAGAGAACAGAGGGTCTATGAAAGGTTCCTGCCTGTTTTTTAACGTTTCTCAGTTATGTGCACAGTATGTTACATATTAAAAAGAGAACTTCACTAAACTAACCAATACTATTACAGGTAGTTTGGACACTTCATCTAGTGCAGCTTCTACCATCACTTCCTCCTCTGAGATGAATGCAAACAGTTCACATAACACCAGTACAGAACCTGTACAACTAAGTAAGTTTCACATTTTTTTTCTGAATCCAAATAAGTAAGTTTGTATTTACTATTTTCTTTATGACTGTTTATTCCAAACTGAATCTGCTAAAAATTGGATTTGGACTGACAGTCTGAACAGTGTCTAAGGTATTATCTTAAAGGAGACATTCTTTGTTCCTTTAACATGTGCAAAAGTAAATGTAGTGTAAGCTATTTATAAAGGGATCACAAATGAAACAAATAATATTAAAGGTAAAGGATACAAACTAACAGTTCAAGCCTCCATTTTTACTAGAAAAGGGCCATTTCAGAATCACATAATGTATGTTCAGTTGAATGAACTTGCAGAATTAGCAAAAATTTGTTTGTTTATATTGATCAAAATGGATCAAACAGGAGGCAGAATGGTTGTGTAGTGTTTAGCACTGTGGCCTCAGACCTCCAGGGTTGAAGGTTTGGTTCTGTGTGTCTTCTCCCTGTCTTTGATAGGTACGGTTTTCTCCCACAGTCCAAAGACATGCAAATTAGGTTAACTGCTATTCCAAATTGCCTGTAGTGTGTGTGTGTGTGTGTGTGTGTGTGTGTGTGTGTGTGTGTGTGTGTGTGTGTGTGTGTG
>JAQMYL010000003.1:9581598-9591932 GCA_030014365.1 Clarias pachynema | reverse complement strand
TATATAGCGCTTTTAACAATGGTCATTGTCTCAAAGCAGCTTCACAAAATGAACAAGATTTTGTTTTATATATATATATAAACATAGTCTTATGTTTTTATATATAAAATAGTAAGTAAGTTAGTATAGTGATTTAATAAGCAAAAGGCAAATGTAATACACTGTAATAAGCTATAATTTTACATTGGTTTTATAGAAACAACATCATTATACAGAAGAGGATTTAACCATGACCACTGTGAACTATGCTGCGCTACAGTTTAAGGATAGCAACAATCCAAATAAAAGGTACATAAATGAAATGACAAATTGAGCAACTGTTTTACATAAAAATACAATATATACAATTTGTTAAACATCAATAAAAGTATCAAATTATATATATTTTACTTTTGTTGTCCTAGTGCACCAAGCAATGATGATTGTATCCCAGTCTATGCTAAAGTTTTAAAAAATAAACAGATAGCACAGGTAAGTCATATTAATTATATTGCACATTAACAAGAGATGAGCTATTGACCATGTCTTTAAATAGCTTTAAAATATACCTACTTTAAAAGACTAGGGTTATGCTAGTTCTAATGTTTAACCAAAATACACAACGCCTGTCTTTACAGTATGCATGGGTTTAAGTCTCAAGAAACTTTCACAAAATTAAAACCTAGAATTATAAGAACACCATGACCGCCATGTAATCGATCGGCCATCAGAGGGCTGTGAGTTCACATTATCACATTATGCATGTGGTAGTGCTCTTACTTTAACTAACATAACTTACTTTAACATAGCTGTAATTTCCTTGTTTTATGGAGGCTAATAATTTAATCCTGCCGAAATGTAATATTCTGTATAGATGTTTAAGTAAGAGAGGTAGCTCATTGGTTAAGACCAGTGGTCGAATTAAAAAAAAAAATCAAGGAGGATGGTGTGGTATTTTTTTTTTTTTCATACAAAATGGTTGCGAAATATGTAACATTTTTAAGAACAGTTACAGGTAACATTTTAAAGGACAAGATATAAGCTTAATTATATCAACTTGGAGCCATCAAAACAAAACCTGTATTTAAACATGCAGTTGTCAAAACTATCATTTGATCCTTTCCATGGCTTTCATCTGGGGAGAATTATAAGAGTACAATAAAAATCAACATAAACATTAGTAATTAAATAATCTCTCTCTCTCTCTCTCTCTCTCTCTCTCTCTGACACACACACACGCACACACAAATAATCAAATTAATGTCATTTAAAAATCTATTTTGACCCTTTTGCACCCAAACATGTAGGTGAAGCCACAAAATCTAATGAAAATAAAACCTCTTCTTTAAATTGAGAATGAAATTACACAAATTGGGTAAAGAGCTTGTCTTTTATAATCATTAAAGCTGTCAGTCATTTTGAAAATTCCCGTATTAAACTGAATGTTTTGTTTTCATCGTGTCTCTGCTGAGAGGATTTGTGCATGTGTATCATACCTTCAGTTCTCTTCTTTTTGAAATATGTCAAAAGGTGTGCTTAAACTGTTCTCTTGGCTGTTGCAAAAAAAGATTTATATTTAATTTTCATGACAAATTTTTTCCATGAAACACAGCATTATTAATCTAAAGGTGATTGTAAGAGGATGGTTTTGGTCATTTTTTTCAACATCCCCCCTGAAATCGAGCAGTGGTTAAGACCTTGGACTTCTGATGAGAAGGGTGTGAGTTCACATTTCAGCATTGTCACAGCTATGTGCAAGGCCCATAACCCTTAGCTACTCTCTTGTATAGACTGGATAAATCTAAGTTGCTCTGGATATAAGTGCTCTAATTATAAGTAAGGTGTCCACCCAGGAGACAAGTGAATCCAATCCACACCAATCATCAGTCCTAATGATCAATTATATGTGCATTATTAATAAGAAATAGGGAACAAAAAGTTAGATATACTGTAAAATGTTGAGACACTTTTCAGGTTCTTCATCTGAAGGAGTACTCTAAGGTTCTATGTAGACCACTATGTAGACCGCTGCAACTACATTTTCTCTATTTACATGAAATTAATACCCCTACACTAACAGTGACATTTAGATTTTTATGTATGTGAAGGATTTGATAGGTTAAAGCATGATGAGTAGAAATATCTTGGAGAAATGAACTTTTAATGAAGAATTCTTGCAGGAACAACAAGGTGGCCATGAAGATTATGAGAACATGTTTGCTGCATGCACACTAAAGCAGCCATTACCAAACATAGACTGGGACTCGGATAGCAGTGAGTCAGAAGATGAGGTGAATTACACTAAAGTGTCATGCACTGTAATACCAAACCGTAATCCAAGGAAGGATACAGGTACATCCAGTTCAGATGAGGAAGGAAAAATTGAATACACTGAGGTCAAAATTTAAGAGTAAAAGAACATTTGTGTATATGTATGTATATAAAGAATCTATTACAGTATGCAGCAAATTTTGCTCTCTAAAATGATTTAGCTAAATAGGACCACTTTTTCATTGTCGTAGACTGGGAAGTCTTTTTATGTTTCTGTGACTGAATATACAGTACTACTGTATATCTGATTTTACTTTAACTTAATATAATAGTCTCTACTTTGAGAAAACATTATTATATATTATAGATAAAACATAATTATTATATATTTTACATAAAATAAAATTTACAGCTTCTCAGCCTTGTCTTAGATGGCTATCTGTAAATGATCATGTTTTGTAAGGATCTACAGTAGTTTAACAAATGTTGTGGTAAAAATTATCTAAAAGATGTCAAAAACCTGGCAATTTAAGCGTGATTTGGTTTGGACATGGTTAATGTCAAGTTTTGATTGTTGGATAATGATATGCCATAGTGAAATGGAAATTCATTTCTAACTCATTGTATAATCAGATATTGACTATCAAAATCTTGCTACTTAACTTAATAAATTATGTTATGCTAACACTTTTGATTATTATTATTAAAATGTATTTCTACTCAAACATTTTATTGTGTTTTTCTTCTTTCATAAGAACATTATGGTATACATACAGTATGTGGCTTTTTTAATTTTTTTTTTTCTTTCACTCAATTCTGTGAATCTGATTAGGAAACTGAATAGATATTAAAGACAATGAGACTATAATGACACAGGTCTCGCGAGGGGGCAGATCCGCAAGGAAATGCACTGTGCTGTTCAAAATGGGCAGTTCCGCAGGCGGCTATGACAAAGATAACAGCAAAGGAATGAAATGAGCCTGCGTCCAAGAAGAGAGCAGCATGCAACTTTTGCTCTCAGACAAAAGTAAATTTCAAAGTGAGAGAACAAAATGTGAGAAAATTTGTGATAAGACACAAAAAAAGAGAGATAAACCCATTAAATTGATAACCTAGTCCTTAGGAAGACATGAGACAGTTTATTTCAGTTTTCCGAAGCTCCACCCTGTCTTGAGGAGATGGAGGAGCTTTGTGTTTTTTTTTGTTTTCAGGTTTACTTAAGTTCCCATTTAAGTTTCTAATTAATACAGTAAACCCATGTTATCTCTGAACGGGATTATCTCTGAAAGGTCTTCTGAAATGTGTACAGTACATAATCACTCTTGCACACTCCTGTTTCATTGACCGCTTCTGAAGCCCTGCACCAGGGCTCTTACCTTACTTTCATTATTACATGTCAAGACATTTACCTTTTAGCATTGTGAGAGCACCATAAATATTAAAGTAAATAGATACTACAACACTTAAGAGACATATGAAATTTCATGCTACTGTCTGGGTGCCATAATGGGGGTAATTAGGGACAATTCCAAAGGCGTCTGAGTGACAGGGTGAGACACCCTTAATAATGGCAAATGAAAAGGGTTGACTTGAAATTTTTTTCTCATTCTTCCTTGCAAAATAGCTCAAGCTCAGCACTTCTAGAGTGGAGTCTGCAGCTCCTCTGACAGTTTAGGTGGGCTGCCCTGTCTATTTCCATTTTTGAATGAAGGATTGATCAGTGCTCAGTAAGATGTTCAAAGCTTAGGATATTTTTTATAACCTAACCCTTCTTTAAACTTCTCCACAACTTTATCTCTGAGCTGTCTGTGTCACAGCACACCAGGTCACACTCTCATCTCAAGCAAAGCCATGTTCATTTGGGCACGCTCATTCCATACTTCATTCCAATTCCTGTCTTTTGCCACCTAAATCATCAATACTCATCATTACTGCCTCGTGCACTTGGTCAGTCACAGCTGATCACTGCAAACAGCAAGTGCTTGTGTGCAACGCACTCTCTGCACTTGGATCCTTCACCTCCACACTTTCTGTGACAGTAGAGGCTGCATGGCTAACAGTGGCGCTAAAGAAACAGGGGTCTCTCCTGGGTTCTCACCAGCAAAGCATCATGCAGATCACTAAAATCCTTCATACCATCAAAGAGGCTTTGACTGCCTCACTGTACAAACAAAAAAGACCGCCTCCTCCAGGTTCCATTCTTCAATCTTCCTGACAACTTCCCCTGCACATTCCTTTTTTTTTTTTTCCGTACTGTGGTATGGCATATTTTGAGGATTCCACCAAATTTCAAGCAAAAACCAAACAACTGTGAGTAGAGAAAAAGCAAACCGGTCAGACAGACAGACACCACAAAGTCCTCAAACTCAAACTTAATTTTTAATTGAGTTTATACTTGACAAGCCTCACTGCGCCTCCTTTTTTATTGGTTAAATCCAATTTGTTCAATCCCCCCCCCCCCCCCCCCATCTTTCATTTATAATTTAGTCATGCCTGGGTTGGTTTTATTGGGCCTTCAAAAATGTTGTTCTCCTTTTTCCTTTTTTTCAAAAAAAGTTTGGTTTGTTTCCTCCCACAGTCCAAAAACATGCAGATTAGGCTAATTGGCATTCTCAAATTGCCCGTGCTGTGTGAATGAGTGTGTGAGTGAGTGTACGTGCCTGCGATGGCATAATGTCCAGGGTGTACCCCGCCTTGTGCCCTAAGTCCTGGGGTTGACTCCTGGCCCCTGCGATCTTGAATACAGGATAAAGCAGTATAGAAAGTGAATGAGTGAGTGAGTGAGTGATAGTTTGGTTTGTTATCTTTTGCTAACTAGAATATTGACCACTAGTGCTAATGGCTTAATTTTTCCATCAGAGGAAGTTTTGAGATTTTTCCAAGATGCGTAAGTATCTTATTCTTATTTTCCTATCAGCCATTCGTGTCTCATCTGTCCTTAGTATGCGTCAAGCTATTGAAATCATTTCTTTATATTTATTTATTTTGATTATACTTTTTTGATGTCAAGATTACATGTCATATAATGATCAATTATTGAACTTAACCATTAAGATCAAGGATTCATTTTATCAAAGCTTGATTACATTAGAGTGTATTATTTAAATAATTTTATTATTGTTATCTTTCTTTCTTTAAAGACTGAATATTAAAAGTTGGATTCATAAGATAATTCTATTCTTAAATTATAATTTAAACATTAACCTATATGATTTTAAACATTGACGTTTGATAATAACCTAATATATAATCCATATATACTTATTACATCCATATTAATTACTAAACCATATATGGATTAGTAATTATAGGCACAACAATCATTGATGAATTTTGGTTATGTCATGTAATATAGAATGAGAGTGTTAGTTGTCGTAGTAAGGGTTAATTTTAATTATTGATTATTAATTATTAATAATATTAATTTTTAACTTTTTTTGTTTGAGCACTGTTGTATTTTTCTAATTTAGAATACAGAAGGATAGGTTCTTTTTATTGCTTAATTTTGACTTTAATTTGGTTTAGTCATTTTGTTGTAATCTGGCTCCTTTATGATATCTTAAAGCACTTTTCTCTCTTGTTTAATCTAGCCCGTCCGCTGCGCTCATCTCGTCTGAGGATTCTCCTGAGAGCTGGTGCCCACACCCTACCCCATCCAAATTGATACAATTTTCATCTAATTAGAGCATTGTGGTAAATAGTTTCAGTAATGGATTTGATTAGTGATTATTGATTATTGTTTATTAGTGTTTATTTGTTTCTTAGCTTTAAAAAAGGGAAGTCCGGCCATCTGTGCTCTGTGTCCGAAAAAACGGAACTGAAAGTTATTTCTATAATTTTCTTAAGCAACTCTGTTAATCTTAGTTTGTCAAATCTTGGCAAGGTAATTTCTGAACTTTTCCATTATGCTCTGTCTGCATTAAGTTCCTCATTTCTTACTTTTTGTGTGTATGGGTCATCCTTCGGTCACGCTTCAAGTTTTCTACATGTTTTTCCACTTGATTAAAGTTAGAAAAGGAGTATAGTGATATCAAATAAGATAAAATTAAAAGTATAACTTATAGTACTAATACTAAGAATTATTAGTATATTGATAGTTTAGATATTATGTTAGGTTATATTACTATTAATTCTGTTTAAAGAGTTTGCTTCTGCCTCTTGCCTATGTATCTGTTTACTTCCCTAAATTGAGTGTATGCACAGCCTGTGTTTTTTTTTCTGATGCAACAGAAGAACATTCACACCATTGAACCTCTTTCACAGAGGGCTTCTGGGTATTAGACATTAAACATTGGCTTAGTTGGAATGCTTAATTATTGATATATAATTGAACTCAATAATAATTTCCACAACTGTCCATCTACGTATGATGGAAACCCATACACCTGCTTCTCGTTTTTGTTTTAGTGCTCCCTCATGCTTGAGCTACAGGCTTCATCTTTCCCCAGTGAACAATCCTAGGACACCTACATCCTAGGACACCTACATCAATGGTAAGGGAATGGTGGACAGCCCTTTTGTACACCCTGGCCCCCTGCTACTATACTTACAAGACCTTCCCAGATCAAATAAAATGGGGAGTTTTCATGAGGTGGCAGGTGGAGGGTGGGATACTTAAACTACACCAGGGATCTCAATTAGTAGCCATTAGATTTCTGGAGTCTGGCTCCCTCCCTTTTGTGCTTGGGATGATCAAATGGGATTCAATATATTGTTTCATGGACTCTATGACTCAGTCAAGGATTAGCTGGCAGCCTGAAAGCTTCCCTGCAACCTTCAGAGACTCATTGATCTGGCAACAGGTCTGGCAACCCTCAGCTGGTGACCCTGATCCATGGCAATCAAATCCATACTAAGCATGCCCTAATAGATCAGAATTTATTCTCCTCATCCATGGTTAAGATTCCATTCACACCATTGAACCAACCATTCAGCCTACAGGCCCTTAATGTCAGCAAGCGTCTCTCAATCACCCACCGCATTGCTTCAGTCACTTTACAGTTTTCCGGCAACACTTTGCAGTTTTCCGGCAACCATCAATTTCCTCGTCATTAAAAGCGCTCATGCACCAATAGTTCTAGCCCTCCCATGGTTAAGAGTATATAACTCCCACATTGATTGGTGAAAGAGGAGCGTCCGGATTCCTCATGTCTATGTTCTGCTGCCACAAAAAAGACCTTCCTATCTCACAGGAGGAGATCCCCAGCTAATCTAAGGCTCCACCTGAGTATCATGATCTCCACCAGGTGTTCATCAAGTCATGCACCATCTCTTTACGACCTCAACACCCATACAACTGTGCTATCAATCTCCTCCCCACTCCCCCCTAAGACTCTACTCCATAGAATCATCCGACTTTCCTCTTCCCCAGCTGGGGTTATTGGGGTTTCCCAATAACCCTGACCCACAAAAACCAGACCCATGGCACAAATGCCTTGGGAGATTCTGGGGCCGACCACACCTCTGAGTCACTCACTCACTGTTTAGGCCCTCGATGGTTGTTTCCTGAAGCCCATCACCCACCGCCCGCTACTCAAAAGTAACAGTATCTCTTTCTTGATTGTTAAGAGCTCCAATGCCCCGCTCGTCTTTGGTCTTCCATGGTTACAGTTATACAATTCTCACATAGATTGGGTCAAGAAGAGAGTTCTGGAATGGAGTGCTTCCTGTCTGTCATCATGTCTCCACTCTGCTGCCAAAGGGCCCCCACCTTCTCGGATTACGGGCTTTGAACTTTGCTTACGTTTGACTGCCTGCTCCTGGACCTAACACTGTCGGATTACTGGCTTTGAACTTTGCTCATGTTTGAGTATGAGACTGCCTGCTCCTGAATTTAAACTTACAGTTGGATTTGCTAAACTCTGAGCCTTTGAACTCTGCTCCTGCTTTTGACTACGAGATTGTCTGTTGCTGAATTTACCCTGTCAATGGATTTACTGATGTTGAGTTATGTGCAGTCTTTCAACAAGAGACTTCCTAGACATCCTCTGCTGGCTGTAAGTCTCCCTTTTCTGATCTCTCTCTCTCTGCTCTTGGATCTACGTGTTCTCCGTAGTGACGCCTGTGACATTTTCAACCTGTTCCTTTTATTGTCCCCACATCTATTAAAACCACCACCATCATCCCAGTTCCTAAATGAAAAAAAAGTTACTTTTGTGCTGATCATTGGTGAGCTTAAAGTGGAGTGGGTAATCAGCTTCAAATACCTGAGCTTCCACATGATCTGACATGGACACCTAAAACCGCCCAGCAGGTCATGAAAGCACAACAGTAACTGTAATTCTTAAGGAGACTGAGGAGACCATCTCAACAAAGATCCGCCAGTAACTTATACAACTGCATTATCAAAATGATCTTGATCAGTTGCATCACTGTGCGGTATGGGAGTGCCACTGCAATGGACCACAAGTGCCTGCAGTGGGTTGTAAAAACTGCTGAGAGGATTGTCAGGAAGTCTAACCTCTGTAGGACCACTGCAGTTCACAGAAGAGCCTGCTTCATTGTTAAGGACTCGACCCATGACCCATGTTAAGAAAATTAATCCCATCTTGTTAGAGAACACAAATGTATTTGCATTATGAAGTGAAAGGAAAAGGAAAACCATCGCTATCCTGTTTATAGCAAATACAGTGATTACAATGAGGGTGGAGAGGAGGGGCTTCAAAGCAAATTCAAGCCTTATTTTCTGATCAGTCTCACTAACACTTTTTGGTGCGTATGGAAAAGCATTTCTGTTTGCACACAATGTGGGGAGAACTTCATACTTTCATACATTGTATGACCATCAGAATATATGAACAGTTTGACAGCAAAATGCAATAAACACCATTTTGACAAAATTATTCTTTGATATACAAGGATGTTTATACAAAAACATTTAAACGCCACTTTGTAACCTTATTTTTCAAAGTTAAACTTTGATAGCAAAAGTTGATGTGTTGTGACAAGTCAGTCACATTGCTTCTTTCTGTTACATGATCACTAAAGCAAAACTACCTCCTGTGTGCAAGTGAATTAAATGCAATCAATGGATTTTTGGAGGATGTTCATACCAAGCAACAAAACTTTTACACTCTGTAACTGCCACTACATTCAACCAAGTTGTACTGAATGATAAGTATACATTGCATGACAGTCATGAGGTGTACTGTAAAACAGGATGTTATGCAATCTGGATGTAGTACAGGCACCATATTATGTACTTAACAAAGCCATATCCCTTCTGTTTGAGTTCCCAATCAATGTGTCTCTTTTTCTTTCTCTTGCTCCTGCTAACACTTGCACTAGTTTTGCTGCATTTGGGAGCCATGATGCACTTCTGTCAATATTTTTCTAAAGAAAATTAAGCAAGAAATAACATGACAACATTTAAAAGATGCACAAACAATTTATTTACAAGAGACTTGAAATTCATGCGTTGTGTATATATGTGCATATATGCACGTATAATATCAATTACATCAATCCACACAGCTGCACAGTGTGATAAAAGAAAACAGTTATGCTTTGTCAAGCACATTACAGCCATAAAGAAAGGTTATGAAGAGTGCATCAGTGTGCAAATAAAGGACTGTTATCTACTAACTCCCTTAATTTGTGCTGTTGAATTACAGTGGGGTAAAAAAGTATTTAGTCAGCCACTAACTGACTTTTTTAAGTTCTCCCACTTAAAAAGATGAGAGACGCCTGTAATTTTCATCATAGGTATACGTCAACTATGAGAGACAAAATAAGAAAATAAGTATTTGGACAATAAACAAATTTCATCTCAATACTTTGACAGAGGTCAAAACAGTGTGTAAGTTTTCACACTCTGTTGCTGGTATTTTGCCCCATTCCTCCATGCAGATCTCCTTTAGAGCAGTCATGTTCTGGGGCTGTCGCTGGGCAGCATGGACTTTCAACTCCCTCCAAAGATTTTCTATGGGGTTGAGATCTGGAGACTGGCTATACCACTCCAGGGGCCTCATGTATAAAACTTTGCGTAGATTTCATCCTTAAAGTGTACGTACGCACATAAGGCAGAATTTGCGTACGCACAAAAGTTTTCAGATTTATAAAACCGTACGTACGTCAGAACCTGC
>JAQMYL010000003.1:9331631-9343604 GCA_030014365.1 Clarias pachynema | reverse complement strand
GAAAATTGCAAAAAATTGCAAAAAATAATTTATATCTACCTGGGATTTCAATTCTGAAACAGAACGGGCCATTGTCATGGTCTTTTACATCATCTGTCTCCAGTGAGCAGTTCTTCTCACTCCAATTAGCTTTGTGCGATCCTTGCAGCTATTGGCGATGTTTAAAGAATCTTCATCATAGATTCTTCAGTCTCTGTCTAACTTTTCATGTCAGATTCCCTTCATCCAAGAGTCAGGAAGTTCCATGCCAGGGTAATTAAACTTACAGGGCACCACAATACAAGATGAGACAAGTGCCTTCATTTGAGGTTTAACTTCTGCCTTCCACACATCCGACAAAACAGAGGCAAAAATCACTTTGAAAGATGATCAAAATAGTAGACCCATATTTTTACTTGCAATATGCAGCTGTATTTAATAAAAAGCAAAGAAATAAACCAAATAAATGTTATTTCTGTACCTTGACGACAAATCCAGCAGGCCAGTGTCTTCGACTGTGGATCCATGCTGCAACTTTAGCTGTTACAAAATCGATAAACTACTAATGTTAGTAATTGTTTTGAAATAAAATAATAAATATAACATTTACAGTACTTTAATACATAATATAACACATTTTTGTATCTTGACTAGATTAGATGTAGTCAATATGCAAAAAAATCTTGCTAGTGATTACATGTGTATAAAATATGACACTGGAGTAGTTAAAATTTGTGTTACATATTAAAATATAAAGATTCAAAGAACTTTATTAATCCCAGAGGGAAATTGCTAAAATATAAACATATACAGTACATACACTACCAGTCAAAAATATTGACCCATCTTCTAGTTCAGTAGTCATTCCTCATTTTTACATTGTAAAACAATGCTGAAGACAACCAAAATATGCAATAATCTCCTCTGAACAGTTGGTATTGCGATGTGTCAGCTATTTATGCTCTGTAAAGCCTTCATTACAGCTCTAATCAAAGGTGCTGTTGATTGGTGATTCCTGAAGCTGGTAAGTCTAAATGAACTTCTCCTCTGCAGCAGAAGGTACAGACATTTCACTCAACTTAAATTTTGGTCTTGCTTTTCTGGGATCTGTATTTTTCATCATTTTGCTTGATGGGCTGTGAAAATGCACTTGACAATACAATTCTTGCAAATAATCCAAAAAAAAATTTGTTGCTTAGAATCTGCTACTTCTGTCATAAATAGTTTCACTTACCAGTCTCTGTATATCACCGCGATGCAGTTGGCTTGAAAGCGCTCCGGGCTCCGATCTGTGGAGAACAGCGTCACCTCCAGGGGATCGTCTATAAATTACTGTCTGACTGAAATTAATATAATATTTAATAATAATATTAATAAAGATGAAACACTGAAAACAACAAACCAATTTCCAAAAAAGTATTTATTATGACATCTCAATCCCCTGTTTATGGCCTTTTTTTGAACCGGACCTCTTCAGGACAGGTGACTACACACTTTAGAAATAATTTTGTGCCAACAGATCACATGACCTGGAAGTTACTGAAATTAAATGATTCATATTTCTTTTAAAATATTTATAAATATGCAAAGTTATAACACTTTTTTTTTTAAAAAGGTTGTACCCACTGCATGACAGGTAACCACACATTTTAGAAGAGATTTTGTTTGCCAACAGATTCCATGACCTGGAAGTTTTTTTTAAATAAATAGAATTTTCACTCATTAATTATTAATAAATTGTATAATTAATAAAAGTGATAATATGCTAAATCATAACACAGCACCATCCATGAAATAATAATAATAATAATAATAATAATAATAAACACATTTAAAAATATTTGTCACAGTTAGTGTCAGTTTATTATTATTATTATTATTATTATTATTATTATTATCCGTGTTTTTAGTCGTTCAGTAATTTGTAGACGATCCCTAACCCGCGCAGTACTCTGTCGTCGGATGTGAATAACCGCTACAGATAAGAGTCTGGAGCCCGGAGCGCTTTCGAATATCCAGCGTCCAACTTCAAACCAACTTCATTTATTTGTAAATAAAAATAAAAAAAAACTGAGACAGCAGGATTACATTTCTTATGTTGGTAAATGCAAATCAAAATAACTAAATACAAGATAAAAGCCACATAGAATACTTTGATATTTCATTATAGGCTGGATGAAATATTTTGCGTGGTAAATGGCTTTGCTCGGTATAGATTATTCATATGTAAATTAAAACTGATATTTTATGTCTGTTTTCCTAAATGATTATTAATGCAGTATCTCTTCCTGATCCTCTATCCCTCTAATCCTCTGACTCTTAACACAGTTTCTGTAGGACAGGATCTCCTAATATGGACCAGAACACGCTCCAAAATATTTCCAAATTATAGCGAGTTACTCTAGAGCTCTCAATTTTACTTTTATATGGATGGGAAAATGTGAAAGCAACTTTAAACTGGCTTTCTGTAAGTGTCCCCTAGAGGTCAGTGTTACACTCTTCATCTGCATCTTGTTTTTTTCCCCCCTTCTAAGAAAAAACATGAGGAATTGATCTGAGCATGATTCTGGATATTACAACTCCAGATTTCATACATGATATGTTCTGGTATACAGCTTTTCACACTCTCTGAAATATTCAATATATGTCCTACAAAAAACCTATGTTAAACTAGTTAGGCAAGAGAAAGTAGATCATCTGAGCATGCTTCAGAAGTGGCCAGAACAGAAAACAGTAGTATACCTCCATTGAGCAATCTGTAATCACTATAATATTGGAGTCAACTTACAGTCTACTTACTATAATAAAATCTGCTGAATGATCATGATCTGATCAGATACAGATACTTCTCATGCATTACTTTCAGTTTGTCAAAATGAAAAGTGAAATCAGCTAATTTAACAGGAATCCTGACGACTTGTTTCTGATAACACCTACTCACTTCCTTTTCTTACAATGTCAGAAATATGGTAATTAAAAGGTGAGCACAAGTAAATTTCACCACAAGTTCAAATTTCATATTACATATTAACATCAATGACGGCTGTGTTTCAATAACAAAAACTCAAGCCGGCCTCCAATATGAGCATGACAGCTACAGCAGACATTAAGATTAAATTATAATTATTCTTGGTAATTGTTTGGTTCTTTTTTTCATTAGGGTAAAATAACTTCTTGTTATGAATGATACCAATAAATATATTAAAACCACAGCAGTTTTTACATGCTTTTGGCTTTTTTGACCAAACCACTTAGACACTCCATACAACCACCAAACTCACATTTCAATTCTTATTAATAAGTCCTTAATAAGATGCTTATGAGTTTGGAGTTTGGAGAAAAAATTTACAGAATTGGGAAAAAATAAAAGGCATGACATGGATTTGTTTTTGTTTAATTATTTGTCATCAACCAGGAACTAGTTTAACTGAATCAAACAAAGAACTTGACTTGACATCTCATCATATACTATCAGTGGGGTTCCAGTTAGGTCACGGATATGTGTGCCCTCAAATAGACAAGGCTGGAGCAATTGTGGCCTGACCAAGACCAAAAAGTGGAAATGATGGTTTCTATAGGGGTGGACTAGTAATTTTTCATATGTCACCAGTCTGCTGATTGCAGCCTGCAGTCCTACAGTGTGGTAAGAGTCAGAAAGTTTAGAATAACAAGACAGGTATTTCAGTTAATATGGAGTCCACTTTCATTACTGGAGGCTCAGGCACAAAACCCGTTTGTGTGAATTTCAGTCCTGAACTATTGAGCAAATGCAATCACAAGTCATCAGAGAACAGCTGTCTGCATCAGCTGAGTCCAAGACCATCTTCATGCTCAAAAAAAACTGTCCCCAGTCCCCAAATGCATCCCAAGCATTCCACACAGAAGCCTTCCTCAGCAGGGAGCCAGGAGCATCCATGTGACAAGTTCTCCAATTCGAGAGGTCCAGAAGGCAGAGGGGGGCTGGATCACTGACAACTCAGGCGCACAAGCACCAGATGCAGTCTAATGGATAAAGCCAGACAAACAGCTTTTTAACCAGGTTAATTAGTGCTATCAAACTAAGCCTATGTACTGTATGTTGGCACAGAGAAGCTTCTAGCTGTAGTCAATCATTATCATTAATGAATGTTTAGATTCTTTGGGCTTGGTAATTAAAATTTAAAAAGCTATAAGTAATTCAGCACCTCTATCCTAATAATCATGATAGGTTTATTACCAAAATTTATGGCAATAAAGATGTATGTTGTTCGATCATTCGACCCCAGAAAGGCCAATATTGCCATGACATAGGTATAAAAGAGCATCTTGGGAACAATCATCTGATTAAAACAGCATCTTACTGGAGCTTCTTCCAGATGTTAGAGACACTATCAAGGCAGACATGGACCAGCAAAAGTTAATCAGCATCTCCATAGTTATGGTGGTGTTCAGCTGAATATATCTACATGGTTATTTACCATTCCACAGCAAATGCCACTTAATCAAAAGTTATCTGTTTTTGAGTACTCTTTACTGGGATGTTTTTCTTAGCCTTGGTTGTAGTCATTACCACTTCCTATTTTCTTCACACAAAAAACAGGTGTTCTTGTTCAGAAACATTAAATGTGCAATGAATTTTCACACAACCGTGCTGCATTTACATTTGCACCCTCACACACATTTACACAGTCAAGTCTATAAGTGCAGCAATTGTTTTTGTATATAGTCCATTTTCATTACAAATATTTTTAATACTTGGATACAAAAACTATCCAGTTAAGGGCACTACATCTAAGATATCTATAAGCCATGGATGTGACCAAATGTTAAGTTTCCTCCCTGAGTTGTGTTGCCAGGCATTTGCCAGACTGCACACACCTTCACTTTTGTCTTCAGGAAGTGAAAGACATTTTCACGAGGGTTAAGGTCAGAAAAACTAACTTGGCGCTTTAGGAACATTTAATTTCTTTGCCTTTCATTGTTGTTACTATTCAAAGAGTCTTTCTCTCTCTCTCTCTCTCTCTCTCTCTCTCTCTCAGTAATTATTTGTCAAGCAGTGATTCTGAGACAAATAGGAAGTACTGATGACTATAAATAAGTCTAAGACAAAAAAAAAAAGGAAGGACCATCGGAAAGTACTCAGACAGTTCACTTGTGATCAAGGATAGTACCTCATGGTGTGTGAGGTAAGTAACCACGTTTACATTTCAAAGTAATGAAATGGAAATGAAATTATTTATAAAAAATTAAAATAATAATTTTATTAATCTAAAATGCTATATTAAAATTAATGATGTTTTCAGCTTCATAATAAGAGAGGAAGATGCCATTTAGTTGCTGGATGTTGTGCATCTATGCACTCTGGCTCAAAGGTGTGTAGAACAAACTCTATATGTATTGTATAATCCTGATAGCATGTACTGTGTGAAACATAAATGTGTATAAAGAAACTACACTGTAAAATCCTGAGTGTTGATTTACGTAGCATTTTCAGACTTCATATGAGTCAAACTGAACCTATATAAACAAAAATATATAAGAAAGCATAAGAAAACAGTAGTTTATTATACTGTACATTTTTAAATACTGTATTTATGTATTAATATTAATGCATCAAATAAATGTTTGTTTATATTACCTAATTAATAATGTACTGTATGTTAATAAATTACTGCTTTAATAACTGCTAAACTGTGTAGGCTTGCAAGAAAGCCTAACTATGGTATATTTTGACCTTTATACGATGTATACTGTATTTTCATTACTATTGCTTTGTTCAAGGCCCTAAATGAAGGCACCTACACCAGTGCAAGAGATCTTCAGTGATATATTTTTTAAACTAATGTTGGTCTAAAAACCTGCTAATAATGCATCTTATCCAGACTATTTTAGCATGTATGCAAGACCATACTTTTATATTCCAATCTATTTCAGAAGACAGTTGTGGTTATAAAAAAAATAGGAGCCCAAAGTCACCTGATGATTATTGTTTGCCTTTGTCACAGTCTGGATCTAAAAACAACACTGGAAAACTGACCTATATTCATATTTTGCCACTGCAGTGTCTCCAACTCAGAGCGAGTCATGGAATGCAGAGGTTCCTCAAACTGTGGTCGGCCTAGAGGGCTCATGTGTGGTGATTCCCTGTCTATATAGGTATCCTGGTGCAGACCGGAAGGCTTCACACATCACAGGAATCTGGTTGACAAATTCTAATGACAAAGTCTTCCATTCAGATAGCTCCAAAATCAGCAGTGCCTATCAGCAGCGTACAAGCCTCTTGGGTGACTTAAGTCACCGTAACTGCTCTCTGAGTATCAACCCTTTGCGTCATAGTGATGGTGGACCATTCATGTTCCGGATTGAGATTGAAGACTTCAACAAGTACTCATACGGTCACAGTAAAGTGTCTATTACAATAAAAGGTAAGTGTTCGTTAAATATGTATTTGCATCCAGTCTGTTAAATTAAGTTTAATACATTAAATTGACATTTATTGAACTTAGAATTTATTGAATAGAGAGAGAGAAAGACAGAGAGAGAGAGAGAGAGAGAGTCAGCCAAAAAAATTTATACTCACTTCAGGAAAAGAAAAACTTGTATAAATCTTTCAATACTAAATTTATTGCTATATGTTATATATTGAAATATATGATAATATGATTATTAGTATTTGATAATATTATTAATATTATATGAATATAATATTAATAATATTATCTAATAATTATTATTATATTATCATATATATCAATATATAACATATAGTAAAAGAAGAAAATAAAACAAAACACTTCAGAAAAAAATAGCATAATGTATATTATATTAATATACACCATAAAAAATTTCTGAAGTGTTTTGTTTTATTTTCTTCTTTTGCTATATGTTATACAGTATATTGATATATATGATAATATTGTTGTAATATTGTTGTTAATGTTGTTAAGTTATTACATTAATATACATTATACAATTATTTTCTGAAGTGTGTATACATTTCTTTGGCTGACTCTATTAACTGTCCTTTGCCTTTATGATTATGCAAATTTAAAATTAAATTTTTTTGGTTTTATTTTCTTTTTTGGTTCAACAAATGGTTATAAATTACTATAGCCATTTGTTTAACTAAAAAAAGCAAAAATACATGAAAAGATTTTATCTTTCATTTTAAATTTGCCTAAACATAAAGGGAAACAACAGTCAGTTTAAAAAGGGGGGGACAATACGCTTATGCAGGCAGCTGTGTGTCTTACATACTAGACATTTGCAGAAGTTGTGCCAAGTTTCGTTTCACTTTTGGAGTGGATCACAAGCTCATACGTAGCACCAAACCCTCACCAACCCATTTGATTAAGGTTTATACTTAACATAATTACATTTTGCCTGGAGCTCATCCTCCCTGATACTTAAATCCTATAATCAACATTGTTTTAAACCATACTACTGTAGTGATGTTTTTTAGTTAATGTTAAAAAAATATTTAAATATATTTTTAAAAGGTGACCCCCACCCCCCACCAGAATTTAACAATCAGTGGTGTGTATAGCTGCATCAGTGTTTATGAAGGGTGAACAGGATTTTGCAGCATTTTTGGTATAAATATTTAGTTATTTGTGTTCATATTCTCTCTATTTGTAGTAATAATACTGGTGTATTACTGAGCAAACATTATGTTCATGCATATGATTGCAATATATTTTTCTTGCTATTTTTACTTAATTTTGTTTTTGTTGTATATTCAACTGTAGATTCTCCAGAACAGCCTACTCTATCCATACCAGAGGGAATAAGCTCAGGGAAGAGGGTTACTGTCACCTGTTCAGTGTTGCACTCCTGTCCTTCTAACCCACCCAACTTTACCTGGAGCCACAAAGGGACAGTTAGCAGCCAATCACTGCAGCAGACCAATGGCCAATGGAAGATCATATCATCTCTGAGCTTTACACCATCCAAAACAGACCACAGGAGATCTCTCACTTGCACAGCTGTGTTTCAAGGAGGCAAGAAGGGTATCTACATGACAACTCTTGAAGTAAAATGTAAGTGAAAATTTAGAGAATATACATTTTATAAAGTAAATTAAAGTTTCTACAAAGAAAGTTAATTTGCAAAAATAAAAGCCCCCATGGACTTTCGTGCGTAAGGAGATACTTGTTATTTTGTATTCCTTGTTACCCAGTTTAGATAATAATCTGTTTGCAAACCATAGGAGAACTAATTTATCTCCAAATCCTCACTGTTAAATTTCAACATTTTGCTTAGTTAAAAACCCTACTGGCTCAAATAACACACAATACTGTAATCTATAAATAGCTGTACACATGCTATGCTTTTGAATTCTCCAGGCTTGTAATGCTTCATGAAGCATAATTTCCTGTAACAGAAACTGTTTCATGGGCAGTTTCTCATAGGGATGATGTGGTTGGCATTAGTAGTTAAGCAACCTAACTAATAAAATAGCACAAAGGTCAGCATGAGTAATCATGTGATTTGATTTGGTTTGTCTGATGATTCCTAAGAAATATTATTCATACAGTATTTCTTATTGCCATTGTTTTCACAAGCTAGATTTAAGCTTAAAAATTTTATCACACTCTGGCTTACTGTACGTGAGTGTTCAAAGCCCCCCCCCATTTCACAGATTATTTCAGATCTGCAGTCTATCACAGAAATTTCGACTACAGAAATACATGCTGGATGGAATATGACACTTCAGATATTTAGCACTTCTGTTTACAGTAGGTCTGTCTACGTAGTGGTTAGCACTGTTGCCTCACACCTCAGTGTTGGGGGTTTGAATCTCACCTCCCGGCTGTTGAGTTTGCATGGTCTCTCTCTGCTTGTTGGTTTTCTTTTGTGTACTCTGATTTCCTCCCACAGTTCAAAGTGATGCTTTATAGGCTGATCGATGTTGCCAAAGTACCAATAATGAACAATTGGGTGATTTTGCACTTCATTTCTTGAGATCCAGACAATTGTGACCCTACACAGTATCAGAGGTACTAGAAATGGTTGGTTGGATGAATATGGATGAATCCGTGTTGGACTGCTGATTGGACTTTCCCTGGTTTTAGCCCCAGCTATCTTATAGTCACAGTTACATGAACTTGAAAATAATTTTCCAAGCAATTTAGAACTTTTGGTAATCTAAATTCTGGTAGTAATAATAATAATGAGTGCTTTATTAACTGTAGTGTATTAAAATCTTTAAAAAAAAAAGATACATTTGCTCAGTGACCTCCAATTTATTAAGAGCTGTGTATTTGTGATAGATGCTCCAGAAAACGTTGCAGTGATTTCAGATGTTTCAGTGGTTGAGGGAGGCACCTTGAACCTGACCTGTTCCAGTGATAGTAATCCTGCTCCCCACACCTACCAGTGGTCTACTTCAACTGGCACCTTGCTGTCAGAAGGACACACATTCACATTGAGGAATGTGTCCAGGCACATAGAAGCCATCTACTGCACAGCCATTAACACAGAAGGACAATCTAACTCCAGTCCAAAACAGATCAGCATATTGTGTGAGTAAACTTACACTGGGAATGCATGTTGATTTCTTTAAACATATTTATTATGCATTGAATTTTATTCATGTACAATTCAGGTGGATAATCCTGCATTTATGTAATCATGGAAATATTTTTCTACCTTGCAAGAGGTACAGAATAACTCTATACATGTTTGTACATTTCCCCATAGATCCTCCTGAGATTAAAGTTGGCTCCTCTTGTACTTTGGACACCTCAAAAGTGACATGTACATGTATAGTAGATTCCCATCCAGTCAGTGAAATCAAGTTGTGGGGTACAGATCCATCAATAGAGCTGCGCAGATCTCACGAAGAGAAACATGGCACTCTGACTATTGTGACCCTACAGGGGGCGCTGGGCTTCTCAGACATGGTGCACTGCCAGGCAACTAACAGTCAGGGGAATTACACCATGACTCTACAAGTGCCACACAGCGATGATACACACAGCAGTGAGAAATCCTAATTTATCTAACGATTTTTAACTATGTTAATGTGCTTTGTATGGTATTTAATCCTGGTGTACAGGTTAAAATGGCTAATGTTACTTTGAAGTGAAGAATAGTCAGCTGGCAGTTTGGATAATGTAGAAAAACAATGCAATTTAGTAAGTCAAGTGATTAAAAGTTTTTAAAATGTAAAATCAGTCATTTAAAAAGTAAATTAGGAAATATTTGTTTTTAAAATTGTAATTGAAATTGTATGTAAACATGAGGGTTAAAATTAAATTTGAAGTATTTTAATATAAAATACTTTTATATTTTATCATATTTTTATATTATTTAAAATACTTATATAAAATAAGTATTTTAAAATAACTTTAATATTGAACTACAAGCATAAAACCTCACACCACTATGTTGATATATTTTATCAGCCAAGATCCTATACATTTCAATTGCTGCCATTGCCTTTCTTCTGACAATCACTGGCCTCTCAGTGTGGATTACAAAAAGCTGGTAAGAATGTTTGATAATTTTCAAGTACCTACGGTACATACAGATATATTGTATAAATTTCTAAACAAAAATTTACAGTAGGAGGAATGAGTCTCTCATAACACCACAGCCAAAGACAGAACTAGATGTGACCAGCCAGTCTGAGGCAAAAAGGTATTTGTGTTCCTGTTTTACACAGTAGATATGTCTGTATACAGTATGTGTATTGAATTTGAATAATTTGCAGGAAATGCAAAGATGTGAGCCTATGCTATGATGGAAGTCAGCATGTGTATGGCAACATGGAGGTAAGTTCACAGCATCTTTTATTTTATTTTAGTCTATTCATAAAATATTCTAAATAAACAGTACATTACAGAAGTGAGTACTCCTTACGCTTGTGGAGTATCACTTCTACATTGTGAAGTCATACCACCTTTCAATAAATGCATTATTTCTAAGTTTCTCAATTAGAGTATTTCCTCTTATGAGCAATTAAATATTTTAAAACAAATACAAAAAGTTCCAAAAACAAAAGTTCCTCAGTGCAAAATGTGTTGGAGTGATGTCACTTATAGAGTATACCATGGATATCTGTGGATATGCAGACATACTGTCTGAGGACCTGAACAACACGATGCCATCACTGGCCCGATTTTGTATTTCAGGCAGCAGCCAGTGATGGTATCGTGTTTTGTTTTATTTTGTTTTTTATAACCTTGCTAAATAATTACAATCTTAAAATGTGACGGTGTCTGCTCTGCTGTGTTGACCTGAAAAAAAATACTAATATCTTCCATGCCAAGGTGAATTAAATATTTTAGAAACAATAAAGGTCCACTAATAAAGACTTGAAATAAAATAAAAGTAAAAAATATGTATACAGTAAGGTGAAAATATTTTAATTAATTTGACATTTAACTCAGGAGTATTTGCTATTACACAGGGGTGTACTCACTTCCCAGCAGGGATTTTGGTTGTTAAAACATTCTTGCAGCATTCATTTGGCAATAGTTACGAATGTTGGAACACCACTAGTATTGGTTGCTTTTGAACATTAGACTTACTTTGATGAAATGATGTTGGAGCAGCTGTGACATTGACATTGAGACTACGTGACATAACGCGAGATAACAGTGAACTAATAACCCAAACACAACATGTTTATGCAAATATGATTTCAAAACAACATTTATTTATACACTATTTCTTAACTTAAAATATATTTTTGAAAGGCTCATTCTGCTCCTGTTAGTTTTTGTCTTTGAGAAACTGAGTTGGTTTTCTGACCGAAAATCAATCAGTGAGATCACTATATTCTAGCCACTGGTCCTTCATGGAACATACTGTACTGTAGTAACATTGATAATGAATGTATGTGTATTGTTTTGTCAAACAATAAGCTTCATAAAAATGTGTCCACCAATCCCAAAATACTAGACAACTGCAATTTATTAAATCAGAATTTATCCACAAAAAAAAAAAATAATAATAATAATAATAAATTTAATATATATATATATTTTTTTATTAATTTATTTTTTG
>JAQMYL010000003.1:9249107-9278756 GCA_030014365.1 Clarias pachynema | reverse complement strand
GGGGGCAAACACTTTCTCAAACAACTGTATATGTATATACATATATATATATATATATATATATAGAGAGAGAGAGAGAGAGAGAGAGAGAGAGAGAGAGTCAGTTAAAAACACTTCAAGAAAAAAAATAGGATCATTAAAATCATTATCAATTATGATTATAATAATATATAACATATATATTATCATACTTATGTTATATGTATCATATAACATATACTATCATACAAGTTATATACACTTTGACCAAAGTGCATATAATTTTTTTTGGCTGACTTTACATTTAATTAAATATATTTAATTGAATCAATTAAAGGAACTGTCAATGTATCATTTTATATGCATTTTATATATAATTTTATATATACTACAGTATATACTTTAGTATATACTGTAGTATATTATATATACTTGAATATATAAAATTCAAGTGTATATAATATACTACAGTATATACTAAAGTATATATAAGTTAATTCAAAAATAAGAACAGAAATTGCCTAAGAGGATCATTAACGTGTAACTTTTCAAACTAGGAGACAACTGGCTTCCATTTCTGCGGAGGATCCCTCATCAGCCAGTACTGGGTCGTCACTGCTGCCCACTGTCGTGTGGTGTAAATAACAGTGCCCATATTCCACCACCATTATCATGCTGCACATTGTAATTTGGTGCTCTGCCTTAAATTACCTTCATTCTTACCTCTTTTTCGTGTAGGCCCTCACGTCACCGTGTTATTCTGGGTGAGCATGATCGTGCGTCTAGTGCTGAGCAAATCCAAATCAGAACCATTGCCAAGGTATTCATTTATGTTTTTTCATTCCTTATAACATTTTTATATTTATCTGTAGATGAAAAGACGCATTATCCAAAGAAACAAGAAGTTGACACAGATAGTCACTTGAGATTTCTTGATCTGTTGTATCCTTCTGTAGGCGTTTTTTTTTCCTTCTCACTGAATGCCAGCATTTGATCTCTGTAAACACCGACAACACAGAATCTGAAAAGTTGTATGATTTAGTCTCATATTAGTAAATGTTTCCAGATCTATGTTATGTATATACTGTATATTTCAAACTTCCACAGGCCATCACCCACCCTTACTATAACAGCCAGAACTTCAACAATGATATCACCCTGCTGAAGCTGTCCTCTCCAGCTCAGCTGACCAACCGTGTATCCCCTGTGTGCTTGGCCACTTCTGTTACCAATGTTCCCACTGGCACACGCTGTGTAACCACTGGCTGGGGCAAAACAGCTTTCACATGTGAGTGCATTTACTAGAATGTCAGCTATAGATATCTAAAAAATAAAACAGCTTCTTTAAGGGAGAATCTGAATGGTGGTAGCTTCTGGTTAAGCCAACTGAACAACAAGCTCCATAACAAATTTTAGGTGAATTGATTCTCTCTAAGAAACCTCTTTATTTACTGTATGTAAGACATTATTGGGCAAATGAGGCATACTGTGCCATGCCAACATTGAGGAAAACAAATCAAGCCCTATATCATATGATCACTGATCATCTATACTGGGAGTATATCCCTGGAAACTCTGCACAAGGCAGAGTACGCCATGGACACCCCAATCCATCACAGGGCACATATGATCACACTCTCATTCACACATGCTACGGGCAAGTTGGGAACGCCAATTAGCTTATTCTGCATATTTTTGGAGGAAACCAGAGTACCCGGAGGAAACCCACCAAGCACAGGAAGAACATGCACACTCCATGCATGCAGACCCAAGGAATCGAACCCAGATCCTGGTTGTGCAAGGTGACAGTGCAAACCACTGCACCACCATGCCGCCACGCTTCATCTCCCCCTCCAAATTCACAACTATATAAAGTTTCACACCAAACGCTTTGCAAACTGACTTTCAACAATTCAACAGTTGATCTCAATTTGATGGTCAAGTTCTGCCTTTCTATGAATGCGAAAATATTTTTTCTACAGCCTTATAGAATTTATCTGCAATTCCCACTTCTAATGCAATAAAACTAAAAACAATAAGATTTTTTAATTTATATTTTATCATACTGTTGCTTTCTGCATTCTTGCATTACCGCAAGTCACCTTTTTCAGATCAGTGATTTCTGTTAATGTCCATGCTCTTCTCATTTTATTTATGCTCTGTAATTTTTTTCTGTTTGTTTGTTTAGCGAGCCCAAATATTCTGCAGCAGACCGCCCTTCCTATACTGAGCTTAGCACAGTGCCAGCAGTACTGGGGCAACAGGATCTTTGATTCTATGATCTGTGCTGGAGCCTCTGGTGTTTCCTCTTGCCAGGTGAGCTGAAATGGACAAACAAAATTAGCAAGACTTTTTCTTTTCTTTTCGACACCACTGTGATCATGTGGAATGTGACCTACTGGAATATGTAGGAAAATTAATCAGTATAACAGCAGCACCTAGTGGCCCATGCACAGTATGTACTGTAGCGCTGTCACTTTTTCATACCGCTATACATGTGTTTGGTGTTGGTGATATGTGCAGGGTGACTCTGGTGGCCCTCTGGTTTGTCAGAGTGGTAGTGCCTGGCATCAAGTCGGAATTGTGTCTTGGGGAACAACCAACTGCAACGTGCGTGCCCCTGCTGTTTATTCCCGTGTTTCCTACCTCCGTAACTGGATCGACCAGATTGTTGCCAGCAACTAGGCAGCCAACAGCTTCATGGTGACCTTGAGGATCTCAGTGTTCCTTATGTTCCTGTTTTTGACAATTCTGTCCTTATCAACAGCTGAGGTTATCAGCTTTATTAGAAACTCCCAATAAAGGTTCAAGAAGCAATCCATACCAGATTGTGTGTGCGTGTGTATTTTTTGTAACTGATTCCTTTATAACCACGCCACATTTAAGGGGGTATCAAAAAGTTGAGACTATTTAAGTATTTAAGTAAGTACCAACAGATGGCAGCACAAGGCTGCAAGCACAGTCACAGAGAGCACAACACATCGGGAGCTGTGCAGCTGGTGCACTTAACATGATTCAGCAAGTTTACAGCAATGAGAGGTCAACACCTGAAAAAGTCGAAACATCCGGAAGTTCCGGAAACTTGTGCATGATGATTGTCTGAAAACAATCCACAACATTGCTGACAGTCAGTGTCATATGGAACGACATTCGCGTCAATGTGCATCACTGCCAGGTTTTGAGGCGTCTGGACATACAGTGGAAAAACAGAGCCTGTAAACAGAGCTAATCTCGAAATCTTTTGACACCATCTCATAAATTTTTATTTGAATGTCGGAAAACTTTTGTAAAAGGCATTTCAGAATGTTGTGCTAGTTTAAAATTATGAGAAAACCTTTTTTTAGTATAATTTAATAAAAGTAGCTTGCAGATGTAGCTGAGTATATTCCAAAATGGTTTGACAGATTAAGGTTTTTTCAGAAAGAACTATAAAGCATAAAATTATAAAATACAGGTTAAAGTTTTTGTTAGACAAAACCAGATTACAAAAAAAGACAAAAACGAGAAATCTACTTTTTAATAAAGTAATTCAGTTACGTTATTGAATTGGGATTTTTTTTTTTATATCATATTTACAAAATGGCAATTCAAATCAAATGGCATTTAGGTATTGTTATATTATAATTGTTAACCCTGTTGTTTTATTTAGTGTGCAATAGCCAAATTGAACCAATGAAAGTACATTAATTCGTAGCCACTTGGAATCTGGTGAATATAACCTCCTTCCTGTGTCTATAGTGGCAGACACCAAGGTAATGCTTAACAATTTTTTCTGATTAAAGCACTGAGACCAGAATTATCAAACAAGACTGAGTCAACATAATTTTTTCCACCAATAACTAAGAAACGCACCTGAAGCAGACATGCAGTTAAATGCATGGGCTTAAATAAAGGGCTTATCTAAATCTTGCCATTCATTAAATATGATATTTAACCGTGTGTAAAACCTCTGGCTAATCCTATATTCATTTTTTTAAAGAGGTAGTGCAACAGATGCTGAGAATTCAAAACCTAGTCTATGTTTTGGGGTTTTCATGTGCAAATTGTGCTTTGTTTTGTTATAAAGATTCTGTGTTTATTAGAATTAATAAGCAAATGAGCAAATGAAACCTTCTGTAGTCAATTGAGGAGGAAATGTAAAAATATTGTGGGACCTTACTAATATTATGTGATTAAACAAATTCTATATCACTCACTGGTTTGATAGCAGTCACAGCCCAAGACACATTTAGCTGCATTCAAACCTGTAATTAACCCATTGTTGCACAATCCATTTCTGTTCAGATATTTTTTAAAAAGACCCTTCCAAGAAGCACTTGGAACAAAGTAAGTTTTCAGCAGCTATAAAATCCATGCATGCTAAAAAAAAAAAATCAACTATTTGAGCTCAAAATATATATTTCAAGAAGGATGAAAGACAAGAATTAAAAATGTGTGGAAAAAGTGAACATTTATTTAGTTCACAAATTATCTTTTGTTATTATCAGACTGTAGAACATGCATTCGTCTGACTCAACTAACCTCCATCACAAAAGAAAACACAAACTCAAAATACATCATGCCTGTGCTTTTGCTACTGAAGTGCAGGCCCTTCTAACATTACTAACTTAAATATTTGATTATGAACAAATATTAAAATAACGTGCAGAAAACTGCACAATTATAAGTCCATTCTTGCTTCTAAAGCCCACCGCTCTGCTTCGATGAAGTTGCATATGGAAGTCCATAACTGTCTCCTGATGCAGGGAATAAGGAAGAGCTAGCGCTCGTACATCTCTTTCAGGATTTTAATGCTTTCACTGTAGCGCAGTTGGTTCTTATTAGAAGACTCTTTCCACCTAAATGGAAACATACATTAATGCTTACATTAAAATCATATCATTGTTATTGAAGTTAGCATGAAAGTATAAAATACTAGCTACTTGTTAAGGTTTTAAAGGTTTAAGACTCTTACTTCTGTCTAATTTTCTTCCAGCGTTTCATGTGATTGAACATAAGAGTAGGGGCTCCTGATGCAGCATCTGTGGACTGAAGAAAAATCTTAATATGTAAGGAATGAAAAAAGAGGAAAAAAAAAGAAACAATAAAACAATAAAGGGAGAGCAGAGGGTTACCACTAAACTTGATATTTCTTATTATACAACTAGTATAACTATATAAAAGTTAGTTCTGACTGAGTTTTCTGATTGGACACCAGCATGGGTCAAAGTATGTTGGTTCAGTCTGCAGTACTGGAAAGAGGGAAGATCAGCTGCCTGCCAAAACCCACAATCAAAACCAGACGGGTAATTTGTACTGCTAGTCTCGGAAAGATACAGTATGTGTCTGTGAAGCTAAATAAGTAGTTAAATAAATGAACAACTCATAATCTGTTGGTAACAAAAGACCTTTGTAAACTTATTGTATAAAAGCAATATCATACTCTACAACTAAAAACTTGTCATGTCAACTATAATGCAAATATATTATATTATATTTTTGACAAAAAAAAAAAAAAGTTATAGCGAGAAAATGATTGTACCACTTTCTGTTTACAGAAACCTGTATCTGTGTATTAATTACTATTGAAAACTAACCGTATTAGAAAGAAATTCAATTTGCCTTGCAGTCTTAAATACTGTCTGAGCTGCTGTCAAAGAAAATGATGCAACAGTTTAACTGTGCTGTGCCAATATTTATATCAATAAACACACTGCTCATTCATTCACCTGACCCCATATATCATGTACTGTATTACATGAATTTGCAGTTAGAAAAAATACATTAACATTTAATTAAAAAAAAAAACCAGTGACAAGTAAACACTCTCAAAGCATCAATACCGCATCGTTATTCTGTTATTCATTATTCTGGTGACAAGTAAACAACTGGTCAGCAATTTGTCAGCAGTGGTCACCCTCTCGACCTCACCTGGCTAATGGTGGGTTTCTCTGTGGGTGGAATCCTTAAGTTGACTGGATCACCAGACTCATTAACAGGACAAGATCCAGGGGATGGAAGGCGGTAAACATTTTGAACTTTGCCATTCAGCATGTCTGACACCTGAAAGAGACAGTGGAAACAATCCATTCTGCATTCTCTCAGAGACATGAAAACACACATACACACTCAACACTATCACAGGATGCTATTTATGGCCCTTTAGGGCCATTATTCTGTAATTTGGCTGCAAATTTTAGCTGTTAAATAATCTATATTTTTAATTATATGGCCTTTTCTGACTTGCACTGATTATTACTGCTGTGTGAGTGTTGCCTGTTATGGAGTGTTGTGGGAGTCACCAAAGGGAAATCAGCTGTGCCATGCACAACTCTGGCAATTTGTCGGTGATAGGCATTCGAAAATCAGCCTTTTCCTGAAACATTTTTTGTGTTTGGTTATCTTTACACATACATTTACAAACTACTTTACTATAAAAATTAATTAATTAATGAATTAGGCTGATTGTTAATCCCACAGAGCAGATGGTAACAGTGTGATGATGATCTGACCTCCTCCTCTGCCATACTGTGAGGTGGACTGGACATTGGTCTCTCTCGTACAGAGGGGTTGTTCCTCATCCACGATCTGCAGATGGGGTAGAGTGAAGTGTTGGTATTGAACTGTGCCAAGTCCACACTGCGATCAAACAGCTTGATAATGTACGAGTCTATAAAAAAAAAAAATAGACACACAGGTCATGCTAAATAATAGGTTTAGACTCATGCTAAATAATATTTTTACTTTTAAACTCCAGTGTTATTGAGGAGAGAGAGGAAAAACTGAAATTTATATGATGTTGCAATACTACGAAAAATGTTTACAGTAGAGGAAATTTAAATTGCTTAATACTAGAACAGGTTAATCTACTGTGACATTACAAACTCACTTTCTGAGGGGATTAACAGATGTTTTAAACAAAAAGCTTTTTTAACTATGATTTTTACTTTGTTTGTGTTGGTTAGTCTCAGACAAGCCGTCCTCCATCTCTTTGCGCTTCTTTCTCCGGTGTTGTGCAAAGCGTGAAGATGGCCTGTGGTTCAAAAAAATATAAATAAAAAAATCATAAAAAACACACGTATTATAAATCTCTAGTCCCCAATAAAACATTAATATAATCTATAAGATAGAAATCTTAACACGGAGCAACCATTGTCTATAACCTCTCATTACCATTTACCATATAGCAAAAAAAGAATCCACAGTTTTCCAAAAAAACTTAATGTTGATTCTAAAACATTTTTACTGAACATGAGAAACCATGCAAACTAAAAATGCTAAAGAACACTGAGAAAATGTCAAAAATCATATGATGACTTAAGCTGTTTGCAAAAACAAAGAAAGAAAAATTTGGATTTTCTTACCTTTTTCCAAGAGAGGTTGGGGATAAGTCCCTATAAAAAGCCAGAAACAGCACTCAAACTCTACTCATATGACATAAGAAACAGAATTCTATATATAATTTATATACCATTTCATTTTAAATAGCTATATACTGGGAAAAGATGATAACAACAACGACAACAACAACAATAATAATAATAATAATAAACCAGTGCAAGGAAGCAACATGTGATGGGCTGAGGTGAGGCAAGTATATTAGAACATGCATGTTTTGTGGTGCCTTATGTTCTAATATTATTCATTAATTCATTTTATTACAATAATTGTAAACCATTCCTCTTTTTTTGTCACAAAAACATAATTTTTAAGCCCCATGAAGAATGCATTTAATGTTGACTAACATAAAATGTAAAATAGAAAAACATTACAAAAGTAGATGAATTATTCACTTTTCAAAACACTTTCATATAATTCAAGGGAGATTTCAGACACTCAGGTCATTTTGAAAGTCCCTTAGCTTTAAGCATTAGAAACTAGGCTTGTGGTTCAAACCAGAGGACATTTTATGAAGTCACTCTGGGCTTCTGGTAGATGTAGAAGATAAAGTTTATTTTCAGCGCAGAGTGTTAAGAGATATGACAGGCGGACTGCAAAGTATAACATCTGAACCCGTGTCCTTCCTCTGTCACAGTTAACAACATGAACGATGTGTTAAATATCAAAAATGTTTGAATAAATCTCTTGATTGTGTTGGCTATGTAAAAGAAGTAGCAGAAGGACATACTTGCCCATGGAGTCTGCAACCATTTTTCCTGAATCGTCCTCATTCTGATCTCTTTACAGGAAGGAATAAAGAACACAGATTATTAGAGAACAGGTACAACGGTCAATCCTAGGAAAAGCACATTTCTTGAGAAACAGGGTCTGCAGTAATAATTCGAAAGATTCATACAAACGCATTATTTCTACGTTTGTGTTCTCCAGTAATTTACTATTTGGCTGATCAAATTACAAAAGTCAACAACATGATACATAGTGTGTACGTATGTGTGGTATTGATCAGAATCATAAAAAGAAAAGAATACTGTCGTGAAATCTACAAAGATATCTTAGATAACCGAGCATTTTAACTGAATAAAGTCTATGTTGTTAACTAGGATTTCATTTAAGTCAAGATGGATTAACTTTCTTCTTTCACCCAGTTTGTGCTGTCATAAAATTGTCACAGAGAATATCCATGCTTGCCTGTTTTCCCCAACACTTATTATAAGAGCAAAGAAAATTACCCAACCTTCAGTTAAGTGCACTGCAATCACCAAATAAATCCGATTACCAAATGAGTCTCGGTCAGCAGGTAGCCTCCTGAAAACCTCTAAATAATAAACGCTATAGCTGCTACAGAGTGATTTCTTTCTAGCCAAGGTGCACAGTTCTTCTGAAACTGACCTCTCACTGTCACTTTTCTCCACCAGACCTTGCAGCACTGCATCCAGGCGATTTCGGGCAACAGTGCCCTCCGTATCTACAACAGAAAACCATTTACACCAGACGTGTTAATGTGTCAGTAAGGACAAATAAAAGCATACATTAGGAGTCATACATAGAATATATACTCACCGACCATTTTATTAAGTGTTCAACTGTTTTTTTTAAAGCAAATATCTAATCAGCCAATCATATGTCAGCAACCTGATGCATTTAGAAATGTAGACATGGTCAAGACACTCGCCTGAAGTTCAAACTGAGCATCAGAACAGTAAAGAAAAGTGATTTAAGTCACTTCGATCGTGGCATGATTGATAGTGCCACATGGGCTGGTCTGAGTATTTCTGAAACTGATGATTTACTGGGATTTTCATACACAAACATGTTTAGAGTTTACAGAGAATAGTCTGTAAAAAGAAAATATTTAGTGAGTTCTCTAGGGAAAATGTCTTGTTGATGCCAGAGTTCTGAGGAGATTTGCCAGACTGGTTTAAGCTGGTAGAAAGGCAACAGTAACTCAAATAAGGTCTCATGACTACTGCTGTATGTCAAAGAGCATCTCTGAAGGCACAGCGTGTCAAACCTTGAAGCAGATGAGCAACAGTAGCAGAAGACCATCCCGGGTGCCACTCCTGTCAGCTAAGAACAGGAAACTGAGGTTACACGTCACACGGACTCACCATGGCTGGTTTAAAGAGTCTTGATTTACAGTATACTGCGACATTCAGATGGAAGGGTCAGAATTTGCCATAAATACCATTAAAGCATGGCTCCATCCTGCCTTGCATCAACGGTTCAGGCTCGTGGAGGTAATTAACCACTGTTTACATGACACAGCCTGTATTGAGTTATTTGGTGACCATGTCCACCCCTTTATGACCACAGAATAAGTCGCCAGGTCACAGAAATAATCTTAAACTGGTTTATTGAACATGACAATGAGTTCACTGTACTCAGATAGCCTCCGAAGTCCCCAGATCGTAATCCAATAGAATATAGATCACCGTTAGGATGGGATGGAATGAGAGATTCGTATCATGGATATGCATCTGACAAATCTGCATGAACTGCGTTATGCCATGATGCTTCCAGCACCTTGTGGAATCTATGCCACAAATAATTAAGGCAGTTCTGAAGGCAAAATCCAACCGATTTTGGCCGATCCAACACAGTACTAGCAAGGTGTACCTAATGAAGTGACCAGTGATTTAAAAAAAAAAAAAAAAAAAAAAAAAAAATTCATGAGAAAGTGACATGCAATCGTTATTTACCTGGCTTCTCCATCTTAACTTTCATGTGAAGCATTTTGATTGCAGACTTGTCCTTATTCACAAACAGTTTGTATTTCACTGCTACAATTCCATTAACCAATCCTGCAAAATAAAAAAAAAAAAAAAAACAGCAGTATGGATTAACTCCAGTGCTCTAAAAGGTTAATTTAGAGGATTTACAGACCGTATGTTGTGTCAATATGTATACTCAGTATGTTTATAAGCAGTAATAAGTGCTTCACCTTCAACCACTTCACCTGTGGTTTTAATGTTATGGCTGATCAGTGTGTAGATTATATTGCAGGCGTTAAAAATGCAACAGATCAACAAAGGCTATATGACGCATCCGTGTGTAAACTAAGTAAAGCTTGCTAGTTAAATAACAGCGTTATTTAGCTGGAATTATAAGTCTATGCAATGTACTTGTCATTAAAAATACAAAGCTAACTGGCTGCTTAAACTGTCCTGTTTGTGATATAATAAGCGTGAAGGATTTTTAATCGTTTGAAACGCCTATCCGAATGAGGAATGGAAACAGCTGACTCATACATACATACATACATACATACATACTGTATACAAACTGCTAGCTAGAGGCTAACCTAATCAACTGATGTTTGCTAGCCAGCTAGCTAACTACGTTAAATTACCGTCATACCTATATATTAACCCAATTTTAATCGAATGCTTTAGTAATTTAAACTTTACATAATGTGTATTATCGAATAATAAATGTTTAAACTACTTACATTATCTACCTAAATCACATAAATCCACAGACTTTAGCATTTAGCTTAGTGTGGCTATAATCTATTTTCAGTTCATTTGACTTTCCTCTTCCGCGCGCAAGTGAATCCCTCTTCCCTCATTGGTCAGTGCTGCTAACTGTTCTTTAATCTTATTGGGTCAAAGATCTGCCCGTCATCCTGTACAACAACTGATTGGTTGCTAGAGGGCCACTTACATTGTGTAAACAGATTTCAAGTTAAAGGAAAAGGTTAGCGAGATTTTATTTAACTTTTCTTGAAACACCTGTGAAAATAGAGTCTGTATAATCTCTAATATATATAAAATGTACTTATAGTTTAATTTATACATTGTAGACTTGCCTGTTTATCGTTTTTGACTCCCTGGTGACACACTGGGTGCTTGTACCGTATACAAAGCTTAGTGGTGTGTAATGTTAACCAGAAGACTGTGTTTAGCTTCAGCTGAAGCAGGTGGTTTGTATTGAGCTGAAATTCATGAGAATAGAATGATTAAACATCTGTATTAACTTCCAATGTAATCAAATAATAGTTAAGAGTAAAAGTGATTTATTTCAATGTGGTAACTCTTCAATACAAATGCTTTTGCAGATACAGAAGGCCTTAGAAGATAATTCATGGTGTTCAGTTTCTAACCCTGCATCATGAAATCAAGGTGAGAAACAAATATATAATAAATAAATATAAATTTGTTGCTTGTGACTTGAGAATGAATGCCAAGACTATTAAAATGTACTGATCAATAACCTTAATTCTTGTTTTAGTGAGGCTGTTTTCACCAAAAAGAATCCCTTTCCTCCAGAACGACACAGAACTAAAAGCCATTACAGTCCATCTAGAGCGAAGAAGATCCCCAAACAACAGAAAAAGCTGGTGAGAGAACTCATTTGAGGAAAAAGAAAGACCAATCAGAAATTATTTGCAGCCAAACAATCACAATAATAATACGATATGTTCCAGGCGCTGAGCCCCGTCCGGTTTACACCGTCAGCCAGTCCTGCAGAGTCTCCTCCTCCTCCTCCTCCTCACAGTGCGTCTCTCAGACCAGAGGACCAGCACTTTCTTGAAGGCTCGCACCGTGTCCTTCTCTGTCCTCCTCCATCTGTGACAGGACAACAGAACTACTCCGAGTCCTGGCCCTCTACCGATCAGAGTTCTTCTCCTTCCAGCACTGATGTTCAACATCCACGACACACAGAGACCAGTGAAACACAGGAGCCTTCTGTGCTGGCAAAGTATGAGATATGATATAGCTGTGCTTTATTTACTAATACAGCATGACCTCGAATGTGATATTGCTTTTAAACAACTGTTGCACAAATGGCACTTATTATCGACAGATTGTGATTTGTTTCTTTATTTAACAAGTTATTTTGCTTTTCCAACACATATCCATCCGCTGATAGAACTAACTAACCATAATTACTAATTAATATAGTTGGTAATTGGGTGAATTGGTAAAAATAAGGTGTATTATAAAAATTTGAATAATGCAATGGTGCCAACTTGGGTCATAGTTTGAGATGTTTAAATTCTAGAAAGTTTATTTTTTTATAGTATTTTTCATTCTACATGACAATGGTTTTCTAAAATAACAATATTGTATTTAATATCGCAAAGGCACATATAATTAATATGTATAATAATAGCAAAGGCACATAATGCCATGTTTAACATTTACAGTATTAATGTTAGATTAAAGCTCTTTAAGAAGGACTAAGTGATTTTGGTTTCAGATCATTTTTGAGGAGACTTTATTTTATTATTATATTTTTTTTTTTATCTTTCCTAGGTACATTGAGCGCTTCCGTTTTGGAAGGCCTCAAAGCCGTGGGGAAAGACAGAAGTTGGCAACTGATGGTGCAGACAGTCAGTCATTTTGGTGGATGTCCTCAAATCCTTCACAGCCATCCAGCTCAACTCCAACCCGGACATCTAAACAATGCTTTGGAGGTGTGTTACAGGCAAATAGCAATGTTTAATTCGCCCCCCCCAAAAATACCCAAAAAGTCTGTATGTGTAATTTTTTCACAGACGTTAGAAGTTTTGTTGTTTTCACATTTTAATCATGCAAATTTAAAAACTGTTCAATATGGAATTGAACATGTTTGCTAAGTTTCTTTACTGTTTTTACAGGATTGTTAGAGTGTAGAATTGATGGCACAGGTAGTGCACAAGACCTGCTGAGACATCAAGCAGACACTTCACTTTCTCCCACCAGAGGCCTGCTTGACCTGAGTGCGCTTGTAAGATCTTTACAGAATCTTTCAAATGTATTAATGGTTGTGTAGTAATAATAGTCATGCACATTTACAACTATACACTCACTCACTCATCGTCTATACCGCTTTATCCTGTATATTGGGTAATGGGAGGCCTGGAGCATATCCCAGGAGACTTGGGGCATAAGGCGGGGTACACTCTGGACAGGGTGCCAATCCATCACAGGGCACGCACTCATTCACACACTATAGGCAATTTGGGAACGCCAGTTAGCATAATCTGCATGCCTTTGGACTGTGGGAGGAAACAGGGGTAGCCGGAGGAAACCCACCAAGCACGAGGAGAACATGCAAACTCCATGCACACAGATATATTTTTAGAATATGCCTGCTAGGGTTTTTGTCAGCAATTCTGGCATCTCAGTAGCTGTGTCCTATGACTTTAGGGACACTCTTTAGACATATATTATTACTAGTATGTGACACTTCATTTGATTTTCCAGGATTTTTTTCTATGTTTGATGAGACTTGTGACTAAACGTTGCCTCTTAGTGGTCCTATTGTGAAACACATCTACCGTACATGTCCTTTGTTTGTAGGACTTAAAGCGGCTTGGCACGTACAGTGTTTAAAGCTCACTTCTCTGTGGTATCTCAGTCAAATGCCTTGGCATTAAAGGAAGAAGAGGTTCCCTCCTCAGCTCGCTGCACTCGTTCTGTCGTTGTTCAGTGTCACGTTGTATATTTATGAATTCTTCGTGGACAGTCGTGCAGCTGGTTATATAATGCACTATTGCTGTTCTAGCACATTTGGTGGTGTTTTATTTGAGATGGTTATTATTACATTTAAAACATTAAGATTGGAAATCAAATGTGTGCAGAGCAATCTGGTCTCATAAAGAGATACTTTTTAATCCAAAATGGCAAAATATAAATAAAAATAAATCTCATTGATCTGAGTTTTAGCACTGCAGCAGAGTTTCAGTCTTTAGTTTCTCTCACAGTCAGGCACCGCTTATGCAGCAAACAGGCTGATTAGTATTACCTTATTCAGGCAAAGTCCAGCTAAGGATGCAGACAGAAGACTTGAAATAAATCATGTGTATGGCAGTACTCGCTTTTTAAAGGCTTCTGGCAAAACTTGATTGTTGTGCTTGCTGTGTTTAGGCCTTATCTGATTCCTCACACTGTGAGCAAGGAGAGCCAGAAATCCTTCAGCTGCAGGAGAGAGCCAGAAGACTTCTGCAGAAAAGGTACCATACGATACACAGTGTTCATTCTCTGACTCAATACACTAGGCATAGCTGTTGTAAATGAATTTCGTGATATAAATCATCGAACACGTCAAAAGTAAGGTTAATTAGTGCAGAAAATGATATAAAAACCACTGTTGAGGTATTCGCTCTATTTAAATATTTTAAAATGTTTGATAAATGCATGTTGATTGATGAATAATTGTGATTGACAGAAATATGACTGAAAGCAGTGTTTAAAATAGTTTTTTGTTTGTTTGTTTGTTTGTTTGTTCTTCTCAGTGAGCACTCGCTGAGCAGTGGATCCAGCTGCGTACCCATCAGTTCTGAAGGCCTGGGTTGCTCCGATTTCTCCTCTCCTGTTAGTGTCGATGAGCCGGTCCGAAAGCTCACAGTTCCCAGCTTGATAGATAACGCCACCTGTAAGTGCACACTTATTATTCATGCAGTTTTTTTATTCAAGGTGTTCACCGTGTGCTTCTTAGTGTTCATACTTCCGCCTTGGGTAAATTATTGTAATTTGTGAAGACAACACATGCTTAGAGATATTTGAATAGATTAACTTTGTTACTTTGTCACTTTGTTAACTTTGTAAATATTAATAATACATGAATTCTTTTGGATGAATAAAAAGACCATATAAACGTTGAATGTAGTCCTGATGTTTAATGTAAGGATTTTTTTATTAAATCCAATTCTGTTTTTCTTATATTTTTTCCAATTCAATATATATTTTTAGTTTTCATTCCTTGATGCAATGAGTTCCATAATATTAATTAAAATGCACTTTTATCTTAGCTCACTTTACTGTAGGTCCACTTCCTGCTGCCGCTGCTCCAGGCCCTGTAGGATCACGACCTCGGCAAGAGGATGACATTCTGTTTCAGTGGCGCCTGCGGAGGAAGATGGAGCAGGCCAGACAGTGGAGTCACACCTCGTCCAATAGTTCAGCTCTTCAACCTGCTCACCCCTTACTCAGCAGGCTGCCATTGCAAGTAAATAAACAAAGATGATAATGCAGTTATGATATTATATTTGCTCTGTCATTGCTACTGTAAAATAGCTGTTTTTTTTTCCACAAAAGACACAGCCTGGACTTTCTTTTACACCGGCACCTGTGGAGGCAACAGGCAGCATGAGCACTCCTGGCTCCTGGACAGTTCATGACCCAGTGACCAGCCAAATCCACCCTGCATCCAGTATCCATGCCATGACTGAGTCCATCACTCCGAGTCACTTGGTTTCGGTTAGATTGTGTGACAGAGAGAAGGGCACTAATCAGCCCCAGACAGCTTATTCCTTCCCTCAGCTCTCTCTAAGAGCACAGGCTTGCTCTTCAGAGGGCTCACAAAATCTGTGCAGTAAGCAGCAGTATTCGTCTTCTCCATCTCCATCTCTTTCTCCACAACCTGCTCAGAGCTCAGAGGGAGATGGAGGGAGCATGAAGTCCAACAGCAGGGTGGAGAGGGATAGGGGCAGGAAGAAATCAGTGCCATTTACCCAAAAGAAGAAAGCAGACAGGTACACATCCTTTACGCATTTACACAAGGAGTTAAGGGAGTAGAAAGTGTTTCCTTACCAACAATGAGTTTTTTTAACAGTATGTAATAGGTTATTGGTATTAATAGCTATTGCATTACCCCTGATATCTTGGAATGAGTGATATGGGCGATATGAGCTGAAATCAATATCACAATTCATTTTACAATTTACCTTTATTATGATTCCCCCCCCCTCCCCCCCATAGTTCACTGACCAGGCTTGTACTATAAATATGCTCAACTATTAAAACTTAGATATTCTTTTGTAATGAAAAAATGTTCCTCCATGTTGCTTCCATGTCACAAACTGGGCATGGTGGAGTTCCACACATGCAGTAGTATGTTTTAAGGGGACAGTATATGAAAAACGAACGTTAGTATTTTAAGATGTACAAAACACAAGGCTGTAGCTTATGTGCAGCAGGTGTGAAGTCTACCAGATCTGGTTTTGCTGCACTGGCTGATATTGAGAGTTTTGTTTTTTAGCAGGCATGTGGAAGACAGAGATATGGTTGAGAGGAATCAACAGGCTGTCAAGGCCAGAGACAGGCACGCTAAGGGGCAAGAAAAGGTTCGTGCGAAAAACAAAGAGAATTCAGGAAGCAGAGAGAGTCAGAGTTCAACGCAAGCTGTTCGTCCACGGGATTCACCATCACCAATACACAACACTCTCGGCCAGGTCAGTGCGTCAACACGCTTGTCTAATGTATCTGTGTATGTATCTGACCAAGGAAGAACAGATATAAGTAATAAGGCTATTTAATATTGCTTTTTATTATTGTTTTGATATGTTTAAACAACACAGATGTTGAGAGGTTAATTAATATATTTTTAATATGAGAATATTATTCTTGACATCTGTAATTCCAATATGTAATTTTTTTTTTATTATTATTTATTATTTTATTATTACAAGGTTGTTTCTGAGGTGTTATTCCCCAGTGCTGATTCTCCAGTCCAGCCCAGAACCCCACACTCCTCTACCTCTCCCATATCCACACCTTCAGCACCTCCTCATTCCCCGACGCCTACCCCTCAGTGCTCATCCCAATCGAGTGAGGTCATAGGTCAGCTGATGCAGGAGGCACAAGGTGAGAATGTTGCCATCATGAAACTTCAGCCCCTCTTAGTTAATGATGTCACGTGTGTGTATGTGTTTGTGTGTGTGAGGTCAACAATGAGCAACTTAACTGTTTTAGCCTCCACCTGTTCCAGTGGACAGCACCGTTCTTTAAATAACTTGTACAATGCACATAGCTTTAACTATTATAGTGTTACTGCAGTAGGCATGCACATACTCTAGTACGTAGTATATTTCATAGATCATAATATTAGAACATGATTACAATATCATTACCTCCTTGTAGAAAAGAAACACTCCAACAGAGAAAAAGTTATTTGTCTAAAAAAATAATAAAAGGAAATAAAACACGCATATCACAATCCAAAAACACAATAATATAGGTGGACATAAATAAGACAAAAAAGAAGCCGACATTCATTCATTCTCAGTAATTGTTTATTCACTTGTGGTTTTATACTTGTAATTCACATTACACCCACAAGTAGACACCAGGCTATTGAAGCACATCATTTACACATTCACTAACACCAAGTGTGCAATTTAGAGTTCGTTAGTTTAGAGTATATCCACCTACTGCCATGTTACTGGGAGTCAGGAGGAAACCAGATAACACTAAAGAAACCTACACAAACACAGGGGAAATATGTATAACTCCGTGCTGCCAAGACCTTTAATTGTTTTTTATTATAGGAAGAAAATGAAAGGAATAATATTATAAAGTTTTAGAACTCACATTATAACTATTGGCTTTTCAGGGGTCAGCTTTGTTTGATTCTCAAATCTATTGCCAGGATCCTTTTTCGATAATTTATTGTATTTTAAATAGCAATCCGTTGTCTATACTGCTTACCTTGTGCAGAGTTGTGGGGGCCTGGAGCCTATCCCAGGGGAACCTAGACAAGCTCGGGTACATCCTGAATGCTGCTGCATTTCTTAATAAAATGTATAAAATTTTACACATGCATTAAAAATGTATTTTAAATAGTGTTTTGCTGTATTATAGAAATTAAAAATCAACTTCCAGTTACATACACAACACATTTTTGACTGCAGTGGTTATCTCTACATGATCCCTATATATTATCTATACAGACTCAGATGGGATGGAATTTGAAGACGATCCCTTACTTTTAGTTCTTCGGCAGCAGAGAAACTGGGTGAAAGAGCAACTCTGGTGAGAAAACCGTTTTATACCGTGTTTGGTAATGAATACTTTTAGAAACCTTATGCTAGTGCTAAGCCTTTTTGCCATCTAAAATGTTATTATATGGTTATGTAAATATTTTTTCTTACGCAGTGAGGTTGACATGATGCTGGATAAATTCCATGAAGATTGATCTACTGTGAACAAGAACGATGCACTTAAACACACAATCATGTTTATTATTTCAATTCAATACACTGTCTATTTATTTTGTTGTTTGCAAATAGATATAAATGTGTTTACACTGTAAATAAACAATTTTGGAAAAAAATTTATTTCAAGAATTCAAGATAACACAGCAGTTAAATTAGTGCATAGAATATCATAATTATTACTCAACACTTACAAAACAAAGAGTTATTAATGAATATGTACACTCATGAACTCAGCAATAACAGTTTGGTTACTTTTGAGACTCAAAAGTCTATCAGTATCTGATATGTGCACCTGTTATTAAACAGCAATCCTACAATGTTTAGAACAATCTGGAAAATTCGAGATGGATTATGAAATAAGCTTAGATATCTTTGGTACGCCTCGAAGTCTAACATTATTAAAATGCCTAACAAATAGGATTAATGATGTGTTGTTTGGCTTGGTATCAAACATGTTCGGAATTGGAATTTAGAAATATTACCCGCTAGCTTACATGCAAGAAGAAAATTGGTCTGTTTTTCTGATGCTCATCCTTTTGAGAGTTATAGAAATGCATCTTGGGGAAAAAAATTACACGAATATTTGAAAGTCCATCTGTTGACTTGGAGGGTCTTTACACTTCTGATCCCGAGTGTGTAGGTGACTCTGCATTTTCAACCTTCAGCAGAGGGGCAGAAATAACCAGCATTCCCTCTGGCGACACTGCACACTCCAGATTCATGGCGTCCACTTCATTTGGGATGCGGTACCTTTGGTTAAACTCCCGGGTCACTAATCCAGAACCATCCTACAGAACATTTTCAACAAAGGCAACTTTTAGCATTTAGGAAATGCAGAGATAAATGTAACCTAACTGTTGAGAAGAACACTCAAGTCAATCGGTTATGAGGGTTTGAACTGACCTTTTTCTGTTCGTGTTTTCCCTCTACCACAACATAGTCGCCTTTGACTTTCACCATCAGCTCATCAGGATTGAAGTGTTTTACATCGAGTTGCACAGTAAATCCATTTTGATCACAAACGACCTGTATATAAGGGTGGATGAAATATCATGCTATGATAAATTGTGGTTACGATGGAAACCACATGGGTTCATGAGTAAATTTATACACATTACAAATTTTGACTTACATTGCCCATGACATTTTAGTTTTTGACCTATATACAATTGAAACTTGTTTAAGACTTGATAAAATCTTATCAACTCACCTAAAAAAAAGTGATTGTTGATGGTTCTGGGTTTTGTTGTTGTTGTTGTTGTTGTTTTATTGGAATACTAGCAACATCATTAAATCTTACCATACAACTTCTATCAATCAGCCATAACATTAAAAGCACCTATGTTTTGGGTTCTCCTTGTGCCCCTGATTAGCTTTGACCCCTTGGGCCGTGGCTTTGCAGGACCAATGAAAGGACATTGGCAGCGGATTCTTTGGGTGCTGTGAATTATGCGGTGGGGCTTCTATAGACTGGACTTGGTTGCCTGGTGCATCCCATTTGGCGCTTGATTGTTTTGGGATCTGGCGAGTTTGGAGGTCATGTAGGCAGTCTTGGGCTGTTTGCCTGCTGGGCAGCATGTGCTGCAGGCTGTGTTGCACTGGATGTTCTGGTGTCTTTCTATCATGGTCAGCATTGATACAGTATGTTCGCCAATTTGTGCTGCATTGGCTTATCTGTGGTACCGGACCAAACAAGCTGGCCAATGTTCATGGTGGGCCTAGGGTACCCATGATCCTGTCACCAGTTTATTTTTATATAATATAATCAGTGTTAATGTTATGTGGTTTTAATGTTATGGCTGATTGGTGTTGTACCTTTTAAAAATACGGGATGGCCCAAAAGCCTGGCTTTATAGCCATTTTTTCTGTATATTTAATTGAATGTGTCAGATCTAAGATGGCTGAATGGAACAGGACCTAACACCACACTTTGAGGTCAGGTGACATCAGTACTCTATCAGAATCAGGAGGACAATAGTATAACATTACTTAAATATTAGGAAATGTTTTCAACAGTTTAGATTTTCAGCACTTATACACAGATGCCATGATGTCAATGATCATCAATTTATGCACTTGCTCGAATTTGTAATTTTAAATATTTTTCGGCTATAGATTCAGACTTTTGGGCCACCCAGTATAGTAATACTTTGTTTAAGCTGGTACTGTACTATCAAGGGTACACTTTTGTACCATTAGTATAATTTACATGATGTATAAATAAATTGGGCCATAATTAGTTTTAGAATAAAGCAAGGACAGGTATTATTATTATTATTATTATTATTATTATTCATTTGTTTGTTTATATTATCTTCCTGATTATTCCTACTAGATTTTATTAGTAGATATTATATTTGGAGAATACTCCAGTACTCCACAATCTATAATACATTCTAACAATGTGAAACAGCTTCAACAGTATGAGACAGTGTGTTAAGCTTCATGAAATGAGAAGTTTCCCCACCTGTGCTGCTCCTGTGTGCTCCTTCACCGGGATCAGCAGCTCGCTCGGGGTCCATGCGCAAGGTCCGAGTGTGTCCCCGAGCCGAGGCAGCATGGGCCGCAGAACCTTCTCCCAGATGATCCCGCTCACAGGTGCGCTGTGATGCAGGTCGAAAGCCATCCTTCAACAATACAAGACAAATAGAAAAATTGCAGAAGGGAAATGTTTGCTCTGCACAGAGCTAGTTCATGAGAACACTGTGGTTATTGCGCACAGGACGAGGGAGACCCCTCCTGATGGAAATAGCTCTCCACCCCTCACTCCTGCACAAATATGGAATCTAGGGACAGGTTAACCCTTTCCTGGATAAATGATTTACGCACATATTTTTACTCAGTATTGTATTTTATATGTGTTGATCTGTCTGAATATCTAAGTATTATTTATTTTTATTTTTTTTAAGATAGATCTTTTGTAAATTTAGGTCTAAAATGTAGAACAAGAAGTCTATAAAATAGACTTTCATACATTTATTTTCAAATATCAAATAACATCAACAGAAAGGTTTTAGTTGAGAACAGCCCCAAAGACAAATTAAAGTGTATTTAGTTGTAGAAAGATTAAGAGTAAACATATGCCATAGACAGCAACAGATTTTACACTAATTTACAGTAATGCATTCAAGTGATTTGGAGTTTATTTACCTCTTATTTCATAAAATAATAATAAGAAAAAAATTATTATTATTTCTTTCCCATTCAAAATGCATGCATGTTGGAATTTACCTGTGAAATATGGCTAGTCTCTTGTGATAATATTCTCAATCTTCTGGGGATATGGAGAAACAGTGTTTATCCTTTCTCTTTCTCTCTCTCTCTCTCTTCTCTTGCCTGCAGCTCTCTCTTGTTGCGCTGTCGCACCCCTTTATGTAGCCCGTGATGTGTGCAGATTATGTAAGCAGATTGATTTGGTAACAGGTCTATGATGTTCTATGGCTTTATCTTGCATATTAATCATTTTCAATATATTTCTGTATATTGAAAGGGTATGTTTTTTTCTTTTACTTTTATACTAACAGATAGAAAGAAATGAAGGAAATGTGCTTAATATCAAATACAACATACATATGTAACTAAAATCCAGTGAGCACTAAGACTGCAGAAATTGATTTTATGAAAATCAGTTTATGAGTTTATGACTTGGATTCATATCCTGACTTTTTTAATGTAAGCTAAATCAAACATACCACTGAAGATACACTATAGGCCCAAAGTTTTCTGGACACCTGACTCTCACACACCCATTCTTGGTTCTTCTCCAAACTGTAGCTGCAAAATTGTAATCACAATACCCGAGTACAAAGCAAGGCCCATGAATACACAATTCCTAACATCTATGCTCTTTATTATAATGTAGTTTATTATAATTGCAAAGGGGGGATAAATCTGGACGGGGGTGTTCAATAAAGTCATAAAGTATTGTGATTTTTTTAAGTACACCCGAAGAAAACAGGCTTTACACAGGTAAATTAGATTACAGAATACTTCAAAGAATTTTATTCTCAACACAATTTTGCTAACAATTACAATATTGAGGTTATTATATAGAGCATTATATTGTGCTTTTTAGTCGCCATAAAAAAGTCGCCATTTCAGAATGGTCAAATTATTGGCCTGCATCACGCAATGGAAAAAATTTAAATTACTAGAATTGGGTTAACACATTATTAACACCTGGAAGGATAGGCTGAGCTGTGGCCTTCACAGGAGAAATGTTGTCAGAATAAAATTATGAATGAGCGTCAGAGATCACTTAAATGCTTGAAGTTGCACTTTAAAAAAAAAAAAAAACAGTATAAACCATAGCTATGTTTAATAGTGGAAGTAAGAGCATTTCTATACACACAATATGGGGCGAACTGGCACTGGGACTAAACAGCTGTGTGCCCATAAGAAAACCACTTAATAGTTGAGACTAATCAGAAAAAAGGCTTGCTAGGGGTCAGAAAGATTGGAATTTGAAGCAATGTAAGAAAATCATGTGGTCTGATGAGTCCAGACTGACCTTATTCCAGCGCGCTATGTGTACATCAAGGTAAGAAGGGAAGTGTATGAAGCGATGCACCCCTCCTGCATTATGGCCACTCTACAGGCCTCCGGAGGCAGTGTTATGACCTGGTCGGGTCTAGACTCGGCAACGTTATGTGCCAATAAAATGAAGTCAGCTGATCTGAATGACCAGGTTATCACATCTATGTGACATGAGTTTTTCTTCCTTGATGGCACAGGCATATCCCAGGACTCAGATTGTGAAAGAGTGGTTCTGGGAGCATGAGGAACCATGAACTAGCCACCACGATGGGCATCATAATCAAAGCTAAAGGTGGTCAATTATGGGATATTAGTATGTGCGACTATTGTTTTTGGCCAGGTAGTGTAGTTTGTGCTATGCTACAGATTATAGCAGCTGTAAAAAGTATTTCCCTCACCAGCCTGTCTTTATTTTTGTCCTGAAATGAATAAGGCAAAATGATGCTGTTTGTAATGTTACCAGTTAAGTGGAAAGCGTCACCAGACGGTCATTTTACGAGTCAGATTTGAATTTGCTTTAAAAGGTGCCTAGTTTTAAGATCAAACATATAAGTGGGGTTGTAAATAAGGGGGAAAATCAGAGCCATTTAAAATATATATATATCAACACCTTGAGAAGCATTACATTTAAGAATTCATACGTGTTGTTTTCAAATTACATTTACTGGGCTAGTTAGTTACCCATCACAACCCTCCCACTGGAAACAAACCATCACTTATAACATAGCATCATCATTTTATTTGGGTGGTGAACAATAGCAACAGATGGGTGTCTATCATGCTGATGTTATTCTTAATAGCAATTTATCATGATGAAGTAGGTAATGAAGAAATAATAAATTGAACAATGCCACACGAGGGGAAACATGATCCTGGGAGAACACCATATCTGGTAACGAACGTTCTAGGTTGTTCAAGAGGAATTCGTTTGGTACCAGAGTTGACTGCACAACTGTGGAGAGTGACAACAGGCCACTTTGCCTTTCTGGACTTAGCAGCTCTGTCTATAAATAAGTTAAAAGCCTTGGTAACAACTCAGTGAGGCTGTTTCACAAGTACACGTGACTAGAAAAAGTCCCCATACGTTGTACCTCTTTAGGTCTTCCGTGATACGCGAAACCACCCAGGATTCCTGACAGAGCATGGATTTCTAGTAATGTTCCGCTACTTGGTTATAGTTGTGTAATTACTGGAACGGTTATCTAAAGTAAGGACAACGTCCTGGGCCAGAAAACCCATACGATGTAAAGGGATCTGGAAACCGTACACTCATGACATTTGGAAGTATATATGAACTACCTGCAATGCTTAGAGGACCATCAAGGTTATAATAATATTGCCAATGTGACTGTATTTTTGCTAGGTTAGATGAGAATTTATTCCAGTCTCATAAGTTCACAGCTCTATTGTCAGAAAATCAAACACAAGAAGTCAATTTTAATTAAGATTAATGCTTTTACAGGTATGGCCCAAAAAAATGGTACAAGGAACAGAATCAGTTGTTGGTCAGCGTTCTGAGAAAGGAACGAAAGGAAACGCGTTGGCATTATCACATCATACTCTCAACATCAACCAACCAAATATAAACTGCCCTTACTCTATTCATGAACAGGAACACTATGATCTGTCATGTAATGATTACTTGCTGGTCATTTTGGAAAAAAACATAATTCGGATGCCTGACTGCAGAACTCATCAATCTTTTTTTTATTTTTTTTTATTGTAAAGATGCCAAGTACTGATGGTGGGAAACATAGTTCGCCTGCCATCAACAGTCTGACTAGAAGCTATTAAAAACAGCCTCGAGCGAGATCCCGGCTGGACGCGGGCTTAGAATTTGCCTGAACATGAGATCGGATTTCATGTTATGAGTTACACATCAGAGAGAATTCATTTGTGGATATTAGAAAGTCTGGAATGTCAGTCATGTTGTTGGGATTATAAGATTATAAGATTATGTAAATGAGGCGTGTGTGTGAATATGTACGTGGGTAAGTTGTTTGTCTCACTCATTTCTTATCACATTGCTAAGAGTCGCTTTCGTTCTGACGTGTTTCATTCTTTCACTTTCACAACAAGTCAAAAATAATATGACATGTTTATCACACTGTTTAAGAAATTTAAAAATATCCTCAAGCCTTCCAGAGGAAATAACAGGTGAGTAAGGAAAGTCTCTTTATGGTGTTCCGAGAGGAATGGTGAAGGAGAGATAATCGGCCACTTCGCCCCAATCTGCTCGGAAATGCTGGAAGATGGTGATCCACGTCGTGAGCACGGCCACCCACAGCAATAACCCCAGCGCCGACCGCTTCACATCTGCATAGAGGACGTTGTGTTTATACATTCGCAAAGAAACAACATTTACAAGCAATGTTTAAACCACGAAACTATATAGTACAGACAGAATACGAAGACTCGGCAGAAGCTTGTAGCTGTGTAATAAGTCAGCTTTAAGAGGTGCTCGGTGTCTTACTCACAGATTTTGATCTGTGGTTGTTCTGTGTAGGCGGGTTTGACAAAGGCCTCTTTAAAAAACCACACAACGTTCACCAGCCACAGGAAAGGCAGGAAGGCAAAGCCACCTATATCAGGCATGAAATCAAAAAGGAAATGAAGATAAATGTCACTATAGATAAATATATCTTTGACACAAAATTCACACAAATGTATATAGTAATATTAAATTATTATATTACACCTAGCAAACTTTTTTTTAAAAAATCAGAAATGTGTTATAGGCTGTTAAAGCTCAAACTAAAGACTTTACTTAATTATACAAACATAAAATTTTATGGTCAGATTCCCGAACACCACCATGCTCACTTTTTCTTTAATTACAGACTTGGGCATATTATTATTTTTTGTAAAAATTTTGTTAATCATGTCTGCATTATGATGTACAAAATCATTGAACATAACTTAAAAATTAATACATAAATCACATTACAGCAGAATATTTTAATGCCTGGAAAGAAAGTAGCATGTGTTTGAGCTAGTTTTTATACATTATTCTTTGTATATTATACTTTTTCGATTAATCATTCAGTTGAAGCATGGTTTGACGATCTTGCTAGTGCAGCTACATGTCTACTGTATTACTATCCTTGCTACTGGATGTTTGCTATTTCCTTCGGGATCAATAAAGTGTCTATGTATCTATCAATCTATCTATCGATATTACATGACAGGCCAATTTTCAGATGGAAACCCTAATGTAAGCTCCTGAGTTTTGCATGAAAATAGAAATAAGGAAGTGTGACAGTTAACAGAAGAACTCATTCTCCAGCAAAACCTAGCAACTGTTTTACTAACAGTACTGCAAAATGTCTTGGGAACGTACTCAAAATGTGCCATAATCATATTTCTACATAAAAGACACTAGCTCGAAGAGCACTAAATAATAGTAATAAAATAAACACTGTCAGTATTTGGTGTGAAAACTCTTTGCTTGAAAATAATCAGTAGTGTTGTATACAGATTTTTGCAGTTTTATAAGTAAAACAACTGTTAGGTTTTACTGAGTGTGCTGGAGAATATGAATATGAACAAGATTTCTTCTGGTAACTTTGTCACACTCGCTGCTTTGTCAGAAATAATTGGTGCTCATCACATTCATAAACCAAGATTAATGGATCTTTTTCCCCCCAGAAATAGAATTTCAGGCCTTAATGCCATATTTCACCAGGTTTTCTTGAAATGATAAATTGAATTTAAATAGCAGATTTACATCACAGAAAACAAATTTCCATTTTTTTTTTTATGTTTCATGTTATATTACTATGCTACTAAGGAAATGCTTAAAGGCATGGACTGTAACATTATTTTTATGGCCTTAAAAAAAAGATTTTCAAATTTATGATTTGGTAGAAAGCTATTTTAGACGGCTGTTGGCATGGAAATTACAATAAACAAATAAATAAATGACATTTATTCAAGAAAAATTGATAAGTGACGTACCCAAATAATATTTTCGGCAAAGATTCAGTTTCTCCTCGTTGGAAACGCGCTCCAAATTCATGATTTTCTGCAAGAGATGTTAAAATAAATGTTAAATGATCGCAGGCAAAGTTTATCAAACTACTTCATATATTTCAGACTACCACCTTTACTGTTATTTCACAATCTATTTATTTCCATGCCATAAATTGGAATCAAAAAGTTTCAAGATTAGCTCTGTTCTTTTTGCCGTATGTCCTCCTTAGACATCTTAAAACCTGGCAGTAGAGTCCGCTACTAATGGTCTGGCCCCTGGGGCCGATTTCCTGATGCCACAAATGTCAAAAAATGTCAAAGACGATGAGCAAGCACTTGACCTCGCGTTAAATCAACGTTGTGGATTGTTCTCCGATGATCATCATGCAGTTTAGACATTTTCGGGGTTTGAGCTAGCTGAAGGTCGGTGCTCCCTGTGACGGTTCGTGCAGCCTTGTGCTGCCATCTGTTGGTGTTTTACAAAACTAGTCTCGAAACTTTTTTATACCACCTTGTACCACAATCCATTAATTGCACATGCGCGTTCATATATTCAATATGTCAAACATCATGCCTAGTAAATCTGTCTCTGTCCATTTTTTACATTTTTATTTTTTCTCCCCTTACTGTTTGTTTGTGAAGCAAAGTACCAAGTTACTTCCTTTGTATGATTGCATACTTTACTGTTAAGAAATTATTCTGATTGCTCATCACGAGGTAATAGAGTAGTACGCTTTGTCTGTAGAACTATAAAGTTGGTGCCACCTAGCGGCAAACAGCGCGATTACACAAATACACTCACTACGCAAGCCGTGCTTTAAAGCTAACATTTGCTCTACAAATCAGATTTAATAAGCGCGCGCACAAAGTAACATAAACTGTTAAAAGACAAATATATTTACAGGTTATATATATACTAGTCGCTGTTTAATTCCCCAGCTGATGTGTTAGCCCCTCTGCTCTGCCTAGCGGCGACGCTTTTGTATCGAGACTTCAACAGCTAACGGAGGCTAGATAGCGGAGCTAAAACAGGAATTTCTAAGTATTTACAACGCGGTGAGAAATCTAAAGCTGTGTGGTCCGGTTAATGAAAATCAATACCTCTATTGGGAACACGAATCAGTAAGCGGCTGCTCACAAAACGCAATTTTGAAATCGAAAATGGCTTTTAGGCGAAGAAATAACTAACATCCGCTTCCGCATCAGGGGTGTGACATGACGTCAGAGCTGGCTGGAGTGATGGGAAATGTAGTTCGTGACACGAAAAGAGTTGTAGGACGTCCAAAGCCAGTATTTTATGAATGGTGAGTGTTCTCCATGCTGCACGATGGAGAACCACCTCCAGGGTCCGGGTTGGATTCCCATCTCCGGGTCTGCGTGCATGCAGTTTACATGTTCAAACTTGGTGGGTTTCATCTGGGCACTCCAGTTTCCTCCCTCAAAACATGCAGATTAGGCTAATTAATGCTTTCAAATTGCCCATAGTGTGTGAATTAACATGAGTGTGTGTCCTGCGATGGATTGGTATCCTGCCTCATGCCCTAAGTCTCCTGTGCTAGGCTCCAGGCCCCCCGCGACCCTGTATACAGGATAAAGCGGTATAGCGCTCTGAGTGATCGAGGGTGTTCTCCACATTAATTAAATATATGTTAGTTATACTTGCTTGTGATCATTTCACTTGACAAGTCATAACTATCCAAATGACAATTAAATACAGTTGATTAAAAGCTCTACCAGTTAAACGTGTGGAGAACACCTTCAATCACTTGTTGTCTATACCACTTTGTCCTGTTAATATATCATGTTTCAAACATATGTTTAACAAATTTAGCTTGTTTAACAACTCAAACCTACTCATTCACTCTCTATACCACTTATCCTGTTCAGTGTTGCGGTGGGCCTGGAGAATACTCCTGGGGACTATTTAGCACAGTGGATTCGCACTTCCAGAGTCGAGAGTTTGATTCCTGCCTCGGGTCTGTGTGTGAGAAGTTTGCATGTTCTCCCCATGCTCCCAGGGTGGGCAATATCAATCACCTAATGTGCACATGGACAGAACAAAACAACAAAAACTAATTATATATGTATAATGTATATATGTATACTAATATACATTTATACAACTTATAGCAATACATTTAGAATTAATTCATAATTTAAATATTTACACAAGAAATATAAAGTGTTCAAGTGTTCACCTGAAATGAAAAGATCATTAAAAAGAAAGCTCATAATTCGATAAAAAATGACATTATCTATCTATCTATCTATCTATCTATCTATCTATCATTCATACATACCCCTGGAGATATTCAATTGTATATATAAGATATAAATTTTATCTAATTATAAGGATTCCTTTTAATGATCTTTGTATGTTATGCATATACCAAGTCAGCCAAAATAATGTATACACACTTTAGGAAAAGAAAAACTTGCATAAATATTTAAATACTAAATGCATTGCTATAAGTTATATATTGATACATATAATAATTTTTATTAATATTATATTAGTATATTATGCATCCTTATATATATTATTTTTCTTTTCTTGAAGTGTCTATAAATTTTTTTGGCTGACTTTAATAGCCTAAAATATTGCTTGACCTTTGCTTTATCGTTCATAACGTCCCAAAGTCAGTAACTATTTTGAAGATTTTCTTATGCATCCACATACAATAACTTGCACTAGAGTCTCCTCCGCCTGTCTGCGCCTCCATTTCCCACAATGCCTTGCTGCCTCCCCCTCCCAATCAGGCGCTTTCCCTCTCCGCTGAACTCGGAGCTCCTCTGTATATCGGTGTTGTTGAAGCTAGCGATGGCAGCGGCGGCGGGATGCGGCTCGGCGGCCGAGG
>JAQMYL010000003.1:9218218-9234883 GCA_030014365.1 Clarias pachynema | reverse complement strand
GCATCACCCGGGAACCGAACCAGCGATCTCCGGATGATAGGGCGAGCACTTTACCACTGCGCCACTCGGAGGCCCAGCGGGCAGATCTGAAGCTAAAAAGACGAGCATATTATGCGAGTAGCACCGTGGTGTACACAGCAGAAAAGCCTTAAGCCTAGATCTCCTAGTCTGCATTCTCAAAACCCCTGTTGAGAGGTGTTGAAAAGCTAAATAGCTCTGGGAAGGATTTTTTAAGTGTGTCAGTCGAATGTGACCACAGTTATGAGTAAGGCACTATTTAAGTCACCATTATTATTAGTAGAAGTAGTAGTAGTATTTATATCATTTGCATTATTTACACTTTTTACATCATCACAAAGGTGTCTAATTGTGTGTGTGTGTGTGTGTGTGTGTGTGTGTGTGTGTGTGTGTGTGTGTGTGTGTGTGTGTGTGTGAACTATTCACAGACTTTGTGTCACTGGATGATTTTGTTGGTGACGACCTCGATGAGGGAATCCGGCATCGCAGACCTGGCTTTAACAGGGCAATCAGACGGAAACCAGAAAAGGTAACAAATCAACAGTGAAAGCCTTATTTTTTTGTCAGATTGCCCTGCCTTATTTGTTTATTTATTTATTTTGTTGTGTTCCATTTATTCCTGAAAGCTTTAGCGAGTTCACACTGATGAGTCAAACCAAAGCTAAATGATTGCAAAACCTGCAATACTTATCAAAAACTGTTCAAAATAAAATAGTATATTTTGCTAATGAGGTACAGAATAAAAGTCCCTTTTCACAGCCTGTTTGTTTTTAGCAATGGTGATGAGAACCTGCTCTGAATATCTAATATAAAATGAAAAGAAGTCATTGTTTCAAGGGACTCCTGACAAAACCCGCTCAGTATTCATAAAAATAAATTGTATGATTTTGTCTTTAACTTGAAGAAATTGCCTTCTGTAGGTGTCATACTTTCATGTCATAGTTTGCGTGCACAAATGCTGTTTCCAAAGAGATATTCAGATCTATTTGCATAAACACCACCCTGTATTTTGCATTTGTTTTTAGGTAGGAAGGCCCCGAATTATAAGCCACACAGGGGAAGAAAAAAAGACAATGCATTCTGTCTTGTTTGTCATCTTTTATAATTCTTTCCAATAAAACAATGGAGTTGGTAAAAAAACGCCCATGTCTTTAAACCTGGGATTCATTCTCAGTAAAAAATATATATATATACATTATTATGATATATTTTTATTATTATTTATTATTTTTTTAATTATTATTAAATCATATTAGACAAATATAGGGTGTCTAAAAGTCTACGTACATAGACTTTTCAACCATTTTACCACCATTTAACATGATATTTTCAAATTATACTGCACATTAAGATTTCTTTGTAAGTGTACATGGAATTGATCTCGTAGTTGGGAGTTGATCCATCTCCAGCAGTCCGTTTTAGGATGGGGCAATATGGCAAAATATTTAATACTTTTATTTAATACTTTTGCTTCGCATCGTTCCATTTATGCAGTGTCTCAATATTTATTTCAGTCCAGCGTCGCCTTAATTTCTAATCTAATAATCTAATCTAATCATGCTCATTCAGGATGTTTTTCCGTCCACATTTCTTTCTTGAAGATGATGAACCATCACTATACTTCTAGGTGTTAATGCATTTTTCAGTTCTATCCCAATTTTTGTACTTTCAACGATCTCCGTAGTTGTTTTCTTTGTATTACTCTGGGCAATAATTTGACCCTTTCTGTAAGATTAACATCTTCGCCATGATAACAGGATGCGCCATTTGAGAAGCCACTCACTGTATCCGTTAGGGTTAAATTACTTGTTGAACTATATTAATCACTGCAGTAATTATCCAGTGGAAGACTCTTAACTATTTACTTAATTAAATACAGGTTGTTTTTTTCCCCCCTCCAGACAGTGTACGTTAAAATTCAACTGTAATATTATTGTATGTCCGGTTTGGTTTGAAAATGTTCTCAGACGGTCCTTTTTATTGATGTTTTCTTCCTCACTTTCTGCACTCATCTTCTCCGTCATCAGCGTTCCACACTGCTTTTTTTGGAAAAGTCTCATTTTGGGGACTGAAGATCTTGCGGTCTCCGCTGACTGAGTAGACCACGAAGGCCGAACTGCCGTTAGTTAATGTTGTATAACACTTAACCAAGTTTAGCGAACCCCTGTCTCTCTTGGAGCAGATATCATGTTAATCCTCTTGTTTTTTATTATTTTAAAATTGTTGTATTTTTCTTTGTATATTTATATGTATTTAATTTTTATGATGCATTCATTTTTAATAACCTCTGGTTCTGTGTCTGTAATCGTCTCTTCCGGGTCTCTTCCCTGACTTCCCAGCCTTCCTTTGAAGGATATGGCTCCTGAACTGAGACACAATTATTGAAAATGGCCGGTGTTCTCTGTACATATAATTACTCCAGTTCTTTCTTGTACTTTAATCCTTTCAAACATCCGCAATAAAAACAACGTTTGACCTGTTCTTTTATTGAAAGTAAATGCAATTTCTATGGTTGGACATGATAAATGGTCACTTTATCGCTAGTGTCTAATAGACAGAATTAATCTGCACACACTCTATTGTTTACTGTTAAATAATCTCTTTAATAAACGTTACCTTTTTTTGGTGTCTTGACTAGGAGGTTGCACATCTCTTGAAATGATGCACCATAGAAAAGTGACCTCTTTGTCATCTGTAACTCTTGTTATTTCCCAGAGTCCTCAGGAGCAAACACCACCCAGTGTCCTGGCAGCACTGGCTAACGGTTTTGCCGAGAGACTAAACGAACCCTCGGAGCCCACATACAAGATCTGCGTCGACTTTAAGGTAGGAGCGTCTGAAAGAACGAATAAGATACATGATGTCTAGTGCCAGTGTGTCTTTATTATTGAACACATTTGAGGTTGGCATGTTTCATTGAAACACTTTGTCTAAATGGAAACCAGTGCCTGCATTAAGCTACAAATTATCAAAGTGTTTATGTATAAGAATCTGAAATAATATATTAAAAACACAATTAAATATACGCTTTAGAAAACATTGAATAATGATAACGACATGACAATTTAATTGCTGTTTTCATAGATAAAAAAAATAAATCCTTAATCACTGAAGGCTAAAGAAAATGAAGATGTTCAATATTTCTCTCTAGTAAACAGATTGTGATCTTAAATTTCTGCTTGCGTTACTTTTTTGCTTATTGTGCTGTTTCCTGCTGTGAAAGTCTGAATTTAAAGCGTTGTGTCTCTTCAGGACGATACTCTGAGGATTCATTGCAGATTGTTATAAAAGTTTCACACCCATCTTGTGTTTTCCTCTACAGGAGGACTGCACATTGCAGAGTGTGTGGTCGACCGGTGGTTTGAGCATCCTCACCTCTGTGCCTCTCATGCCTCCATCTGTGTGCCTGCTGTGTGCCAGCAAAGGACAACACGAGGTACAGAATGAGAATATAGAATAGAGTCCAGTGGTGCACGACTGTGTGTTCGACAAAAAGTTTTCGGCCGTGTTCACACTCGTCATGTTTGGTTCGATTAAAACAAAACTGTAGCGCGGATGCTCTGTTGGCACGGTTCACTTGAACAAATGTGAATGTTACCATCTGAACCTTGGCGCACACCAAATAATTCAAACGGCACTCGGGTCTCGGACTGCTTCCAAATGAACTCTGGGGCGCTTCGCTTAAAACGCGAACGCAGTGCAGACCAAAGATGTGTAAACTAAACTAGGTGTGCTTTGATAGCATTATCTGATGATAATGATACCTGAGAACTTGTCCATTCTGTATCTGTGACCACCAACGTAGCGGAGGCAGCGAGTGGACGGCAAGGAGTGATGGAAAAAGTCAGGCGCATTAGCACAGTGCTGTGCGCGATCATGTCTATTTCCCAATAATTGAAGATCCCTTCTTGCTTTTTTTTTTATTGCTTTGTGGCGGCTATATGGATAAAAACCTGGACGTGTTGGTGACAGTTATTCGCCATCGCCATCTTGAGTTTACAATGTATAATAAACATTTAATAAACTCTTTATGATTTTTTTCAGCTTAAGATATTACCATATATAATCCACACGCATACTGTTGTTTCTTTTGGTCCGATGCTGTAAATGTTTGCGTGAAAAGTAAGCGAACCTGAACTTTGTAATGAGCAAATCCAAAAATAATTTTTCGGATCGGTCCAAACCAAAAGAACTGAACTGCAGTTGTGAACACACCCTTAATCTTTTACGTAATATTGATGTTTGTATAATTTCTAAAACTGCTGTATACTGCACTGACAGCTGTAATAATAAAAATAATAATAACGGTATTTATATATTAAAGATTTAATAGTAGAGAAATTAAACCATTGCCAATGAAGATTGTGTTAGTTGTTCTGGATGTTCAACCTTCTTCCTCACCACTGTTTATCCAAACCAGATGTTGTTCTGTCAAGTGTGTTGTGAGCCTTTTCATCATTTCTGCTTGGAGCCGTCAGAGCGGCCCCTGGATGAGAATAAAGAGAACTGGTGTTGTCGCCGCTGCAAGTTCTGCCGTGTTTGCGGTCGCAAGAACAGACATTCCAAAGTTGGTCAAACTTTCACTTTTATTTTTTTTTTCAAGTTTTAAGGACATTTTACCATGAGTTGTATATTGATGGAAAAAATTTACGAAAAGCAGTAGTCTTTTCTTTTTAAAAAAATAAAACATTTGCTGATGTATTGTTTCTTGACTTAGCCTCTGCTTGAGTGTGAACGGTGTCAGAACTGCTATCATCCTGGATGTCTAGCGCCGAACTATCTCAAGCCCAACAAACGCAAGAGACCATGGGTGAGTAAACCCCCTTTTTTCTTTTGTTAGAGTGCTTTAACTTCACAGGTGATAACTGATAGGACCCTTCATACAAAAAAAATGCTTTTATAATAAAAAAAATAATTAAACTTCACGATTCCTGTAGTTAGAATCCATTAACACACTCTTCGGTTACATCAAATGGACGCTTTTATTTCCTTCAACCAGACAGGATACAAAGTGGGATCATATTAACTGTCATTAAAAATCTGAGTTTTTCTATTTAAGGATCTCTGTCATAGAATGCAAAGATATGATTTATTTGCTAAGTTTGTTGTAGTTCTTACTCTTGGTGTGTTTCTCCAGGTGTGTATGACGTGTATCCGGTGTAAGAGCTGTGGTGTGACTCCAGGGAAGAGCTGGGACACCGAATGGAACCACGATAAGGGCTTCTGTCCTGACTGCACTCGACTTTATGATCACGGTGAGAGCAATAAACATATTGCGGTTAATTACTTTACTGCCATAAAAATTGTGCCAAATGTAAGTCATTGTATGTCATTGTTCATTCTGTTTGGGGTTAAGCAGATCTCTATTTTTAGACAGATACTTTATTGATATTCATCCATCTGCTGAAATGGCAGGGTCGTGGGAAAACCCGCCCCTTTCTTTTTATTAATAACCCATTTGCACTTGGCCCTGAGCAACCACTCATGCAGGGTTTTTTTTTGTTTTTTGTTATACTGCACAAATATAATCTGAAGTATAAATCTGGAGCATGCACTGCCTCTAGTTCACTGTGTTACGTGTAGAATGTATGAGCACAACGCTTTACTATACACAGCGAAACCAAATGACACCTGATTCATGCTGTCTGATAGCTTTCCTGCTTACTGTTCTAGGTAACTATTGCACAATGTGCTTCAAGTGCTACGAGGACAATGACTATGAGAGCCAGATGATGCAGTGCTCCATATGTAACCACTGGGTCCATGCCAAGTGTGAGGGATTGACTGGTGAGTCTGACTTCTGAAATGTGTGTGTATATATATGTGTGTGTGTATGTGTGTATACATATATATATATATATATGTATGTGGGTGTATGTATGTATGTATGTATGTATGTATGTATGTGTGTATATATATATATATATATATATATATATATGCTTCCATGTCGCAGACAGGACGGGGCCCAGTCATGTGACTACACACATGACAGCACGTTTCTAAGGAGACAGTACATGAACGCACACAAAGTAGGGAAAGTACTAACAGAATGTAAAAAAAAAAAGCAACAACAATGTAAATAATGGATCTAGGCAAGATTACATATATTAGACGTTCTGAATATTTGTTTAGGTTCATTTCCGTTTAATTGCCTGGGGCACTTTCCAAAAGTGAATCTCAGAAAAACCTGATATTCCACCCAACCACCCTTTTTTAAATTATTCTTCTTCTTTGGTTCTTTTTGTTCCTTTTTAATTGTCTGCTGCTCAACTTATCTTGTACGGTGGGCATCTGGGATCTTGAGAAACCTGTTAAAAAGTCTACAAGACTACAATTACACATAATGATTTGCTTGTTTTTGTTTTTATCTCATGCGGAGGTGTTCTCATGTTTGACCTCTGTTCTTCTTTGTCCTTCTAGATGACCTGTATGAGATCCTGTCGAGTTTGCCAGAGAGCGTTGTGTACTCGTGCCAGCCCTGTACTCGAGCACAGGCCGGCGTAGTACGGGAGAGTGTGGAGGGAGGAGGATGGAGGGAGCTCCTCCTGATGGAGCTCAGAGCCGGAATAGAGAAGGTGCTCGCCTGTTTGCTGAGCTCCACTCTCACTCAGCACCTGGTCACCTGCAGCGAGGTGCGGCCCACGTTTCACTTTCACACAGATAGCTCTTAAACCCTCTGTGTACATGGTATTGTAAACTTGCTCGTTTGTTAACTCCTCTCCTGCTTGTTTTTGTAGTGTGCATCTCTGGGTGATGGAAGTGACAGAGATGATGTTCTTCATGTGTGTGATTTGCGTGCTGTAGGGAAAAGGTTTGACAAAGGGCTTTATACAACGCTGGTGAGTAATTTGGTTCAATCTCGCTTACTCTTGCATGTTTTCTATGCAAGAAATGTCTAATGTGAGTGGAAATACACAGTTGATCATTCCTGTCCATGTTGCTGTAGAAATCTTTCCATGAGGATGTGGTGAAAGTGATTCGTGAAAGACTAGAGGAGGAGGAGGAGGAAACCTTACCAGAGGACCAAAAGCCAACTGCTTTGGCTCGCTCTTACTATCTCAAGGTTCGATTCTTAAACGTTCAGTCTTTTAGCTGTTTTCTGATGTTTAAAAAAGGTGTAATGTTAATGTTCTCCAAAACACTTCATACAGCCACATTTGACAGCTTAAAATCATGTGGTGGTGTTTTTTATCCATCTGAAGAGAATTTCATGTAATTAATAACAGTAAAGCATTATACCTTTTAAATCAAAGCTTGTGTTTTATTATTGCATTTTTTTTCTTACTGTATTTTTATATTTAGCTCATGGAAGAGGTTTTCAACTGGTTCAGCAGTCAGGATCCCAAAGTGTGGGATCCACGCTCCAAACATTTACCAGCGTGAGAGTTTTGTACCTTACATTCATGTCACTCCATACATCTACTTCATACTTGATATATACTTTATTATTGAACTAAACACATGGAGAATAGGTATGAATATAAAACCTAGTGTGAGGGTGTGGAGAAAGACACAGGAATCGTAGCAGAGCCTTATGTGCTCATATTTATTTTCTGCTTTTCTGTACAAATTCAATCTATAAAATCTGTAAAAAAGGGTTTTTTTACAAACTCACTTGGTTTGTTTCTTTTAAATTCAAGTTCATGCTTCTTGATATGTCTGTTTGATTAGGCCTGAAAGGTCACTGAAAGTACAAAAAAAAAAAAGATGTGAGAATCATCACTAAGCAACACGTAATGCATTTCTGATTTATTATTTTTTTTATATATATATTTTCTAGTGGAATGCTGACCAACGCTGTAATACCACCAACAAATGAGCATGTTTTTGCCAAGTGGCGGGAAACAGAGGAGGAAAGAACGACTGTGAACACCAAGCAAGGAGGAGGCTTTCCAGAGGTCAAAGGTGAAGATGGAGCAAATATCTCTACTCCTCCATCTCGTAAGCCTGTCCATGGCCACTACAGAGATTTGAGCATGAGACTCAGACTAACAGGTAATTGCACATAACTGTTTTTTAATGTTGTTTTTGATTAAAGCCTTCATTGTATTATACTATATTTGCGATGAATCTTTCCGTTTCTGTGACAGGGAAAAAAGCACGACCATGCAGAGAAGAGCTGGACACTGGGTGGTCGAAGGAGGATGAGCGTCAGTGTGTCTTGTGTCAGAAGTATGGCGATGCAAAATCCAGTGTAAGCAAGTCGTGCTCACTTTCAACAACATCCCCTTTGCTACGAAAAATCCGAACATGTCTTAATAATCCATTTTAATAATCCAGTAGACGTAAATGTAAAACCCTGACATCAGTCTCATGAACAGCATTTTTGTAAACCTCCACAGGATGCAGGGCGTTTGCTGTATCTTGGACAGAATGAATGGGCTCATGTGAACTGCTCCATGTGGTCAGCGGAGGTGTTCGAGGAGGACAATGGCTGCCTGATGCATGTGCATAGTGCCGTTGCTAGAGGTCGCCTTATGGTATGGCACCTTATAGTCATGTGTCATTCGATCTGTTGATTGATGGGAGCCATATTGCACAATGTAGTTAGTTTAAATGTGTGCCAGAAGGAATGTAAGGGCCTGGGAAGGACTGTTATTATAATGCAGGCAAAAAAAACAAAACGAAAAAAAGACAGACATTGTTGGTTAACGAAGTAGTTTAGATTTTTTTATTTTTTATTTTTTTTCAATTCTAAATTGCTGTGCATGCAAGTACATTACCATAGGTCTTGGCCATTAGAAATTTTCCTGCTCTGTATACGCGTCGCCGAGAGCACTAGTACAATGTAATCAGGGCCAATTTTCATAACCCTTAATCAGTGCAAAAATGCATTCCGAAGTTCAGCTGAGACTCATATGAAGCTTCTGCAGTCCTACTGAGCTAAATCTAGTTGGTATCTTTCAAATCGTCAAAATTCTAATCGCATCAGCTACAGTTCAGGTGTCTGTATGCTTAAATTCTCAAGACCAAAAAAAAATAAATAAAGGACTCACACCTGGTGTACACTCTCGTTCATAGCACTGTGTTAATAAGTTAACCTGGCTCATGTTTCTTTTCAGATTTTTGACTTCAACAAAGTTTACTAATAAGCTAGCTATTTCTATTTAGGCATTTGCCCTTATCCAGAGCGACTTACATTTTTATCTCATTATACATCTGAGCAGATGAGGATTAAGGGCCTTGCTCAAGGGCCCAACAGTAGAAGCGTCGTGGGCTTTGAACCTGGGATCTTTCGACCCGTAGTCCAATGTCTTAACCTTTGCCTTGACAACAGGCCAATTACTATTCAATTAATGCTTACTCAGATTGGGTGATGAAGAGAGAGGAAAAATAAAGCTAGGAGTACTAAATACATTTACATTGGTCTCTGTTGTATCTTTTAATAAGTGCAGTAGACTGTTGTTTATCTACATGTCCTGCAGTGGAATTATTTTATTTATTTATTTATTTTTTACAGCGTTGTGAAAGATGTAACCAGACTGGGGCGACAGTGGGCTGCTGCCTTACCTCCTGCCAAAGCAACTATCACTTCATGTGTGCCCGTTCTCGCAACTGTGTCTTCCAAGACGACAAGAAAGTCTTCTGCTACAAACACCGTGATCTCATCAGTGGAAAAGTAGTTTGCATTAATCATGATTATATATTTCTTCTTTTTTTCTTACTTGCTTTCTCATGTATTTACAGTATAAGTGCTTTTAAATATGCTCTCACTTCTTGACCTTTTTAGATTATTACTGGGCAAGGGTTTGAAGTTCTTCGGAGGGTCTATGTGGACTTTGAGGGGATCAGCCTTCGCAGGAAGTTTTTGACAGGATTAGAACCAGAACATATTAACATGATGATTGGTAAGCACCTCAAGGTCAATGAGTGTGCATTTGATGACTTGTTGGATTTGTTTTTGTTGCGGTTATTCATTTATTTATTTTTATGTTTAGGTTCTCTTCAAGTCCAAAAACTTGGGAAGCTAAATGAATTGTCAACTATTCAAGGCAAACTTTTTCCAGTGGGTTATGAGTAAGTGATTTTTGAACTCATTGAATTCAGAATTTGAATTGGTGGAAACCTGTGGGTTGAGTGTTGTAGATGGATCCATTATTTAGTGATGGTGTATTTAGTAAATAATAATAAAAAGGTATTAATTAGGCATATTATAAAATTATATAAAGTACATATTTATGTGCTCTGCAGTTAACACCAGAAAAGATACAGAATTCCTTGTATAGCAAAGTATCCCTAACGCCTGCTTATTTTTCTATGTATTTATTGTATATATGGCTTTAGTTCTACATTTACTATGTATGAATGTACATATGTAACAATTTTCTCAGATGTTCTCGTTGGTACTGGAGCACACTAAACCCACGTCGCCGCTGCAAGTACACATGCCGAGTCTTGGAGGTACGACCACCAGTTCAGGAGAAGCCGGTAGAAGAACTGGCGGACCAGGGAGAAAATCGCACAATTGCCCACAGTCCATGTCCACAGTCAGGTCTGCTTAAAAGAAAAAAAAGAAAAAATACAGGCTCATATTATTTATTCACGTGGCTTTATATGTATTCTTAAAAATATATATTTCTTTATTAGAATCTGAAACTACTGAGGGAGATGTGACACCAGCAACTCCAAGTTTAGTATCTCCCTTTGCTAAGCCAGACTCTAGTACTAGATCCAAACCTTCAGCCTATCCCCTGAACAGAAGACCAGCTGGAGGACTATCTAAACCACTTCCATCTCCAGGTAGCCTAAGTTTTATTTATCTTGTAATTACTGTAAAATTTGGGGATAACTTTTTTTTATAGCTATTTAAGAAATGAGTTACTACTGGTTGTTGGCTGGAGTTGGCTACTAGTGTTGCCGCCTTGCCCTGTTTGGATGTCTTTAGAAATAAACAATATGGTTTGTTTTTTCAGGAGCAGCCCCTTCCAAGTCCCACCACATTTTGACCATCAGTGATCTTGATGATACCCGCAGACTACGGCGACATGCTACACAGAATCCTGGCATTCGTGGACACAACTCTGGCTCCTCCTTAGGATCTCAGACTAGCTCAAATAATCTTCGACCTGGGGGTTCCCATCACTCTAAAACTACCCAGCCTACATCCCCAATTTTCCCGCTTGGTGCTACTGAAAACTTGTTGACCTCCTTGTCAGCCCGCCCTGTCAGTCGAAGCGCTTCCTCTGCCCGGGGTGCCGGAATTTTGGCACCCCATTCTACCTCAGTACTGTTTCCAGAGCCCATGTGGCATGGTGGCACTGGCAGCACCCCTCCTGCTCACCGATCTCTCTCTTCGCCTACCCACCTTTCAACACGACCGAGGTTGCCTTTTGACCTTAATCAGTTGGACTCTGAAGAACTGCCACACAATTTCATGGCCTCACCACAAGAACTGCCTGCGGAAAATGGGACCTTTCCTTTAGGAGACACAGCGGATCCTCAGAGGGGTAGTCACCTAGTCACTGATAAGGAATTCCCCTATACCCCCTTTCAGTTGGACTCGGACCTAAGTGAGGTATCAGAACTCAAAACCGAGCTTGAAATTGAGGCCACTGTCCTAAATGAGGGAGTAGCAATGAACTGTAGTGAACAGATCGTCGTTGAAGGTGAAGAGGATCAAGATGAGTTTTGGGGTCCAGGTGCAGAGGTGTCTGCCCGGAGAATACCTCATCCTACAGAGGACTGGGGTAATAGTTCCTCTGATGATGATATGGGAAACTATTTTGACTTTTCACGCACTATAGTAACTTGTAAAGGCTCAAGAGAAGCCACAAAGACACCACCTGCCAAATCAATTTCACAACTAGATGGTGTTGATGATGGAACTGAGAGTGATACAAGTGTAACAAGCAGTAATACCCAAAATCTGAAAAATCCAAGTCAGGTTCAGAAACCGTCTCAGGCTCTTGATGGTCAGCATCATAAACAGTGGAATAGTAATGGGCTGTGTGTGGAACTTCCAAGTCTTAGCAGTCAGCACCAACCACTAGCCAAACCATTTGGCTCTCTGTCCTTAGTTAGCACTGCTGATCAAAGTTCAGGTAGCCCATCACATTCTGAGATTCCACAAGAGAATAGCAGCTATACAAAACCAGGCTTTCCAGATACATATCAGTCCACTGACTTTATTGGTCAGACATTTCAGTCAAGTGCTATGATGCCCCCGCTGGAGACTTCAACAGATTTTGTCATGCCAAAGGAAACAGATACAACATTTTCCACTTTTAACGAAGATATCCAAGGATACAGTTTACCTACAGATCTGGGATTACCTATAATGCTGGACAGATGTGACCCTCCCTCACCCAGCACCTGTTTTACCGAGTTGGTTCCAGTTAAGGACGATTCTCAAATAGACACACAAGAATCCAATGAGGCAAAAGACATGTACTTGGATCATAACAGTGGTCACTTTGTTTCCTCCATTGATGGTTCTATGATTTGCCCAAATAACATGTCAGAGGGTTCAACAAACACGGCCTTCACGAACGCAGCAAATGGAAGCCAAGATCAAGTGCCGCCACAATCAAGTTCCACATCATCTATAGAAACGGCCAGTTCTGCAGTTCAGTCTGCTCCATGTTTGCAGTCTACTTTCATGTCATTTTCTAATTCATCATCTTCAACTATCACTTTACATCCTGTCCACATCCCCGAAAACAAGACAGTCCTGCCACCAATGGAAAGTTTTCGTAACAAACTATTGTCGCCTTCAGACATCAGCCAACAATCAGTTCCAAGAGCAGTTATTTCTGCTGATTTGCCTCCTCAGCCTGATTCAGTGTTTCATGCACAGTCAAGCCCTGGTGTAGCCCTTGCATCCCTTAGAGCAATGCCATCTCCTGTGTACCCCACTTACACTCAACCTGTGGGCTCTGCAACAGTCAGCATAATTCCATCTGTAAACTCCCAAACATCTGCTCAGTGCCATCCAGTGTCCTCTATTATTCAGCCAGCCACATGCCCTGTTGTTGTTAATGGCTATAGCTCTATGCCTATGCAAAGGGAAGCTGCCCCAGGACGTACCATTTCTATAAACTTTTCAACTCCAAGACCAACACTGGAGCCTCAACAAACAGTGACTCAAGCATTACCAGGTCATGCAATTCTCACTGTGAAAGAGGTGGGTGGACCCAATGTGGATCCAACCCCTCATGTTTTACTTGTTAATCGTCTCGGTCAAATTTTTGTCAAAAATCCGGAAAGCAACACTTTCCAGCTACCCAGCCCCACCTCCCCTTCCTTCAACTGTGTTACACAGATTGCCAGCCTTCTGCAAAGCAATGCTCTCTCTGCTACTCTTGCAGCTGCAGGTAACTTGCCTGCAGTTGCTGGAGCAGCCATCACAGCTCAAATCCCCAGAATGGTGACCCCTGTCATTCAGAACTCCAATACCATCACGCAGCTCCTCACGACTAATAGCAAAGGAACAGCAGCACCATTGGAAGCTCAGAAAACAAACCAAAATGCAAAAGAATCTTCCGATGTTTCGGTACCTGGAATAAAAAAATCACGGAAAAAGAAGGAACCCAAATCAGCTGCTGTACCCGGGTCATCTGGCAAGCCAACAGACAATCATCCGGAGAGTGCTCAAGCTATTATTAACCAAGCTATGGCCAGCTATTATGACCCCAGTCGAAAGGCTAGTAAAATTCTGAGTCCTTCTTCACCTTGTAACACCACTGCTGGTGGCAGAGCTCAATCACCAAGTTCTATAGTTCTGCCACCAGGCCTTCTTGTTGAACCAGAGGCCACAAATTCTCCACCTTCTACCCCAAGCTTAGTATCCTCAAGACCAAAGCAGGTTCGAATGAAAAGGGTGTCCTCTCTCTCTGATCGCATTGCCACCAAAAAATCCAAGTCTGACTTTTTAGAGCCAGAACGTTCCAGTGGCCCAGAAGAACAACGCAAATTAAATTCAGCTGCTGCCAGGTATGAAAGCTGCCTCCCCCAAGAATGTAATCCATGAACTCCAGAAAGCATTATTAGATGTTTTGATCAGTTGCTATTTTCTAGTTTGTATTCTGCCTTTGATTCACTTACTCACAGTATGTTTGTGTAACAATAATAATACAGACCTAATTTCAAGATCATACTATGGCTTGGACTCATTTTAAGAGCTTCCAGTCTGAACTAATTTGAGACACATGTGGGTTAATTTAAGGCATTTTCACAATCGTTCCAGGCTCGGGAACCATGCCTTGAAAATGTGGTCTTGGGCACAGTATAGTGTACTTTGGCACAGATTGAAACAGATATGGAAACCAACCGTACCTGAGCACAGAAGTAGATTGCTGTTTAGACACGACATCAAGTTAACTTCCTCGTTCTATTCTTATCTTGTGTTTAATGGCGACTCATAAACCAAGTAGGTGCATACAGCCACCTGCTGTATCGGAGAGTCTAGAAGCGCAAATGTGCCCAAGGGTAGAGACCAAAACCAAAGTGAATGCTAGGAGTGGGTGGGGAGGGGGGCACTCGTTCCTGGGCACTGTGCAAATTAATCGGGCCCAATATAAGATTGCCCTTACGGTAATGAATCTTGCATCTTGTCAGTAGTGCTGTTTTAGGACAGAATGTTAACTTTCCTTCTAACTCTAAATTATTCACTTTTTCATGCTGTAACTCGCTTTCTGTTCCTTTATGCTGGCTCTTGTCTATCACTCTGTGGTCTGACTTGTTTTTTGTGCCTGAAATTGGAGCATGCGAATGTTTGATGTCTGAGCTGGTGTTTTCTGAAAATTCCATGCACTCACCCCTGATATAACTTTCACAGAATTGTCATGAAGAATTGTCATGGTGACTCAGAGCAGCTCATAAACAAATTATAGAGTATTTGTTTTTGTTCCTTTTTGTTTTCTCACAGATAGTGAAATCTATTTAGTGACGATCTATTTATCAGTTGTGTTTTGTCTCCACTCTGTGGTAGGTGTGGGGGAGTTCGCATTAAAACTCCAACAGTCAAAGGGATCCTTGACCTGGACAAAATCGAAGAGGAGCAAAGTAGTGATTCTGAAAGCACAAGGTAATAAGTTATTTTTGTATTTATTTTATTTTTCATGAGCTACTTGTCGTCTTAGATTTTTCAGAGTAGCAAGTCTAGAAAGATGAGATCATTTTAGTTCATTGTGCTTATGCCACATGTTTATTATTATGTTAAACGGTCTTTGGCATTTCATTATGGTCTTAAGATTATAATATTCATCCTCGCTTTATTGTTGTTTATTTGAAGGCCTGGGATCTGGGATCATTTCTCTGTGTCTCGAGGTGGTGACAGCAATAAACCACAGTCCTTGGACGCCACATGGTGCAGTTCACTGTCTGACTGGAACAAATACTCAGGTATATATATCAGAGCTTTACACTCTCTGGGAGGATTCTCCTGACACAGGACAAATGTGTATGAAAATAAAACTATGCCAAACATGTGAGCCAGCAATAAGCTAATTTGTTTTTCTTATTATAGTATTCGGCAATTATCAGATTTACCAAAGTGTTGTTCGTATAGGACTCATGTAGCAAACCCAGAAAAACTGAGAAATTTTTAATTCTATATAAAAAAAATTAATGATATGGAGATATAAAGTATATCCTAGTATTTCCATGCATTAATGCACACTGAATAATTCCCTTATATTTTTTTCTCCTGGGAAATTCTTTCTTATTAGGGACGCTGTCAGGCTCAGAAGATGAGATGCCTCCTCAAGAAAGTGAAGAGAAGCGCCTGCCTAAAGGAGACCAACCACACCTACGCTTTGAAATCACCAGTGATGATGGATTCAGTGTTGAAGCAGACAGCATTGAAGGTAAAATACAGCCTTCTCTGTCCTTTAATGCTAATTCTTGTTTTTACATGTTTATTATTTGCACAAATAAGAATTATATGAAGTCTCTTCCAAGAGTATTTGCGTTTGTGATGAAATTTGAGTGAATGCAAGATCATAGACCAGAATTTCAGCCTTCATTTCCTGATATTTACATCTAGATATTCTAGAAGTGAATGCCATTTATTATTTGGTTGCTCATACCTTGCTTGCAGTAACTGCATCAAGCCATCAAAGAACTGACGACAGCAAACCGTTGCATTCTTCATTCATTCCTCATTCATTCATTGTTCAGGAGCTAACAAGCTGTTTGATATTTTGTTTTGTTCAGTTTTATTTATTTTCCGGGACATTCTGCATTGTTTTAGGGGCTTGAGCCTAAAGCCACACTTGATCGCTTGAAAAATAGATGGGTTCATACTATGTTCTTAGTGTGTTTATATCAGACGGTAAAAGCAATGGAATTCTGATCTGTGTATATTTAACTTAAACCCAAATGTCTTGACCATGCTGTTCTAGTTCTTTCATTATGTCAGCTTGATGTTAAGCACATGAGATTCCAACTTACAGCATAAACACTGTTATGGTTGGATAGTTGGATGGGTGGATGGATGGGTTTGGTTGGATGGATGGATGGATGGGTTTGGTTGGATGGATGGATGGATGGGTTTGGTTGGATGGGTTTGGTTGGATGGATGGATGGCTGGGCGATAAAACGATAGCGATATGTATCGCGATGATGTACACGTGATCGATATCAATAAAAAATGTGTTCGATAAAACGTTCGATAATTTTTATTCTTTGTCGGAAGAAAACAGA
>JAQMYL010000003.1:9207351-9217830 GCA_030014365.1 Clarias pachynema | reverse complement strand
GATGGATGGATGGATGGATGGGTTTGGTTGGATGGATGGATGGATGGATGGATGGATGGATGGGTTTGGTTGGTTGGATGGGTTTGGTTGGCTGGTTGGATCGATGGATGGGTTTGGTTGGTTGGATGGGTTTGGTTGGCTGGTTGGATCGATGGATGGGTTTGGTTGGTTGGATGGATGGATGGATGGATGGATGGATGGGTTTGGTTGAATGGATGGATCATTGATACTGAAGGAAATTCCAGAATGAGCAGAAGTGGGTTCCATATCAATAGAATAGACTATTAAAATCTTAAAACAAGCAGTTGAAACCAGAAGAAATGTAGTAAGAAAAGACACAGACAGAGTTACTGAATAGGCTGCCACTAACATCAGAGCCCTGAAGTAAAAGATTTAAAAGATGTTTTTTTTTCTTTTTTATGGTGTGACAAAGCAACCTTTCCAATCTAAAGTGTTTAGATGAGCAGGCCTTTATGTTGTCTTAATGAAAGTGTGGACAGTTTCTCCTTCTGACATGCTAACTTATTAAAACTCTGCAACTGATAGTGTTATTCTAAGTGCCTTGCTCCTACTTTGTCATACTAATGTGCAGATGACATGAAATAACAGCGAATCTGGACATGTTATGTGGTTAATGATTAAATCAAAGCAGATTGGTAACTGCGCTCCATGGAAATATGAAGAGGAAGAACAACCGCATTCTCCTACGCTATCTGAAAAAACATGACATTCAAAGTCTATTTTAAATCAAGAGTGCAAGGGCAGGTGACCTGCAGAGCAAGCAAACAGTATTGTTAAAAATTAGGTCAATGAGCCCTTCAAAGTACAGATCAGCCACCCTCATGGTGGCAACAACCAACATAAATTAAGTAATTTAATGTCTCCATTAGCTAAATTAAGTATTTAATGTCTCCATTACATAATGCTAAATAAGGTACTAATTTTAAAATCACCATTGATGACAACCTAAAAACGGATGGTGTCGTGGGGGAAAAGTATGTAATGTGTAATGTAGTATGTATTGAAATGTGGTGTATTTTCAATATTGATCATATAACAAATAAAAAAAAACAACAACAATGAATTCATGACTTCCTGTCTCACCATTTTTTTTTTTTCCATTTTCTCCTAAATAAATCACACGCAGTGGCTTGGAGGGCTGTGCTGGATGGGGTGCAGGAGGCTCGTGCTGTTGCCAAGCTCAGACAGCTTTCCTTAACTGGGCTGACTGGAGCTCGTATGTTGGGTTTGCTTCACGATGCCGTGGTTTACCTGGTGGAACAGCTTCAGGGAGCCAAGAGCTGCCGTGGCCACACGTTCCGATTCCATAAGCAGCCTAGCCAGGAAGATGACTTGCCCATTAACCCCAGTGGCTGTGCTCGATCTGAGGTCTACCTGAGGTGAGGTCATCTGTTGGATCAGCGTTCTTGCCATCTTTGCAGCAGTCTGGTGTTTAAGTCCATTACACCTTTCAATAGAGTTGTATAATTTAATCAAACATTCAATTTATTTGAGCTTTTGCCGATCAATTCGGTTAAATAAATCGATTTGTCAGTTTTTGATTCAGACTTTATTCACACTTTTAAAATTATTTAGGTAAACTTTCAAATTCCTTAAAAATATACCAACAGTCTAAATGTAAGTTGCGTTTTTGTGACTGTCTCTTCTACTTCCTCTTTTCTAGTTTCTAGGTGGCAAGAAAAAAAGAGAATCACTTTTTATGAGACATGACATAAAAAAAAATTCTTACAAGACAATTTACATAGAAATTTAAATATTGTACTACTTTTAAAACCTAATAAATATAGATGCTTGAGACAAATCAAATTAAATCAAAAAATTTCAAGGACCAAAAGTTGAAGTGAATAGACTCTACACTCTGACTATGATTCACAGCTCCGGTGACCTATATCAAGGTTGATAAAATCTTTATGTTTGGTTCATGCATGATATCTTTTCTTACAACTCTAACTCAAAATCTATTGATCTTTCTGCCACTGCACAGGAAATCTACGTTCGACATGTTCAACTTCCTGGCTTCCCAGCACAGACAGCTTCCTGACACCGATCTCTATGATGAAGAGGAGGATGAAGTTCTTCTTAAATCCAGCAGGTCTGTTTAGATCAGATGTGTGTTCGTGCGATGCCCTCCAAGCTAACACTCAAGTCACAAGCCCTTAATCTGTTTGGTATAAAGGGTTGCAGGTGTCTGAAACCTCATTTTATATTTGCATGTGTCATATATTTTTATTTTCAGCAAAAACATTTCAACTATGGGATCACAAAAGCATTTAAGCTTATGGAAAAAAATTAATCTTCTGAAAGAAATTTGCTTAAGGTTAAACCCTTAACTGGAAAATGCTGCAGCTTGCAGGTTTTTCTGGGGATCTTCTGGTGCTTTTTTTTTGGTCATTGCTGCAGTATTATTTACTGATGTATCAGAGCATAGCATTTATAGCACCTGTTTAACTCCCTTAAGGATTAACACTGTGAACTTGTCGAACAAGAGCATTATAGTAATACATCTTCATGTTTTATGTTTGTGTTATTTATTTATTTATTTATTTATTATTATTATTATTTTTTGGCTCAAGTCCCCGACCGATCTATATGCTATGCTATAAATTGTTATAGTGCAGTCTTCGTTAACCAGAACAGATGAATAATCATGATAATTCTTCGAGAATAGTGATATGTTTATAGACCTCTCTGTGGTTAACCAGAGTAATGGCTTGTGACTGTTTGTAATCATTAAAAACCATCAGACTTGTTTTCTCATTGGTTGAACTTCTGCCTGACAGACGAGCAACAAGTCTGGAGCTTCCCATGGCAATGCGCTTCAGACATCTAGAAAGGACATCCAAAGAAGCTGTTGGTGTTTACAGGTCGGTGGGAAAGTGACTGTTAAACCACATTTTTTTAATCGCAACCACTTGAGTGGTTTGGCTTGAGTCATCATGATGGATATTATACATTGTGAAACTGTGGAGTTAGTCATAATTCAGATGGCTATACAGTGCCAGTGAATCTTATGAGCCAACATGATGCTTATTCTGACTTGCTATGCAAAGCTAAAGGTGTTCCGAGGTATAATTGTATTGAAAGTGTACAGGGATATTGGTTTCAACTCTTTTATGCATGTTCTGCTAGCCACAGTTATCGTTCGAAAATTAATCATTTGTTATTCATCAATGTCTCTTGAAATGATCAGGTCCGCCATTCATGGACGAGGGCTGTTCTGTAAGCGGAACATTGAAGCTGGGGAAATGGTCATCGAGTACTCCGGCATTGTCATTCGCTCCGTTCTGACGGACAAGCGAGAGAAATATTATGACGGGAAGGTGAGAGAAATCAAAATCCATTCTCATTTCCTTTCCTAAACCTGCCGATTTAATCTACATCATGTTAAATAAGGTGGCACTGTCCTGGTGGCATCTTTTTATACAGACATCTACATCTATATCACATGTTTATTAGTAGCTAAATGCTATACCATAGCACTGATGAATTCATGACTCAGACAGATCACGTTGCAGCACGACTCGGCCATTCTAATACCTTTCAGCATCTATAGGACAGATACTTGTCTTGAGGATGATCTATATAAGTTGAGGCAAATAATAAACAGATGAACACATGAGTGTGAAACAAACAAAAAAGAAATTGTGTATGTGAGGAGCAGTCATGATATTATGACCACTCAATAAATATTGAGTTGGTCCACCTTTGCCACCAAAACAGCCCTGATCTGTCAAGGCATGGACTCCACTAGACCTCTGAAGATATGATGCATCAGGCACCAAGCTGTCTGTAGCAGGCTTTTTAAGTCCTGTAATTTGTGAGGTAAGGTCTCCATGGGTTGGACTTGTTTCTTCCAGGACCTCCTACAGATCCTGGATTGGATTGAGATCTGGAGAATTTGGTTTCCACCAACATCTCCAAGTCATTGGTTTGTTCCTTAAATGTTTTTTTGAACCATTTTTGCAGCGTGAATTCTTGCACATTATCCTGCTGAAAGAGATTACTGACATTGGTGAATACCATTTCAGTGAAGGAATTGGTTACTTTGGTGCTTTGCAACAATGATTAGGTACTGTAGGTGGTAGTGTCAAAGTAGCATCCACATGAATGACAGGACCCATAGAGGTCCGGGACAGAACCCAGTCTGGGAACTTTGGAGCATTTGCACAGCACCTGTGCTGATTTGTGTCCAATTGAGTTATATGTGCAGGAACAGCTCGACTCCCGAACAAATCTGGTTGTTCTAGTCCAACTTCAAGAAATTTTATATTTATTTTAAAAGTCTGGTTTTAGTCAGATTAATACAATGTCATGTAAATGTACTGAATGTCGCAGGACCACAAGAAGTGTAATTTCCCAAATCTTTGGATTGGCTGGATCTTCCATTTACAGCATTAATAGCAAGGAATATTTGCATTGATTTAAGTGCATCTGCCCTACACTGAAAATAAGCAGCCATCTCAAAATCCCATTATAAACTTGTGCTTGCTAGCTGCTGTTTAACTGCCATTGACTTGGAATTCTTCTTGTGTTTTTCTTTCTTCGTTATCACCAGGGCATTGGCTGCTACATGTTCCGCATTGACGACTTCGATGTAGTCGATGCAACCATGCATGGCAACGCGGCACGATTTATCAACCACTCGTGCGATCCCAACTGCTATTCCCGCGTCATCAACGTGGAGGGCCAGAAGCACATTGTCATTTTCGCCTTACGCAAGATCTACCGTGGAGAAGAGCTCACCTATGACTACAAGTTCCCTATCGAAGATGCCAGCAACAAGCTCGGCTGCAACTGTGGAGCCAAGCGCTGCCGCCGCTTCCTAAACTGAGTGGACTGTTGAGAAGATCCGCAGGGAGAAACGCAGACAGGCAATAATACAGAGGCACAGTGGACGGTGTTTTGATTGTGTTCTCCAAATCGGGTCCACTGGACCGATCCAGATACGGCCGTAGGGATGCGTGCGTGATGCCCAAGCACTCCAACAAAAATGGGATGGTCAAAGAAGCACCTGTTTTACAATCTAAGCGTTTTATTCCGGTCCACATACAGAAACGTTCTGCTTCATGCTTCCCTTTTTACAACACAGAGGTCTTTACAACGTGCAAACTAGTGAAGAGAAGATGCGCACTCCTCCTATTGCTAATACTTCACGTTGTTGCTGCTGAAATGCAAGTTTGGCTCATGTAGGGAACCTGTATAAGGTGTTCTAGGTGTGTTTTTTTTTTTTTTGTTGTTTGTTTGTTTGTTTTGTTTGTTTTTTTTTGTTTGTTTATTTTCCCGAGCTTGTGCACGAGCAACAAGTACAGTGATTTGTCTGGCTGATAAAAGTCTAAGTGGTCAGTGCATCAGTTTTAGCTGTTGAAATAGTTTCAGTGCCGTTAAATGGATTGTGCTGATCTTCTGCAGTCCATGGCCTCTTGAAAATTTTGACTCCGGCTTTCTCCTGCACTTAGAACAAAGTGCAAATAGATGTACAGGAGGAGTTTTGTGGCAGTGAGAATATACTGTACCTTAATGAATATATGACTAATCAAGAGATATATCTATATATACTTTTAACTGAGATGTTTATCTGTGATGCTCATGCTAGAACATAGTATAGGACTTGATGTTTAGGAGAAGAAAAGGCTTTATTCTGCTCAGGAAGATGCTGTGAACCCCTGCAATACACCATTACCATCCATTCCGTTCGTAAGTCTTTTTTTTTTCTTTCTTTTTTTTAATAGAAAGTCTCAAATCAGCCTTTAAGCTCTTCTACAAAAGCCACTGCTGTACTATATCATTAGAAAACTCCCACTAGGCCTGTGTATATTATTTATTCTTTTACCATGTTTATTTTTGTCCCGATTCATGACTATGGGTAATTTAATCATGGAGAAAATTGTCTCCCTTCTTGGGACCCTGCTGTTTTGTTGGTGTCTGCTAATTTTGCCCATTTTCTTAACCTTTATTCTTTAATTCTTTATGGTGCTAAACTTAACAAAAGTCTTGAAAATTAAGTGGGTAATCACACATTTCATCGTCCTCGTCTCTGTCGTTCATCGCCATGTGAGACACTTCATTATTTGTGACTTGCTCAAGTTCTTGACAGGTAAAAGCTAGAGAACATTATTTTTTTAGAAGCATCACAGTGTACGGAAAAAGAAAACTATTCAGTCTTTTTTTCCTCCTCTGCTAGCTGCATTAAACACTACTTGAGCTAACTAGAGATAGTCACTTTTGCATCTTTTACAGTTTTTGTGTTGGGTCTTTTCTCATTTCTGTGATAGTTGCACATACAGACACATTATGTACATACTTATATAGAAATCATACTCCCGTATAATTGCTCAAGAAAATCTCTCAGAAGAATATTTTTTTGTTCTCAGACAGCCTTTTTAGCAGTGATTAAGAATTACTGATGGGTCTTTCACCTAACAGCCACCAAGCACTCAGCACCTTGACGTCCCTTTATTTTAAGACTTCAGACAGTTCTGATTCCTTGTATCATGAGGAAAAATATAACTGATACCAATCCTAGTGTCTTACAAAGACAAGATTTCTCAAGCTTTATGGCGTATTTATTCTTGTTTGTGTTTAGATTATGGGAGTAAATGTGCTTTTCTTCATGGCCAAGGTCTTTTTTTTTTTTCTTTTCTTTTTGTTTACATAGTTTTTTTCTCTTTGTTTTTTCTTGACTTGAACATTCTTCGAGGAGGAGTTCTTGCAGTGCAGCCTTTTTTTACAGTTGTGTTTTGAGCCAGAGATTCTTTTTTAGAGAGTATGTTTTTATTTCTTGTTTTAACTTGTAAAGTGTGGCAACATGCTTTAGGGAAACTGTTTCCTTTTCTCTCCCCGCTTCACAATATGCCAGAAACAGCTTCCAGTGCTTGCTACCGCTCCTTTCGTGTTTTTATGGTAGCTGGCTTTTCGAACAGCCCTTGAAGCCAGCCAGTGAGATCATCCTGCCTTGTCTGGCCCTCCTCGTTTATTATAAAACTGAATTTCACCCCCATTTTTTTTTTTTTTTTTCACTGAACTTGCAAGGATTCTACCTCAGGCTGTTCAGAATGACTGTCAAAGAATACTAATGCAAAACCTAGATGACGATATGATATCGCTCGGTCTTAAATGTCCTGTAGAGATGGCCTGTGTGCAATGAAGGATGCAAAGCACTAGTCAAGACCTTCTGTGACGATCTGTCTCCCAGAGTTGTGTGGAAAAACTGTATGTTCCTAGGTAGGGTTATTTTAAAAAATGTGTTCAGAAAAGACTTCAAAATGAGAAAATGTGTCTTTACTACCTTGTACAAAGTACCCTAAGTCTGTAAATAATTGTATACATATTTCTAAACCTGTTAAATTTTTCTATGCACTTTTTTATTTATAATGTTATTTGCTTAATAAAGATGTTACAATGAATGTGTGTATGTGTGTGTTTGCCCTGCGATGGATTGTCACCCTGTCCAGGGTGTACCCCGCCTCCTGCCCTAAGCCTCCTGGGATAGGCTCCAGGTCCCCGCGACCCTGAATACAGGATTAGGCGGTATAGACGATGAGTGAGTGACTGAGTGAGATGTTACAGTGTTTGGACAAAAAATTCAAGTGACGTTTGATCTTCTTGTGTTTGGTGTGTTCTAGATCAGTACTTTTGCTGCTTCACACCTTTCAGTATAGATGATTCTTGTCAGGAAGATTTTATATAAGGGTAAAGCAAAGGACTCGCACCATGTAAAAAGCAGTTTCTGAAGTAGAGGTTTCAGTGCAGCACTGTTTTATAGTTTTGGATCATTTAAATAGTTTTGAATAATGTGATATTAGATTAGTTAGTACACACTAAACAGGTCAAAAACAAGAGAGAATATAAGAGTCTATTAATAATAACAGGTGGCAGGATTCTATAGACAGTTTAAAACAGTCTTTTTGGGTTAAAAGTCTTTTATCTTTTTTCTGCAAGCTTCTATCACTTTATTTTTATTATTATAATTATTATTACATTATTATTTTAAATGTATTTATTTCTTTTAATAAACCCACACTCATTAACCTTACACCATATACTATTACTTTACGTCATCACCAGGGGGAGCCAAAAATCATTTTGTGTTCTGGATCCTGAATCTATCAAACCGTATCAATTTGCTGTAAGTCACACTTGTGAAAGTCACTCTGGTAAATTTGCTGTCATCTGAAATTAGGCCCATGACCTTTGACCTCAGATGGCTAACTTTTGGTTGTAACCAAGTATAAAGTAATCAATGCTGGGATTGCAAAACAAGTGATTTTGACTATACAAATATAGTCTATACAAATACAAATTGTTTACAGCCAAATTCTTTAATTGTGTTTAGTCAAATAATATAAAACCTATTAATAATTTTTTCTTGCATGACTCTACAGAGAACGTTTTTGTCAGTTTTTCAGGGCAAAATTAAATACATAAGCACTGCATGCTGTAATTGTTTGCTTTACACAGCTTTTTGAATTTTGACTGTCCAGACCAGTGACGTTGTCTCTATTGCATCACTTAGAGTAAAGGTCAAACCACTGAAAAGGGACAGCATTGATCTACTGTAGTCTTTTATATATAGTAGCCTATGTATATTTGATTATATATGTTCACTGCCCGGCCAAAAAAGCTTGATAAATATATTTATTTTCATCCAGAGTCACGTTATTTTTTTTCTGCAGTATTTTGTACTGATGATGGGAAAGTCAGACCATTATGTAAAGTCTTTTCCAACACGTCCCAAAGATTCCCAATAGGGTTACGGTCTGCTGACCAATCTGTTTATAAAAATGATGTCTCATGCTCCCTGAACCATTCTGTCACAATTTGAGACTGATGAATCCTGTCATTGTCATGGTCGAATATGCTCAGTTTTTGGACACATAACAGTGCTGAGTCTAGACCTGAACAACAGGAGCAACCCCAGATCATCACACTGCTCCCTCAGGCTTGTACAGTAGGCAGTACAGTAGTGATGGGTGCATCACTTCATCTACCTCTCTTACCTCTTATCTTAATCTCCCATCACTCTTCAACAGGGTAAATCTGGACTCATCAGAGCACATGATTTATTTTTAACAGTCCACAGTCACATTTTTAAATAGTCCCAAGAAAACTGAAGCCAATTTGTCCGATTAGCCTTACTGATTGATAAGTGGTTTTCCTAAGGTCTACAGCAGTCTAGAGTTCTCTTTGCAATGTACATGTAGAAATGCTCTTACTTTCACTATTAAACATAGCTGTGAGTTCTGCTATTGATTGTTTTGTTTTTTTATAAGTGATCACAATCTTTCACAATTTTTTTCCGACCACATTTCTTCCTCAAACATGATGGTTTGCCACTATCCTTCCAGATAGGGTTATTTAAGAAATGAAAAGCTACTCACTGTTACTAACCAGATGACTTACTCACTTACTTGCTTAATTAAATATAAATTATGTAAAAGTTTGGACACACCTTCTAATTCCAATGTCTTTCCCGATTTTTATTTCTTTCTACATTATAAAACAATGCTGTAGGTATCCAAAATATGCAATAATCTCTCCATAAAGTTGATGTTAAGATGTGTCTGCTAATTATGATCTGTAAAGCCTTCATAACAGTTCTAATCTGAGCTTGGTAACTCTTGATGAACTTCCCCTCTGTAGCTGACTTTTCCAGTTGTTTTAAAATAGCAACTGACTGTTAATCGTTACTTAATTACCTAATGGCGTATGTTTTAGCTCATAGTTTTGAAATCTTCAGTATTGTTCTTGGATGTGAAATATAAATCACTAAACAAAAAAACACTGAATTAAAAGGTGTGTCCAAACTTTTGACTGGTACTGTATATAAATTAGTATATTATATATTATATAAAAAATAAAAAATAAAAATTTTAAACTAAGAACTACATTTACATTATGTGAGTTAAAGGACATTATATCTAGGGATTGATCGTATTAGTACAGTGATTGTTGTTATGAGTGACAGATATAACATCACACCATTTGGCAGATGCCCTTATCCAGAGCACTTTGTCTTGTTATACATCCGAGCGACTGAGGGCTTTACTCATGGGTCCAACAATGAGTCCAACTTAATTGGGTTTGAACTTGGGACCTTCTGATCAGTCGTCCAATGTTGTAACCACAGAGCCATCACTGAATTGCAGATAAGCTTATTATCTAATGTTTGTAAACACAGTATCTAATGTTTATAATCAATATAACCAATTTGAATTTCACAATAACTGACACAGAATAAATAGTGAACTTTTACTTGATTAGTTAAAAAATAAAAAGAACAAAACTGCCAACCGTTGTGTTGTTGCAGCATTGAGCACACCACACACACCCACACACACCCACACACACACACACACACACATATATATATATATATATATATATATATATATATATATATATAAATATACTGTGAAAAGGTCTTGAGCCCCTCATTCCTCCATATTTTCCTTCAAAATA
>JAQMYL010000003.1:9188226-9199605 GCA_030014365.1 Clarias pachynema | reverse complement strand
ATCATTCATTCATTCATCTCATCATTATCTAGACACATTTTTCTCACACATACACACTTCCAAAAATTTTCTTTTTTCAAAATTTCTTTCATTTTTGTGAAGCTGCTTTGAGACAATGACCTTATTGTTAAAAGCGCTATATAAATAAAATTGAATCGAATTGAATACCAGTTCACCATAACACTCATAATACAATGAGTCCCTGCTTCTTTATCTAAGGCTAATCTATTTACAAAAATGCTTGGCTAAATAAATAGGGTTTCAGCCTAGACTTAAGCCATTCAGGCATTAATTGGAAGGCTATTCCATAACTTTTGGACTTTGAAAGAAAAAGCTCTGCCCCCAGCTGTAGTTTTCATAATAAGCGGTACTGACAAGCAGCCTGCATCCTTTGATCATAAATCACTAGCAGTTCACTCAGGTAAAGTGGTGCGAGACCATTTAGAGATTTATAGGTCAATAGTAGTAGTTTAAAATCAATGCTAAATTTCACTGGGAGCCAATGCAGGGTGGATAAGATAGGGGTGATGTGCTCATATCTTCTGGTTCTAGTAAGGACTCTAGTAAGGCAGCTGCATTCTGGACTAACTAGAACTTGTTTATGCATCTAGTTGAACATCCAGACAGTAAGGCATTACCATCATCCAACCTAGAGGTTAAAAAAGCATGAACTAGATTTTCTGCATTATGTTGTGATAATATATTCCTTATCTTGCCTTATCTATAACACCAAGGTCTTTTACTGCTGCACATGATAAAACAAAAAGACCATCCAAAGTTGTTACGTGATCTACGTGTTGTCTGTGTACAAGTAAATCTGTCTTGTCAGGTTTAATTAGATTAGACATTACATTACAAACAGTGGAGACTGATGATTATGATGTTAAATAATAGGATAAAATCTAATATCTATCAGTATCTTGTAATGTTCAACCATGCACTTTCTCAATCACTGCTAATGATGTGTTATGACTGATTGAGCAACATGAATCAGTCCATATGAAATGCACACATTTCATATGCGCTCATACTGTATGCACTAGGATGAAATCAGCCCCAGCTTTGTTTCTTCACACCAGTCTGTACTGTATTTATGACCATTGGTGGTTGTACTGAGCTTGGGTCCACAAAAATCTAAAACAATCTGCCATACAAAACCTACCTTTATCAAGTAAAGCCAATAGTGCCTCATCTTATTCTTCACACTTTATATTCATATCACACTGTCAAATCAGGAGTGTGACAAAAAGTAGGCCAAAGCCACTAGGGGAAATTCAGCCAGCGTTACGTGATTTTGTAGGTAACCACAAGAGGACCGTCACCTTACCTGATCTGTGGATATGAATGGAAAAGCAAGGCTGTTTTTAACATATCAACACTTTTATGTTTCTCATTCCCTCTGTTTCACTTTCTGTTTTCCCTCCCATACAAATGAAAACAGAAAGACATTTGCCTGTGTTCAGACGCAGACATGAGAAAAATCTTACAGTTCTGAAAAATATGTTCCCACACAAACACTTTCTACCCACACACTGTTGTTTTTTTTTCTTTTTCAGCCTTTCTCTGAACTCTGTTCTCCATCCTTTTCGATAACTGCGGCTAGTTTAGGTTTTGAAAGCCTTGACTCTGATATTGTGTTTGTGTAGGTCTAAAGAGTAAAAGTGTTTAAATGTAATATTTGGATGACTGCTTTATTTAATCTCATGTTTTAAAATTTTGTATATTTCATTATTTGAGAATCAGAATCAGAATCGTTTTTTCTTCGCAGAGTTTGTTGACATCCGAAAGCAATTAAATCTTACAGTTGCATGCATACAGAATATGATACGCAATAAAACATGCAAAACTAACAACCCAGCTAGGTAGCAGGACACCAACAGCTGAACAATCCTGCATTTAACTACAACTGCAGAAATACAGTATAACTGCTACAGTATGTTGTTGTTTATAACTGTTGTGATGACCTTGTGAGCTACATGATTCAGGGACAGCACCCCTCTGTGCATGCATGTGTTCTAGTCTTGTGGGTGGGGTATGTTGTTGTGTCAGTGTCTTTCTCTCTTTGCAGGAAAGTACAGGTGGCTTACTGGGGTTGTCCCATGTATTCAACTACACTGGACAGTTTGTGATACCAATCAACCAAGGGGGAAAAAGGTAGAGCATTAGCACGATAACTTAACTAGAATGTAGAAGTCTTGCATTTTGTTTCCCATGAACACCTAGCATATACAGTACACAGACCAGCCCTAACATCAATAATGCCTAATGTGTCTGATAATGTGTACATCCCCATTGTGCCATCTAAATAACTCCGACTTGTCAAGGCACAGACTCTACAAGGTGTGCACTTTTATCTGGCACCAGTACACAAGCATTTTAAGTCTTCTAACTTGCAAGGTGAAGCCTGAAGGCATTAAACTTGCTTGTTCAGCACTGCCCACAGATTTATGATGAATAGGAATTAGATCTTGGGAGTGCCAATGTCTTTGTCCTTTTATTTCCTAAAATTTCTGAACAGTTTTGCAGTGTGGCAGAGCACATTATCCTGCCGAAAGAGCAGATGGTACTTGGTCTACGACAATGGTTAGGTGGTATGTGTCAAAGTAACATCCACATGAACGCCAAGAGCATTACACTGCCTCCACCAGCTTGCCTTTTTCCCATAGTGCTTCCTGGTACCACACACACAGGAAAGCAACACTCATATCCAGCCATTCACAGGATATAAAGATGATACACTCAAACCAGGCCACCTTCTTCCATTGCTCCATGGTCCAATTCTGATGCTCATGTGCCCGTAGGCACTTTTGGCAGGGGACATGGACATCCTGACTGACAGCATAACCTTTTTCAGCAAGCTGAGCAACACAAGCTTTTCTGTGGGATGAGACCAGACGTTCTATCCTTCATTCCCCACACACTTAAATGAACCTTGGATACCCTTTGACCCTCTCATTACTTCACCAGTGTCCTTCCTTAGACCACTTTTAGTAGGTACTAACCACAGCATACCATGAATAGCTCACAAGACTTATTGTTTTGGAGATGCTCTGACGCAGTCGTCTAGCCATCCAAACTTGGCACATGTCAGAGTCTTTCAGATCAATGTTTGTCGTGTCATCTGCCAGTATTTCTAATGTTATGGCTTTAGCTATCACAGTCAAAACAAGCTACTGATTTAAAATCAGTGGCAGCGGTCTAGGGTACCCCCCCCCCCGCCCCCCGCCCCCCTTCTCCTCCCTTTTTTTTTTTTTTTTTCAGAATACAATTAAGGCTGCAAGCACTTACTTATAAAAGCAACTATTAAGCAACTGTTAATAAGCAATTATTAATAAAGTATATAAGTTGTAAGCAATTATACTTTATTATCTTTTTCTAAGGTTCATGACTTGACCATTTTTGCTACTATATGAAGGAATAAAAATAAGTCTTTCTAACGCCTTCTTGATGTTGCTCTAAGAGTATGGAAACTTTCACACTCAATTAATTTCAAACTCAATCCCATTGGGTGGGAGGCAGGAATACACCCAGGATGGGGTGCCAGTCCACCAGGTGTGGCACACAGACACACGTAAACACACACACACATTCTTTCATTTCACAGCTAGGAGCAATTTAGCACTTTCAAGCCTACTGGAATGTAACGGAACGAAGAAAGTCCTGGACGACATCCATTCACCTGCACAGGGAGAATATGCAATGAAGCCCCAGTCTAGACAGTAAGTATAGCTCATGATCAAAACTAGGGATTTTGGTCTCAACCAAACCAGGTCTCAACACTACGTGCAGCACCTCCATGTGCTTCCTGCAACATCGTCTAAATCTATTCTTGTTTAATTCTTAAAACCCATTCATTAGTGAGAGAAACCAATGTAACTGTAATATACATGAGATAAACCTAAACCTTAACATTAGTCAACGACCAGAAAGCTGAATTGCTTTAGGGTTTTAAAAAAAAATTTTTTTTCACTAAACACATTGTATGTGTTGTAAATCCATCAAGGTCATCAAGTGGTTTAATGGCACAGGGTAATGGTAACTTTCTGAGGTGTACTTTCTCTAAATCTACAAAAGGAAGCTATCCACATTGCTTGAGTTTCCTTTCCAACCACAGGGTTATACAAAGAGACCAAAGAAGGGGAAATCCTGTGGGCAGAGTTGATGTATATGACTGGAACAAACACATATTGGTTCATTGGTCTTTACACTACACGAGGTGAGTACTGTCTGTTTCTCATCTGATTCATACCAATATGAGCAGCAAATTATTCAGCAACTTATATTTACAGATGTAGTATTAGAATTTTATTGCTATGGCTTGGTCAGGTGTATTTGTAATTGTACTGTATGCGTGATTGATGGATGACAGAAATGTCAATACCTTCACCTCTCAAGTGTATGATTTTACCTTGTGTGTGGTAGCATGCAGCGGTATGGCTGTGAGAAAATTATCATATGCAGGGAACTGTAAGGCAGTAATGGATGAAATATTATGACAAATAGTGAATTAAAAAGTGATGTTACATCAATTTGCACAAATATGCTGATGTGCATTAACAGACTTTAGGTTACAGTGAACTATGATTGTATGATATATATATATATATATAGTTAATGTTACATTTTCCTCCTGGTTTAATCTGGATTTTTAATTAATCCATCCTGTCTACTTATTTATTTGTGCAAATTGCGAACACTGCGTAACACCGGGATTATAGCCTACATGATAGCTATCTTACATATAAGCATTTGGCAGATGCTCTTATCCAGAGCGACACTTCAAACGTGCTTCGTAGTTTACAGTTAACTGTGACAAAGATTCACCTTGTGGTCAGCTAGTGAGTAGGAAGATATATATATATATATATATATATATATATATATATATATGATGAGCTGTGCATGACTGTGAAGATAGATAGATAGATAGATAGATAGATAGATAGATAGATAGACAGATGTCTTAGATTTTCAGGATAAGATTTCATTCTTCATGCACCATTTCTGCTTCCTGTTTCTAGGATCCCTCATGCAAAACAGTTGTTTATCATTAAAAATGCATATGACACCCACATTGTAAAAGAAATCATAATTTGTAAAGAAGTCCCTGAGACCCAAAAACTATACCACATGCCACGTTGTTGTGCTGTGTAATTCAATGTAGGACGTTTCACTCACCTGTGGGTGAATTCTGTGTGTGGGTTAAAGGGGAAACACCTCGCAAAGGTGAAAACCCACTGTTTTGTGTCACATCACTCAGCACTGTTTTAGCACCATCCGAAATAGAACACACATACACACACACACACACTCACACTCACACCACATAAGTGATGAGTACTCCACATCTTAGCAGCTGCTTAATGCTCACACTTCTGTCTGACTGAACATCTCGAAGTCTTGTGGAGTTACTGTGGATTGTGCGGGCTATCTCTTAACCACCCTTTCTCTTTGATACTTTCAGTAAGCGATGCACAACCATAGCTACAAGTTCAGCTTCTTGGTCTGTTGGTGTTGCCTGTTATCCATCTCCATTGTGATTATGGTTGCAATGATTGCAAAGGAGAGCAAGCAGGTACATCAGAAATTGAAATGATTTGTGTATCTATAAGTTCCAGTAATATAATAAATGGACTATATTGTTCAAAAACAACATCTGATTTTTTTAAATGTAATTATTCACATACAGAAAGCACAAATGGAAGAAACTGGTATGTTTCATGATTTCTTTAATTATATAATATATTTGTACTTTTTTTTTAAAATCTAAAGTCTGTTTAATGTCTGAGATGATATGTAATTCAACTTTTGTTCAATAAAATCACATTTATATGCCATGAATAGATAACATTTCAATGTCTTTTATAGGAGGCAGTGCGTATTCCGAACGTCACACAGGTGAGAAATGTTATGGTGTCACTATATTTGTGAAGCAAATGCCTCTATGCAAAACATTTGGGACGTTTGTGCAGTCAGATATACTGTATACTGTATGACGTAACCCACACTTGTCTGTTTTCACTTTTGTAACTCAGATGTCTGGTAAAACATACAGTAATATAAGTGCATATACAAGCAATATATCTGCTTAGCAAACAGGGTTTCGAGGTGGGCAAACATGATTAAGTCAAAAGAGAACCTGATTTTATTTGATATACTTGATATATTTTCCCAGTTCCTTTTATTAAGCATGACACAAATGCATCACATGCCTTTTTGGTTTAGTTTATATAGTGTGCTTAAACAGTTTCACATTTGTAATAGATTACAAAATTCCTATATTTATGCCTGACTCATGATGAAAAGAATCTAAGTATATTGCATGTATGTGATTGCATCCGTTTATCAAAGCCTCTGATTGCTAAGTGAGTGTGATCTTTTTTTTCTTTTTTTCTTTTAAGATTCTGGACAGAGCTCAGTAGATCACATCCATCTAGTCTGGGGTAAGCAGCCTGTTTATTTTCCCTTTCTCTGTCTTAATGAAACAAAACTCAGAAAGGGACTTTCAGTCGGCAGATGATCTCATTATTTTGTTCCTTTTCTCTGTTAAATTGAGGAAGTTTCACACATTCCCTTAATTGTGGATTGCGTGTTGGTTGACTAAACAAAAACTAACACATTAGGACATTTGGACAAACTACTTTTTCAGCCTACCTATTTTAGGCATTAATCATCAAGATATGTCGGTACAGAAACAGCTCAGTCATATTTAAAAATATGCAGTTTACAGTATTCTTTATGTAAGACCGAAAGCACTTGCGATTACGGAACTCCCTACTCACTAGCTGACCACAAAAACTCTCAGGCGAATATTTCTCACAATTAGCCATCATGTAGCTATATGTAGGTAGTGTTCGCAGTTTGCACAAATAAATAAGTAGTCAGGTAATCAAACAAATAAATGGATTGATTAAAAACCCCGATTAAACCAGGAGGAAAATATAACGTCGAAATCGTAGGTGCGATGTGAATCACCATGGAAAAGGACATAACTGTGGGGAGGTGGTCGAATATCCGCTGCTGCTGTGAAGTGGGTGTTCATGCGTCTGAATGTGGTTAGGTTTATGGCGAAAGCCTACACGTACGGAACAAGTTTATCTGACTAAAATCTAATGTACGTTGGCTTCAACTGCACACTGGAAGCTGCACAATCTGTCACTACGCAATAAAGGAGGCCTCTGCTCCTCCGCAATGCGGCGATGCACGAGTTTTCTTATACAAGTGTCATACGGACGCTTCTTTCAGTCAGTAAACTTCTTTTAGTGTCTATATACAGAAACCTGCAAGATTATGGTGAACCTTATAACATTATATAGCTTTGACTGGTACATGCGTGTGGCAGCCTGGGAAAACCCTTCACATGGTCAAAACTGGATTTTCTATTATATATAGTTCTGAAACTACAAACTCTTCTAAATTCAATCAAGTTTCCATACTCCACAAATCTCAACCACAAGTTCTAGCATTTTTCAATCTGGTTAAACTACATTTCAGTTCCACCGAAAGGCTCCTTTATATAATTTCTGTATGAAAAAAAAAAAAAAAAATCCACTGTTATTGCAGAAAAAGTTTTTTTCTAAGCTAAAATTTGCTCGGTGCATTCAAACACCAGCCTCATCAACTTTTCTTCATTCAACTCTACACTATGTCTGTTAATGCTAATATCAGTGGGAAATTTATCGCTGATTCATTCTGCCCCCTTTTTATGACTAAAATTCTGGTTATTAATTATTTCTCATTAGGTCATTTTAACATTTTCAAACTTTTCCTTTGCCATCTCTCAGGGGACTTACTGTAGGTGTTACTGTGTAGGAACATCATAGATAATCTGCTAGCTGATTCCTTCCATAATACTTAATATCATGGGAGGAGTGTTAAGGCAAGGATTGACAATAGCTTAAAAACATTCCCACGTGTATAGATTGTTCTAAAAATCTATACACCAATCAGCTATAACATGAAAATTACTGACAGGTGAAGTAAATAATATAGATTTTCTCTTTACAATGACATCTGTCAAGGGATAGGATGTGCTGGATTAGACAGCAAGTGAACAGTCAGTTCTCAAAGTTGATGGAATGAAGAAGATGATCGAGTTTAGGGAATTGACTTTAGCTTTCAAAATCTCCAGATCTGAATCTGATCCAGTACCTAAGGTATGTCTTAGACAAGCAAGTCTGATCCATGGATGCTGACATCTTGGTTCCAGATAGTCCACTTTCAAAGGTCTTGTGAAGTCCATGCCTTGACCAGTCAGAGCTGTTTTTGGGGCACAAGATTGGTAAACATAATAGAGAGGGGCCCAAGTAATGTACACACACTTTAACGGTTCTCATCAATGTCCTTTTGTAAAACTTGAATTGAATTATGACATCAATGATAGTAGTATGTTTGTTTCCTCTAAAGATTTCACTATTCGCACCACCATTATTCAGACATTATTATAATTTTTTATATATTTTTATCATTATTATATATTATTCTCATATTATTATCAGATATTATATATTTATTATACATATTATTTATTATTATATATTATATATACATTATTATCATTCTTATTGATATATCATCATTCACTATCATTCAGAGTGACCACCAGAAGGGTGTGTATACATGTTTCTGGGGCCCATCTGGTTTTAATGTTATGGCTGATGGGTGTAAAAAAAAAAAAAAAAAAAAACAAACACACAATCACAAAATCATGATATCATCTATTACCACAAAGCCATGTCCAGCAATGTCCAGATTAAAAACCATAGTAAATTTGCATTTCATGAGTTTTTTCCGCAGTTATTTAATTTAATGTGTGTTAATTGATATGACATTTGATACAACAGATGAAGACCAGTCATGGAAACACAGTCACACATGTTTCTGCGAGAACACCTCCCTCCTCCTGGAGAACGGCTCGGTCATTATTACAACTGGAGGATTTTACCACACCTATGCCCAGGTCACCCTCGTAAACTCAGTACCCAATACACGTGGGACAGTGACTTTGGTTGCAAATGAGAATGAGCCTGGAAAGGCAACTCGTAAACTGAGTGAGGCTGATCATGGAAACGGCACTGTGTCTATGTCAGGGGTGATTCTTTTAAGAAGTGGTGACAAAGTGAAACTGAACATCGAATCCAATGGTCAGATAAGAAGGGATCATTCGAAAACATATTGGGGCCTCTACCTGCTTACTAAATTAAAGGACGAATAAATACGGGGCAAGTTTGTAATCTCAGGTCTAATGATGGGGGAAACAGACAGAGTGTATATCTGTGAGTCTCCAGCACCAGTCTCTAGTTGTCTGCTCTAGTACAGCTCAAGTAACCCCCTTATACAAGAGGCTTTGTGTGATTCATGCTAGCATGGTCAGAGTTATAATGAGAGTTCAAATAAGATAATCTCTCACTGACTTCATCTATATGATACTAGAAGCAGAGGTCACATGGGCTCAGGGAATGTATGTACAGTGCACTGAATACCATTGTTAACTTTTACATTGCTTATAAGAAATGACGAAAGATTTTGTTAACAATCATTTTATTATGTATTTTGAAGATGTTTAAGTGTAAATGATACATTGGTTATTTATGAGGTTTATTTAAATGAATTGATCTTCCTTTTATGTACTAAAGCATGGAATTTTCTGCAATAGCTGTGAAGTACTATGTTTGTCTGACATGTAATATGTAAGAATGTCTTTTGCAATAAACATGATCATATTTTAACTACTTGGCAATAAAGCTCTTTAAAAATATATATAAAAGTTTTTATTATTAGTAGTAGTAGCAGTAGTAGTATTTATATATTATATTCATGCCTCTGCTAATCTTCACCACACGATGGTGCTACTAAATCATAGTCACACCGTACTCTGGTTCAGTGCCCCATCAATCATCTCTAAAGATTGAACTGTATATATAAACCAAAGGTGATAAAGCTTTATTAACATAAAAGTTCAATCGCACTTTAACTATGACAGACAAATCCGTAGTTGTTTTATAGGTAGACCATTAAAAAATGTGACTCTTTTGATCCTTTCTCAATCAAAAAGAATGCTACAATTTAAAGTATAACATATTTATACTGTATATTTACCTTAATGATTGTTCTGGCAGACGTGTGAGAATAGTGCTGAATTGTTCTGAATTTATCGTAAAATATCTTTCATTTAGATTCTGCCGTTAATCCAGAAGTGCTCTACACGTTCTGCTATAGGTCTGAACATGACGGAAGAAGGAAGTCCAAATTTGGTTTGAGGAAAACTTTTACATTTTGAGGTGTGGATGCTAAAAATAGCCCAGACAACACTTCATTACAACAGTTCTCCTACTCCTGAATTAACAGACAGTTACACAATTAAACACTTAATCTCCCTTAATCTGACCACAAAACTGTCTTTATTCCCATGACACGGTGTATGGAAAAGATTTCCCAACCGTGAAACTGAGTGAAATCTAACCTCAGAATTGGCTTCTGTGTCTACAGTTAGAGTAAATGTTCCCCTGCTGAAAATAAGACAAGGGTTGATAATCTGAAATTGCTGGTGAAACACTCACTTTAAGACATGAACAAGTGTGGTTTGCCTACTTGAAACAAAATGTGTGGGATCCGTGGTGTGTCATCAAGTAGCTCAATATAATGGTTTAGATCTTCTTTGACATTTCTTTCCTTGTTTATTTGTGTTTGCCTTGTCATTTCCTGTGAGCTAGTGGTTTCAATGTGCATGTACACACAGGAAACTAAAAACCCCTGCCTGACTTTGCACATTGTACCATGTAGCAAGGCACTGTCTCAGTGATTCGCAGTTACTCTGTAGGTCTCTGCTGGAGTGCAGTTCTTTGCTTTTCAACTTTTATGCCCCCAAAAGCTCCGTTTGCTGGCAGATATGGTAAAGTAGATGGAAATGGAAGCATGGTGGATTTGAAGGGGGAAAAAAAATTAATGGTACATACAGCTTTCACATACACAAATATGTACAATTATGTTTATTTAGTGGTGGCAATAGTGTTTCAGTGGAGGTAATTTTCATGAATATGGGTTCAAGTGCTGTGTCACCCAGTTTAATAGCCTACTTCCCTTTACAAGACCTGTACATTCTCTTTAACACCTTCTATGGTAATACATACTGTATATGTATACAATGTGCTACGACACAGAGTAATACACAGTACTACACAGGGTGTGGGGTAGGATTATCCATTTTTGACTTTTGACTCTAACACCTCACCTTTTATGGTAATACATACTGTGTATGTATACTATGAATTGCTACACAGACACATCTTATATATACAGGAATATATATATATATATATATATATATATATATATATCAGGGCTTGACATTAACTTTTTTGCTCACTGGCCAATGTGGCT
>JAQMYL010000003.1:9171635-9186283 GCA_030014365.1 Clarias pachynema | reverse complement strand
AAGAGGCCTAGTTAGCTGGCTAGCAGAAACAAGACAGATAGACCTAACATAAATTACAACATAGATTTACAAAAACTAACCAGCTAAGGAAGACTATCTACAGGATAAGGTAAACTTATTTCAGAATTCTGAATGGTTAATGAGTACACTTACTGAAAATTCTACAGAAATAGTTTAACCTAATTAGTAACATAAAATGTTCACATTGTTATAAGTTTATTATTAGGAAACATTGAGAATTTTGCCCTTTGGGAGAGCATTTAAAGGATTAAATCTACAACATGTTGCAAGAAGAACCTGTTCAGGAAGCTAAAAACATTAAACTGTCCAAAGAAGATTCATTTCTCTAAGATGGTATGCATGACTGTTAAAAATTGATTACTGGTGTTGTGGGTAGACCTTTGGCCTTGCATCGCCAGAGTCAAGGGTTCGAAACCAGCCTCGTGGTCTGTGTATATCTAGTTTGCGCGTTCTCCCTGTGCTTGGGGGATTTCCTCTGGGTGCTCTGGTTTCTTCCCAGAGTCCAAAGACATGCAGGGTAGGCTAGTTGCTGTTTCTAAATTCCCTGTTTTGTGTCTGTGTGTGTGTGAGTGCGTGCATGCATGCGTGCGTGCACGTGTGTGTTTGTGCATATGTCTTGTGATGGATTGGATAGGTGTACAACACCTAGTGCCGCGAGTCCCCTGGGATAGGCTCCAAGCCTCCCGTAACCCTGTACAGGACAAGTAGTATAGAGAATGATCTTGATTTGTTATTTACCTGTAAAAACAGCTAATGTTATGCCATTATGTGTGGTTTAAATCAAATATGAAAGCTGACTTCATATTATTGCCACATAACATCCCTGCGTCTACACCTAACCAAGCAACACCTGATTATAACTAGGGTTGTCACTAAATATACAGTATATATAATTTTATATGTATTTCTTTTGTCTTAGAACATGTTAAAAAACACAAAATGTCACTTAATTAAAATAAATTGTAATTGCCGACAAATAGTATGCAATGTCATGTTTTACTTCTTACTCAGTCAAATAAATAATTTTAAGTCAATTAAAACAAAAGAATATCTATAACTTTAATAGTATTTATAAATAATCTCCCCTACTTTCCCATTATAAAAAGAAATTATGTTAAAATCACATAATCATAAATCATAATCATTAAATCAAAGTTATTTATAAATAAACATGGACGTGAACTGTTTAGGATGTGACATCATTAGTACCGTCTCCACAGCATGTGCTGATCTCATCGTCTGAACTCTTGTGATTTGTGATCTGTGAGCCACAGTTAATAGAGTAGGAAGGCAGGTGAGATTGACATTTTCTCAAAATGTGTATGCCTTAGAAAACCGACATGCCTTAGAAAATCAAATCTCTTCATGAATGAAGTAAACCCTTCAAAATATTCTTCAGTGTCGTTGTATCTAAAAAAACAAAAGGATTCGATTTTTTATTTATTTATTTATTTTTATTCTTTGCCAGAGGGTTCAATGTTTCTACTGTAGAACCCTCTGCCAATTCTCCATTCAAGAGTGCCCTGACTGGCTTTTCCCCTGGTATACGAGCAACATGGCCCAACCATGTTAAGAATGATCTCAATATCTGTGGTTTTAGCAAAATCCGACACTTCATCCTTGGTGATGAATTGGTCATATATGATTTTGGGACCTCATCTTAGAATGGATCTCAGATGTTGCTGGACAGTTCTGAGAAGCTTGATCGTCAGGGTTTTGCTACCATACATCTCAATAATGAGGTCTCCCAGTCAAAAACCCTATTCCTAAGCCTTGTTATCATGCATGATGCAGCTTGAAATCTTAATCTAATCTTTCTCTAATTTGCAGTCTTTGAGAGATAATTGTCGATATACTGTATGAACCAGTCTATTTTCTTTGGCTTATGTTCAGTGACATAGAAATCTGTTCACCTACACTCATGGTTTCTGTTTTTTTGATGTTGATCCAAAGACCCATTTCCTTTGACAGATTGTTGTAGGTGGATAACAGTAAGTGCAATGCTTTATTATGACTGGTAAAAATGACAATCATGTCTGTATATTGGGCTTCTTTTATGTACATGTCTCTTGGTCTTTAATTCCAAAGGTTAAATATGTCACTGTCAAATCTAAAGTAAATCTTGATAGCATATATCCCAAACAGAGTGAGACTTGCTTGATACCACTGGTGTACTCGGCTGGTTTGAAAACTAGTTTTCCAATACATAATCCAGCATGAATTCCAGAGTACAGCTTCTTGATGACACAAAATCATTTGGGAAGACATCCAATCTTTCTCAAGATTTTAAAGGGAAGTTACGGATTTACACAATCAAAAGCTTGGTGAAATCAATAAAGTCAATGACTGCACTTTTCCATTATTCGATGTAGGTGCAGATGCCATTGATTGTGCAATTCCTGTGTACTCTTGTTTTCTTTGTGTTTTTTGGTGGTTCACAAACCAACTACAGTAGGTACCTACTGTCACCTGTTACACTGTAACAACACTAGTGTCCTCAGTTACAGAGCAATTTTATGTAGAAGGTGGCCAGCAGGGTGGGGTGGGTTTACAGAGTGTGTAATCATATTGTATGATAATAATAATAATAAAATAATACCTGCTCCAGTCTTCACAAAACAAGGTCATTGAAAGCATGGTTTGCAAGGTTCAAGTGAAAGCATGGACTGCATCTCAACCCCATTGACCACCATCGGGATGAACTGGAAAACAGACTGCACATCAGGCCATCCTGACCTCATGAACACTCTTGTGGCTGAATGGGAAAATCACCATGGTCACATTCCATAATCTAGGGGAAAACCTTCCAAGAAGAATGGAGGTTTTTATAACGGCCAAGGGGAACCAAATCTTCCATAGGCATGAGACACGTACAGGTATGTGTATGATTGTCAGATGTCTATTCTTTTTGGCCACTTAGTGTGGTTGGACAGACAGATAGAAGTATCTTATTTATCTTATTCCCAAGTGTAAATTTAGGTACTTTAGTTTAAAAAAATGTTTAGGATAAACAAACCATTTATTTAAGGACATTTCCAGGCTTATTTGGATGGTTCTAAGCTACAGTACTTAAAATTCTTCAACTTCAAACAATCTCTAATAGTGGTCTACACAGATAAGACAAATAATGCCCCTTAAGGGTTCTAAAGATAGCGTTTTTCTGACATTCAAACATAGTTTGATTTGCATAAAAGCCAGAAGAGAAACTTGAAAACATAGGGAAAAAATCTTTAAGACCTTTATTTTAATATGCTTGTTAATGTAAATATAATTATGGGGATTACTCAGAAGCCTCCATATAGCTGTTTTTTTTTGTTTTTTTTTTTACATATACGTTTTCTACTCTCGGTAGGTTTAAAAAGAAAACGAAAAAGAAAAAGTGAAAAGAGAAAAACTAATTAACATGCTCGCTAGGTGAAATTTGTGTGCATTTCCCTTGGTATGTCCCGTCTGTTGGCCAATGGCAAAAATGTTAATCTCTCAGTGGGCCCGTCCCTGATAAAAGTGGGGAGTGTCATTAATGATTGCATGGGTGATCCAAGTACTTCAGTGGAATGGTTTGAGTAATATGGCCTTGAGCAAAGACCGTGAATGCCAAAGTTACCTGCCTGCCAGCATATGCAAGCATCCATTTCTCACACTGTTTTTGTTTACAGTACATACACCAATCAGCCAGAACATTAAATGTTTAACACTCATTTATCATTGTGTGGGTCTCCCTTGTGGCAGAAAACAGCTCTACCCTTTTGACAGCACAAGGTGTGATGGTGCATTTTAGTATCTGGCACAATAATGCAGCAGTTCCTTGGGTGGGGCCTCAATGGATCAAATTTTCTTGAGCACCATCAATTGAGATCTGGGAAAGTCAACGCCTTGAAATCTTTACCATGATCCTCAAACCATTCATGATTAATTCTTGCATTATATTCTTCATTTCATCAGTTGTCCTTCCTTGGATTACTTTTGGTAGGTACTAACTGCTGCATACTACAGTAAGAACACCCTACAAAACCTGTTCTTTTGGAGATGCTCTAACCCAGGCGTCTAGACATCACAATTTGACCCTTGATAAGGTCACTTAGATCCTCACTTTTTCCTGCTTCAAACAAGTCCACATCAAGAACTGACTGTTCATTTGCTGCCCAATATATCCCATCTCATGGCAGGTGCAATTATTAGAAGATAATGAGAGATATTCATTTCACATGTCAGTGGATTTAATGTTACGGCTGATTGGTGTAATCACTTGCAGGAAGGCATTTTGGGAGGCCCCTGTTTCAGTTCAGCATCTTGTATAAGAAGAAACCTTTCAAAATGTAGGCAAATGGGAGATCTGATCTTGGCAAACCCCTTTCAGAAAGGTTGTAGTAAGCTCATTAGCCTTTCTAGAGAAACCATACACCATAGTGTGACTGTCACATACACTTTTACTAATACTGATGGGGACTTGCCATTCTACCTGAAGCAAATGTAGTATTTTGGGATCTAGATCTGGGAGACGATGCCTTATACAGAACAGGTATAAAAGGGGTTGTCCTAAACTGCCAAATGTCAAGTGGCCAAATCCAAGGGCTCAGTAAAAGGTCTCATGGGAACCAACTCTGCAGTATGGGATGAACCGGAGATAAAGCTGGAAACAAGTGCCGTAAATAGTGGGGCCTATGATGCAACTCTGCATTCTGTCCTTGAAAACCATCTCACTCTGCTATAGAGAACTACAACAACAAGTAATGTAACAATAAAATGCATTAACAGTGGCTATGCTGGTTTCATTACTCTAAAACTTGGTATTGACCTTTTCAGGGGCTCTTACACCACAGGTCTATCCCTGAAACAAAGGGCAGATTTCACAGCACACGTCTGACATGCTGAACTGTGTTGTGTTGTGTTGTGTTGTGTTGTGTGTCTAGGTGTTCCACAGTAGAGTGAGTTGTCAATCTGCTCAGTATTTAAATAACTGAGTTATTTCTTTTGAAGGCTGTTTTTGTGTGTAATTTATCTGTGACCTGCCTTATGTGACTTATAGAGTACAAGCATGAATTAAAATGTTTTCCAAAGTGTATAAGCTAGATATCTTGTGTATCTGAATGTCACACTGATTGTCATGTGTCTATTTTTATCTGTTGCTACTTCCCCATTCTTGCATTTTTTTGCTATTATGGAAGAAAAGCCTAAACTGTTCCCATATCATCACAAAGTATAGATTTTACCTGGCCTTTACGTTACAGCCTTGTTCCAACCAGGGAGAAGTGGGTGGCTTTCAATTCCTAAAAGGTCACACATGCTACAAAAAGAAGGAACCTCTTGTCATATTTGTCCTGGAGAAGTGCCTCACCTCAAAAGTCCAGATTTGCCACATGAGTGACAAAGTGTAAATCTTTATTAGTGTTACTAATACTAGTGTACTTGTACTGTGTTTTAATACTAGTGGATTAGTGTACTGTGTTTTTAGAGCAGTATAAAAACAAAATGAAAATGAAGAAAAAACATATCTATTGAAATTGTGAGAGATTAAATATGGAAAGTAGCCACCTTTTGTTTTGATAACAGTTTTAAACACTTTTGCCATTCTCTCTGTAAGCCTCATGAGGTAGTCACCTGAAATGGTTTTCCAGCACTCTTGAAGGAGTTACTTGTTGGCTGCTTTTTCTTCCCTCTGTTTGAGGTCATTGTTCTCCTGGAAAACAAATGATGTTCCCATGCTGGTTAAGTGTGCCCTCAGTTTTGACACAGTGTAAAAAAAAAAAAAAAAAAGCACCGCACACCATCACGCATTCTTCTCGGTCTTTCACAGGCAGACATGGCCAAAAATCTAAAATTTTGACTCATCTACTGTAACTGAAAGATGAAACTGAAACGGAAAGTTTCCTAGTGATCTAATGTCCATTCCTTGTGTTTCTTGACTCAAGTAAGTCTCTTCTGTTTGTAGTTCTTCCAAAGTAATGGTTAACTTTGTTAGGGCCTGACACACGCCGTCTTCTCTGAAAAGTGGATGTTGAAATATGCTGCTTGAGCCCTGAGAAGCATTTATGTGAGCTATAATCTGAGGTGCAGTAAATGATAATAATACTCTAACAAACTTATCCTCTGCAGTAGATGAAGTCCGACTGCACTTGGAGATTCATTCAAATGAAAAAACTTTCAGATTGACTGACCTTCACTTTTTAAAGTAAGTAATGATCGACAGTCTTTTTCTACTTAACTGGGTGTATCTTAATATAGAGTTCTACTAGTGAATATAGTAATGCTAACAGGGCTATTGACTCTGTACCCAGCCATCTGCAGAGGACAACTGATGGTCTGAAACACATTACGAAGGCAAATTACCTATTGACACGAAACAATTCCAGGTGACTACCTCGTGAATCTGATGAGAGAATGTCATGAGTGTGAAAAGCTGTTATCAAAGCTAAAATGTAGCTGCAGACTGGTCAGGGTGCCCATGCTGTCCACAGCCAAAAGTGCCTACAATGGGCACATGGGAATCAGAAATTGACCAGAGAGCAATGGAAGAAGGTGGCCTGGTATGATGAATCAAGTTTTCATCATATGGTTGTGGCTGGGTGAATGATAATGTACATGGCTTACCAGGGAAAGAGATGGCACCAGGATGCACTATGAGACAAAGGCAAGCTGCCAGAGCCAGTGGGATGCTGGAAAATCCTGGGAGACCAACTACACCCCTTTATGGAAAGAGTATTCCCGGATGGCTGTGGCCTCAGGGTATTGTGCTCTTCAAGACAACAAAAATCGTTCAAGAATGGTTTGACGAACACAACAATGAGTTTGATTTGTTTGACTTGGCCTCTGAATTCTCCAATTTTTATCCAATAAGGTATCAGTGGGATGTACTGAAAAAAGACCAATCCTTGAAAGCCAACCCTTGCAACTTACAGGACGGAATTGATCTGCTACAGATGGCTTGCATCACACCTTCAGAGGTCTAGTGGGGTCGACAGGGCAAGGGAGTCATGGCAGGAAAAGGGGGACCAACTCAACATTAGGCTGGTGTTCATAATGTTATGGCTGATCATATACAGCAGTACTCACTAGGAAGGTTTTACTGCTAACCAAATACCAAACCACTAAAGGATGAAAAGTTTATAATGCAGTGTTTGTTGTGACATTCGGGACCTTGTAAGTCCTGAAACCTCAGTAGGTTTCAATAATAGCTAAGGCTGGTGATGTAATAGGTTGAAACATTTACCAAATTATATATCAGTAGGGCAATCTGACACATAAAATAAACCAAGAGTTTCAACTGGTGATGCAATCTCAAGTTTCCTGAGCCGGTTCAGCAGACAACATCGGCAGGGTGGATCATGTGGCAGTCCTCCAAATCTCACCTAATCACACACACCTTTTTTCCCCAGATCTGTATAGACAGCTGTGAGTGTGTACATTTATTTCTACCCTTTATTATCATGTAGTCTAGCATAACCCTTAGCATGAAAAAAAGGAGTGAAGAAGAAAGAGAAAGTGAGTTTTAAAAAGAGAAACAGAAACAACAAAAATAACACACATGTTTAAGTAGAAAATGAATTTCACTGCCTCATGAGTGAGAGAGAGAGAGAGAGAGAGAGAGAGAGAGAGACATGCTGGGAGGCGGGTGATTTACAGTATTGGAATCTCCATTGGAAAGCAAAGTGAAGTTGCATCATGAACTCAAAAGTGAAACCAGCCACGTTCATTTTTGCTACATTTCAAATTCATTTTCGGCAGCTACCAGTTTTACATGTTTAACCTAAAACAGCTGCTCGAATAAAGCATGTGGTATTAATTATTATGTCCAACAAACAAACACATATTTTTTGTCTAGTGTTTTAAAATGCTGAGCATGTGGGAGGAGAAAGGGAATCTCCGGCTCATGGGAAGGATTGCCTCACCCCGGCTAGCATGCTAATGACTGTTGGCAGTGAGCCAAGATGCTGAAAAGCAGCACAGCTAAACTCTTCCTGAGGTGTTTCCATTTCCTTTTCAAATAATTCCGTAAGAATATTATTGGGTAGCTGTAAAGAGTAATAAAATAATTGGTATCTTGCAAATGTATAAGCAAAATCATTAACATTCTTTTTAATCTTTTCACTTTACACATAAATTCCCTTCACATGAGCTTGGAAACACTTCTGTATATCTGCTAATCAAAAATTCCTGGGGTAATTACAAATTTAGAGGGCCAACGTTATTTCTTCAAATGCCTTTGTAGACATTTTGCTCAGAATCCACTGGTAAAATTTGATACCGTCATAAAGTGCATAATACTGTACATTCAGCCACTAATAGATTAGTGTAATGTCATGAACAGGCAGATGATACATTTATGTGTTCATTCCTTGCTAACGGCACTATTATCTCAGTTTTCCTGCACACTAATGAAAATGTGCTTAATTTCCTTAATCCATGATTATTTTCATGTGCTTGAAGAGTAAAATCTAATTGTTCATATTATAAAATCATCTTCTGTTATGACACTGAAAACAGTCCCAAGTTGCAACATTACGCAAAGAAGGTGAGGTAAACACACACATTACACAAACACAATCAGTGATCACCGTCCCTGTTCCGGATTCATTTTCTCACAGAATTTGCTTACTAATCCATTAGATGGCAGGTTGGTTTCGGGTGGAAATAAAGAGTGGAATAAGGTTAGCGATCATTGCTTTTTTTAATGTAGTACACTTAACATTCACTTAAAACTCCAAAGTGGCTCAAAAGAAGGTAGTCACGCTGTGTTGGCTTTTTTTTTTTTCATGTATTTTTTAAGGCATTTTGTACTGTACTTTAGCCTTGGGTGACCTTATTAGTCTAAATATAGCAGGTGAGATGAATGTGTCATCTTTCATTGTAAAAGCACATGCACAGAAAGCCAAACTTAGAGCAGAAATAACTGCATAGTTATTAAACAGTAATGCAAAATTGTTTTTAAAATATATAAATTTTAACCTTCTGGTAAAAAAAAAAAAAAAAAAAGATAATAAATAAATAAATAAATAAATGAGTGAAAACCCCACTGTATTTAGATTGCGTAACAGCTAGAAATGTTAATTAAAAAGTAATTGCATTGAAACTGATCAATTTGGTAAACATACATTATATAATTTTTCATCATCGAGCAGTTTCCTTTTTAATAATTAATTATTGTCATTCTATTAAATGCCTGAAGACATTCTTCTGGAAAATATTAACCTCCTGGGCCACCCGTGACTTGCGAGTGAAGCCGTGAGACATTACTAAACTGTGAATGAATGTGTTTTATAGACAGGTAAAGAACTACATTGACATGCAAAGAAATCCTGTTTCTTGCTCTGAAGAAAAACCTATGGTTAAAGCTTCATGTTGTTTGCGTTTTAATCAATCAAATACGCTGATTACACTAATGCATAATAACATATCAGAGCTAAAGTGAACTTTGTCTAAGTCGCTGAGTATTTCTCACAGGCCCTGTGTAGATTGTTTAAACAAAAGACTCCCTTGTCTATATAGTAACATAGCAGAGTTCTGACGCTTGCGTAAAAGCAGGAGATTTGGTTTCAGCAGTTTGAATTCTACTATATTAGTGGAAAAATGAGACATGAATGTACACGTTTCTAGACATGGGGTTGCAAAAGAAGAAGAGGCGTAGAGTGCTGTAAGGAAAGACACAACGTATGAGGAGGACCAAACTGTGCTTGCTGAATGGTGCAAAATTAATGAAACCTAACTCCTGTATTAAAGTCATCGTTTCTCCGAATACATGGTTTTCAAATGCTACAAAAAAAAATAAATATAATTTGTTATATCTATATGATTTGCAAAGGAGTAAAATATTTCTCAGAGTATGATATGGAGTCTGGTTTGGGGAAACAGTTATAGTAATACAGTATCTGTTAATGATGCCAGATACCACTCATGTGCCCATGTCCTAGATAACAGAGATAATATCAGCTAACGACCTAATTATAAAAAACTAAAGTATTTCTCACAATTCAGTCACTGGCAATTCCTACCCACTAGCTATTTCCCCCCAGCAGATAACTTTTACCACCTAGGGAGAGAGTCCTTAGCGAGTCTCTCAAAATGATTATGATTTAAAGTAATCTCAAGAGTGCTATCAGTATGAATTATGTAATACCAGTAACACCTTAATGACAGGCACATTGTTATAAATATGCACGTTAAGGTTTAATCTTTTCATTCAGTTATATTTAAGTTTAAACGTTGAATCATTTTTTTAAGTTAAATCTTTATGTTTAATCCACTAAGCAACGTATGAGCTCAATTTCTTATGTGTAGTTTGGTTAAATTGAACCCTATACAAGTTGTCAGTTTGAATTCTACTATATTAGTAATTCTACTATATTAGTAATATTCTTATGTGAATCATTAGTAAAGAGATATTCGGTCCTTGTAATTGATTGAACTTTCACTTTATAACTTGCTTCTTACTTTATTATAGGCTTAATGACTTCCTGCAGTAAACACTGTTCTGTTAGGGACGAGTTTTCTCTTTCTTTACACTGTCAGTCAACGAACGTGTGTGAAAGTTTCAATGTAATGGTATATATATATATATAGTCTATAGATTTCTTGTTAGATATAAAAGCGATCCAAAAGTGTTAAAGGATCTGAAACTTTGTTTCTTTGTTTCGATGAAATGATTGCATACTGTATATGTTTGAATCATTACACTCACTGAACCTGTTCGCTTGCACACACAGAGGGACGCTTTCTCTCACTCTGTCTGTCTGTGAGTGTGTGTGTGTGTGTGTGTGAGTGTGTGTGGGAGGGGTGGAGGTTGTGAGAGTGTCGGTGTGCCTGCAAGCAAAATCGTTCTTTCCCTTTTCAGACTAACTTCTGCTCCCCTGACATCACTGGACTTTCCCCTTCTTTCTCATATAAGTATTAGTGAATTTTACTCCATGAAGACACTTAGTACACCGCATTTCCCTACAGATACAACCTTGAACAGGTCTTGGGTCCATCTAAAGTCGTGTGCCATACAAATAAATTGCACTGAAGTTGATACTAAGCGACCGAATACAGGATGGAGAGCTACAAGGTGACAGCAGCCGACGTAGAAGCAGCTACGGGAGATGTTTACCAGCCTACTGTGGAAGCAGTGAGGACATCCAGATCTTGGACATGGACAATACTTGGTGCTCTGGGCTTCCTCTGCCTCTGTACTGTCGCATCTTTCTGCTTTGTTTGGCATTCAATGGTAAGTGTGAAGTCACAGTAAAGGCTTGTTTATCACCCTGAGAGATTTGAAAGTCAGAGAAGATAAAGAGAGGCAAAGACTAACATTCTTTTCATTATTTCTTCCACAGAATAAACATCAAGCTGAGACTTTTATGGGGCTGAAAAGTACCACAAGCACAGGTAAGATACAATAAATGATTTATCAAATCACTGTGAATGGCGTAGCCACAGACTTTCATCATACAGTATGTTGGCTTGGAAGATTAACAATGCCTCTTTCTGTGTCCTAGATCCGTCAGGTCAACAGAAAGCGCTAACACAGATTGCCAAGAGCACAAAGGCAGCCATTCACCTCCATGGTAAGTTACAATACTTATTTGTCATTGGCATTTACTTTGTTTGGAAATGTAGCATTAGTGCCAGGGTTTGATAGAAAACGTAATAGCGTTAAAAAGTCGCTCTGGATAAGACCATCGGCCAAATGCCTAAATGTAAAAGGAAATTAAAGCAAATGGTCTGTAAAATAAAGAACATTAATCTATGCCTTGATAACAAAGGTTCAGATTTTAAGTATTTAAATGTATGATCCTCTGTCACTCCCCAGCTATAAGTCATTTAAAATGAAAACTGCTTTACTGTTATATAGATAACCAATAAGGATGTTTCTACCTTTGCTAAACAGTTCATCTTTAGGAACATAAAACATAGAACATAGAACATCCTCTGAACATCCTCAAAAGTTATACAGTAATTAAACATCCGTATAGAACATCCTTCTGCTAAAATAAGAAATCTGGTATTTTTATTAATGACTGCAGTGGCAGGACAAGAGCAGGGATATTGCTTAATCATACTGCTTACTCAAACAAAATCCTTTATCTTTCCAGCTTCAGAACAGGCCCTAGGAGAAAATTCTAGGTCTCCACACTGGGTGAGTGGAGTGGACCAGTCCTTCACCAAAGGAGGCCTCACACTGGAGGACAACAGCATCCTCATTCCCCATGACGGCCTGTACTTTGTCTACAGCCAAGCATCATTCAAGATCAAGTGCCATTCAGATGACGAAGATAATGTGAAAAGTAACATACACCTGAGCTACGGCGTTCGGTGGTCATCTCTCACGTCACCATCCAAAACCAAACGCTACCTGCTCAATGGAGTCAAATCAATGTGCCAAGCCTCAGAGAATCAGCAGAATGAACATTTTGTCTTCGATTCCATCTATCTAGCTGCTGTCTTTCAGCTTTATAAGGGGGACCAACTTTCAACCCATACCAACCATCTTACTGACATTGAGGATCAACCGTCCAATACCTTTTTTGGGGTGTTTGAGCTGTAAGAAGTTGCTGATGCTGCTTGCTAAGAAGGACACTTCCTGACCAATATAAAGACAAAGTGTTTTATGTTAAAACACCAATATTAACATATTGTATTTCTCAGGGTGGTTTGTGAATACTGAATCACTTGAGGAATGTGAAATTACTAACTTTTGTAAAGGTAAAAATTTGGATATAGTGTATCAAAGTGCTGCGAAGTTCTCCATTGTACTTGCTTTATTACGGTGTTCTACCTGGTGTGTGAAAAGGCTACTGACCTGAGACTCTGGAGAACGCTACTCCTCTGTTCTCTTCTTAGACCAGCATGTTAAGCTTGTATGTTCATACTGAGAAAGTGTAGCTCACTACAGAAACTGCTTGTGTACACACTGAATGTTGTAATGAATGTACTTTTTTGTTTAGTGTTTAAAGTGATTCGAAACAAGCTTTTTTTTATTTATTTAATGTTATTTTGTGGCATTATCTTATGTACCTTTTCATTCATGCATGTCTATTTATTATTATTATTATTATTATTATTATTATTGTTATTACTATTACTATTGTTGTTGTATTTATTTAATGGTGTGAATAAAATATTTAAAAATAAAGATGTACACTTATGTGCTCTTTTTAAGAAATCCTGCATCATTTTAAGCCTAATGTCTATACATCACATCCGTACAGTATGTAGATAGATAGATAGATAGATAGATAGATAGATAGATAGATAGATAGATAGATAGATGTATTGGGGCAGTCAATGAACATTTATAAAGCTTTTTTTTTTATACTTTTCAGTCAGAGGTATTTGTAGGTCAAGCTCTGAAACGGTATAAGAAAAATGAGACATACTTTATATTGTAATATACTTACTTTATTAGAGGGAAGGATTTTTGGTTACGCCTTACTTACTTTTTTTCCACATACTGTACAGTGCTTATTAAACGTGGAAGTCCATTAGTTTCACCTTGATGACTACCACAAAACCTTAGAGGAAGTAAGTTTAAATGTTATGTATGCTTTAGTGTCTTTCTGATGATCTGGTGTTGACAAGTTGGGTGAAACTACAAAAGAACAGCTTTAGTATGACTTGGTGGCGCTCAACAACTGCCCTTAACTATTGAGGAAGTTCTCGGGTATTTTCTCAGTACAGCGAATTCCTTTTCGTGGTAATCACGGAAATGCTAAAGAGATAACACTTTATTTAAAGGACTATAGTAGGTGTTAGAGAGGTACAGTAAAGTGACAGCGAATAGCACTTTTGCCTCTCATCTCCAGGGCTGAGTTGAATCTCACAGTCTGTGTGTGCATGTTGTGCCCATGCTTTATGGGTTAGCTCCAGGTACGCTGGTTTCCTTACACAGTCCAATGTGTAATGTGTATGCACCTGTACCCCATCAATGGTGAATCCCACCTTGTGTTACCCTTAATTTGCCTGGGATAGGGTAAGCCTTTATCTTGTCACATACTGTATACATTTATTGCAAAACTCTTTCTTTACAGGCTGGTCAATCTGAGGTTTGAACGACCAACTTACTGATCAACAATCCACTGAGCTAACATTTTCCCCATCTTATTCTACTTCCCCACAATAGGTCCAGGTTCCACACCACCCAATATGTAAATGAAGACATAAGTCACACTGTAACTCCGGATGGCCTTTCTGTTCCATCAAGGTTGTTCCAAGGTTAGTTCAGAATGCAGCAGCGAGAGTCCTCACGAGAACCAGAAGATACGAGCACATCACCCCTATCCTATCCACACTGCATTGGCTCCCACTGAAATTTTGATGTATAAAGAATCAGATGGTCTCAGAGGGAACTGCTGGTGTCTTACAATGTGCAACGCCTACAGTACTCCGATCAAAGGATGCAGGCTGCTTGTCAGTTCTGTGTATGATGAAAAACCCAGTAGAGAGCAGAGCTTTTTCTTATAAAGACCCAAAGTTATGGAATAGCCTTCCAATTAATGCTCAGGACTCACACACAGTCTCAGTGTTTAAGTCTAGGCTGAAAACCTATTAATTTAGCCAAGCATTTTTGTGAATGGATTGTCTGAGGGACTCATGGACGTAGAGTATTATGGTGAACTGGTATGTTTAGATGCTGTCTTCCTCACTCTCATTGATCA
>JAQMYL010000003.1:9144935-9164786 GCA_030014365.1 Clarias pachynema | reverse complement strand
AGCTTTTTGGCAGCAATCATGGTCAGGTGTCCTCATGTACGTTCGATCTATACAAAACAAATGCAGCTAATGCACCTGTTATTGTTTTACGTGGCAGACTGAGGAAAATGCTGACAAACTGCATGTGACAAACTGCATTTCATCCGGCCCAAGATATGAGCAACCTTAAAGAATTTGACATTAGATAGATATTGCATACAGTCTAACAGTGCACATGTGTTTAGAGGAAAGTAAAATGATGTATAAGTACAGTAAGGACACAAGAGAGTGGCAGACTACACATGCAGCGAATCTAATTTGTGTTTGGAGCCTCAACAAATTACACAATCCTATTGTACTTCCAGTGCTACTAATGTATTTTCACATCATCACAGCACTGGAGCATTTATTTCATGCCCTTCCCAGACAAAAACAAATACAATAGCTATAAATAAAAGTGACTATGACAAACTACAAAGAGATGAAACATTATCTGATGAAACTGAGATCTTCTGCAGGTGGTTAAAGCAGCAGCCACCCTCATGTTCCAGTCAAGTGTTTTCTAGTTTTCTCATTAAACCCATTTTAGAGGGAGGGGATTTGGAGAAATGGTTTCAATTATGCAAATCATCCTTCAAAGCACTTGCAGTTATTACCAGAACTGTGTTCAAGCAGCCAGGGTAAGAGAGTGGAGTATTCAGCACTAGCAAACTCGGCTTCATTTAAAAGAACTCTCTCCACAGTTTGGGTGGAAAAAAATGTCTGGTTATACAAATTCAGTCTGGAATAAACAGACATGAAACAAACTGGGTATCATAGGTAGTTTGGGAGAGAACTATAAAAAAAATTGTGGTTAAGTGACAACCAGAGAGATTTTAATAAGGAAATATGGTTAAAACCTCAAAAACAAGGTGTCTTAAAGGCCATGCTACTGCACAGACATGCAGTCTAGCTCTTTTAAATGTGCAATATTTTTTTCTTTTAATTTGTAGACCTATGTCATGTCTAAAAATTATTTGCTTAAAAGAATAATACAAAGAAGAACCAAAATAATAATAATAATAATAATTATTATTATTATTATTATTATTATTATTATTATTATAAGAATAATTATAAGCTCCACTCACAAACTGAAAAAAATGTTGTTTGGCCAAACAATTCACAGGACATTTTAATCCACATTTCTATTTTAAATAGACTAATCCATTAAATACACTACATTGCCAAAAGTATTCGCTCGCCTGCCTTAACATGCATATGAACTTGAGTAACGTCCAATTGGTAGGATGAATTGAAACAGTCATGTCGGAATGGGAAGGGGCCGTCCCCAAACCGTTATCACAAAGTAGGGAGCATCAAATTGTCCAAAATGTCTTGGTACAGTATGCCGATGCATTAAAAGTTCCTTTCACTGGAACTAAAGGGGCCGAGTCCAACTCCTGAAAAACAACCCCACATGAGTTCCCCACATGACTGTGCACCAGTGCACAAAGCAAGGGCCATGAAGACATATATGAGTGAGTTTGGTGTGAAAGAACTTGATTGGCCTGCACGTCAACCTGATAGAACACCTCTGGGATGAATTAGAGTGGAGAGTGAGAGGACAGGCTTCTCATCCAACATCAGTGTCTGACCTTACAAATGTGCTTCAGGAAGAACGGTCAAAAATTCTTAGAAACACACTCCTTAATCCTGTGGAAAGCCTTCCAAGAAGTGTTGAAGCTGTTATTAGTATTATTAGTTCATATCATATTAAACCCTATGGATTAAGAATTGGATGTTACTCAAGTTCATATGCATGTGAAGGCAGGCGAGCGAATATTTGTGTCCGCCAAGTTTTTTTCCCCCACAGTTCAATCACCATTTGTGCCACAAACCGAACAAAACGATACATAACAGTTTTTAAAAAAATCATAATGGAACTTTTAATGAGTTCTATATTAAAGGCTGAAAGGCTTGGAACATTAAAGCTATGAATAAAAGACTTTAATAATAGATAAATGACAGAACTATTATTAACTCTAAAGCATAAATATAATGTGCCGTCACAATGGATTAATGTTAGCACTGTCGCCTTGCACCACCAGGGTCTGGTTTTGATAACCGCCTCGAGGTCTGTGTGCATGGAGTTTGCATGTTGACTGGAGGTCCTCCACGGTCATAAAAATGAGAATAAATACAACGGTCTCTATAGGCCTCCATGGTCCAATGTGCTTAATTAAACTGATAATGACTTTGTCCTTGTCTGATTAGATCAAATTCAGATTGTTTCAACAAAGTATTTTGTGTTAGAAAATTTAATGATTTAACAATATTCCAATATAGTACGTTCAGAAACTTTTGACTGACATTGACAGTCTATTAAATCAAGCCATCACATTCATTTTTTGCATCATGTCCAGTCCATGGTTGACATGCTACCATAGGGAGCGATGCTAGAGGCAAGAAATCGTTAGCAGCGCTGTGAATGGCAGCAACCAGCAGTCACACTCACCGCCACGTTGTAGATAGCCATGCCGACGGCTCGGTGGTCATTAATCTTCTCAGTGGAGATTGATTTGGTCTCATAGGCCAGGAAGATTCCCAGTAGCAGGAGCAGCCCCTTATAGCCGTACACCACTCCTAAGGAGAGAAGGATGGAAATTAAGCCTATCCTGTTTACGTTTTGGAAACACACATGGGGAGAAAAAATATATAATTACTCTGTGTTCTGAGGTTTATGTCTAGAATTAATAGATTTCTTCATAAATAAATGACAGGTGATACCTGGCATGCTCTAATTGCAGTGTATCGCACTGAATCTCAAATGCACAAAGTGTATCCTAATTGGACATACAAGCCATGGTATCAGACATGAAAGAATAAGACAATTATTTCTGAGGTATACAGTAATGGGTAATGTAATGCAACTTAAAAGTATCTGCAAGTGTGTGCTCTTCGTGTTTACAAGAACCTACACGAATGGCCCACTCCTGCTTTGAAAGTGGAAATTTTCTGACAGATCTATGCTCACGAGCTATTACCTAATGCTGTCAATTCTCAGTGAGGGAAAACCCATGGAAGTTCAGTTAGTGTTTGACATTAATGTAGTTACAGAGTAATTTTAATCGTACAAAAAAAAAAAAAATTCTTGGTAATTTACCAACACGTCTAAGAAAAAAAAATTGTCTATTTCTGACAGTTGTGTTTGACTGTATGTTTTCACTATCACTGTCCCGTTAAGAGTGTCTGTGCTTCAGAGCTGAATCATTGACCACAGTCAAAGTGACCAGCATTACTCATACTAAAAAGATAAATATGAGTCTTTATTAAAGGGCAGGTGGGCATGATAACGAATCAGTAACTATCACTATGGTCAATATGGTCAGGTTAAAGACCTGTTTAAAAGAAACTGTCTGACTGTATTCTCATGATTTGAAATGTCATGTTTTTTTTATCTTGAAGTGATACCGGCAATAAATATAACACTGAACAGCTACAAAGAGGAATGTAGTAAAAGGAAATTAAATAAGAGCGAAAGAGAAAAAAATCCACAAAACAATGGCAATGGACATTCGTTTGATAGCATTTCAAAACCCTGGTATTTTTCCTCTTCTGTTTCAGCTTTGTTTCCCCAGACTACGTAATAAATGATAACTTTGCTTCCCGATACCACCTTCATAACGTTGCTGAGAATTTTCACCAGCAGAGTACTGAAGTGAAGTGGTCTGGGTTATGAAGCCTGTGAGAGAGCCACTGATGCAGACTCGAGCAAAGACACACAGCAGTGTCTCGCCAGAGTGAAGGAAACCTCTGCCGCTTAAACTTATAAATGTTAAGACAGGACAAATGGTGAGAGATACTGTACTATAAGGTGAGACATCAGTCTCATTTAAGTCATGGTTTCCCCCCCGAGAGTTCGTTTGAGCCGTTTTTTTTGAGTTCCCCTTTACTGTATCTATATTGGACATTTCTTGTAGACTGTATCTCTGCTGTCCTCTGCTGAAACTGTGAGAAACTTCCACACTGATGGCACTTTCACACAGCAGCGGGAATGTCCAGGCATAGGAGAAAATGAGGTGCCAATGACTGGTTGTAATTACAAGCTGTTATTTATAATTACATATTCACAATATTATATAGAGACATAAAGGTTACGCTCATAACTGTGATCTGTTATTCTGCACAATCAAAAGTCCCGATTTGACTTGAACATATATATATATATATATATATAAAATCTGGGGAGTTTGAAAGCTGGTCGGTTGTTTTTGTTCTGTGCACTGCAGACTGTGGCGCATTGAGTGTTCTGGTGCATTTCTATTGCAGCCAGCATTGACTTTTTTTGGATTTCTTTTTTTTTTCATTGGCTTTTCTGTGGGATCAGACCAGACGCACACACCTTTGGACCCTGTAGGAAAGGGTGAGCTTTGGATCCCTTTGATCTTGTTGCCAACTTGCTGGTGTAGTGTTGTTTAGTTCACCTAGTGTTGGTGTTGATGTTATGGCTGACTGATGTATTATTAAAATATATAATTATTACAATATAATCTATCACATTATCAGGGCGTATGAGATCACCACTGCTAAAGTTATAAGAGCTACAAACAATATATTTCTATACAGAATAACACCTTCCCTATTGAATAATATATATTTTCTAAAGGATATATTCAGTAAAATTCATATGATCTGTCACATAGCTGACATTTATTGGATTTTATTTTCCGGTCTTTCCGCAATGAAGTAGATCTGCAGCAATCACTAAGGCCGTTCCTTTACCATATGTCCGTGTCTCTAAACTAAGATGATGAATTTAGGCCGCCCATGCTCTTTTGATATGCATGAGTTTGGCCTCAGTAGCTTAGTAAACTACAGTAGGCCACTGTCCCCGCAGCACTGTCACAACTTGTTACACACATACAGAATACCTCCTGTAGCAAAGACATGGCAATACAATGTATTTAGGGTAACAATTAAGTGTATTTGACTATCTTAATACTAGTCACTGGTTTCCAACCAGACTGGAAAGATCATACTTTTTTGGCAGGATGAGAACATTCTGGTCTGTGTCCAAGACAGTTGCATTGACCCATATCATTAAATCCCAACATGTTGTGCTCTGATGGACAAGAAACTAAAAAGATGGGCCAAAAGGATAAAGGATAATGAAATGTAGAATGCAATTAGATAAGACTATGAAAACGAAAGTGCGAATGTGAAATAGAAAAGGAAATGAGAGAGGGATTCGATAAAGATAAAGGACGGAGTACCGAGCCACGTGTTCATCTTCTCTGAGCTGCAGTGCTCCAGTACAGGCTGAATCAAAAAATCCAGATCTCCTTTAGGATCTTCCTTAGTGAATTTCTGCTCAGATAGATACCAGGAGAAGACAGTAAGGGGGGAAAGTGAAAGGGGTGGTGGGCAGTAGGGGCAAAGAGCGTGAGAGAAAAAGAAAGAGAGAGAAAGGGAGAGCAAGTGGGTGAAAGTTATCATACAGAAGTTTCAATCTCACTGTTTCATTTCACACATTTATTTTTAGAAAAGCACATGTACTTAGCTACAGTAAAAAAAAAATTTTTTTAAACGAGGCAGCTGAATCGCTTTCAGTATGCAGTTGTGCAAATGTCCTACAATTTTTTCTAAGAACCATTAATGAAATGACAATGTTCCTTAATGCTTCTTACTCATTTCTATAAAACCATATGCATGCGAACAAACGTCGACCCTGCTTAAAGGACACCCTAAAATACCCTAATAGTGTAGGATCTAAGAAGAAGTGAAAGGTAACCAAATATACCCCATCACAGAATTTCAGTACACGATTCACAGTAATAGCATGTTTTTGGTATTAAACAAGTATTTACACAAATGTTAAAATATTTCATTTAAAGAGCCAATAACATTTTTAAAAAACCTACATGTAAGGTACCTTCTGAAAGCCTGAAACAGGGAGAAATTAGTATCAATGCCCTAATTTATCATGATTATGACCTAGAAATTATGCTCTCAGAAAAAAATTTTATTTAATAAAATTATTAATTTAATAAAAAAAATTTGTGGAAGATTTGGTGAAGACATAGCACCATGATCCCAAGAATGTTAGCTTGCACCGCAGCAACGTTTGACTGTTTTTATATACAAAAATATGATTATGATTTGGGAATTAGTAATATTGGTAATATTTTTTGGCTGGAGCTGATTAAGAGTGTTTACATTATTTTCTATGTAAAAATGACTTTTGCGACGGAAAAAAGAACTCGCTTCGAACTAAGTTAAGAACGAAATGGATTACATTTGTACGCCGAGGGTACCACTAAATAGTGGTAAATAAATAGTAATAATAATAGAGACATAAATAGTGCTCAGGATAATGTTTTTGCTAGAAATATGTAAGAATTAACATGTACTATCTACTGTAACAAGCTTAGCAAGCTACTAAAACCAACACCCTTTAGCTAGCTAGCTTACTAATGTTTTTTTCTTTCTTTTTTTTTTTACATTTTTCTGTTAATAATAAATATAGTGATTTTTGTATATGTTTTTGCATAACGCGTGTTTTTTCATCACTGGACATCATAATAACAGGTTGAAAGTTAACTATCCTTTGATTTTGAATCAACAACTGACCATTACTTTGAATTTAAGAGTAAAGCTACCTAATTGCACTGTTGCTTCCCACAATATTATTACAGAGATTTTCTACAAAATTCTGCATTTTGGATATAGAATTGTAGCACCTCTAAGGTAATGTGCAAAGGGTCAACAATCTGCCAGATCATCAGAGACAGGACGTCAATGGCCAGTAAGACTCCTACTGTTGCGTACAGCTTCCAGGGTTCCAAATGCTGTAAGAAAGAGAAACAGCAACAGATCAGACATTTAGATCTATCTATTTTTTTTACTGCAGTGTTCAGATCAAGGCAAATCACAACTGTGCTGTCACATGATATTTAAACAATAAAACGTTTTAACATATTTAAACAACTTAAGTCAAGTAGTCAAAAGAGTCGAGTAGGCTTTTATTGTCATTTCAACCATATACAGTTCAATACACAGTGAAACGAAACAACGTTCCTCCAGGATCAAGGTGATACATACAACATAAATTAACAAAACTAACTAGCTCACTAAGAATTATTTAAGTAAAATGATAGCTGTTAATTAAATGTTAAACCACATTAAACGGGTACTAAAGTGCATTATTCAGGAACCAGTAGTAAAAGTGAGTGTTTACAAGCGATACAGTAGAAATCTGTCAGTGGATCTTAAAAGAATGTCTGCTAATCATCCTGAAAGGCTCTACTTACTGTAATTCAGTTGAATCTTATTGTTGAACCGTTTGGAAAATATAAGAGCTATCAAGAAACCCGGAAATAAAATAAAATGTTCCAAAATGCAGGGTAATGTCTGTTTCATCCACCCATTAACCCAGCACTGCCAGCTTCCTCCTGGCCATAACACTGGTTAAATAGCATTCTAATGACTTGTACTCCGCATACTCTTTCCTACCAACGTACATGTAGTGCATTTAAAAGCCCAATTTTTGTCTCTGACGTGATTTTCTCAAGCATTTCTAAAATGACTCTAAAATGCCAAACTGCTGTAGCATGAACATCAGAAGCACTGCGAGTAAATCCACTTTGTCATGCAAAGTCTAAAATAATAAAGCCTTCAAAGGTCAGATCTTCACAAAGAATTTTAATACTCATCTATATTCATGAATAATGTACAGCGGGTGTGATCTTAGGCCTTCTCTAATCATTATATGAGTCCCTCTTGTGTCGCCAAAACAGGCCTAAAAAATCGAAGACATCTGAAGGTGTGCTGCATAAGGTCCTATAAGTCCTATTGTGGGTAATCGTCTCCCCTGCTGGGTCTTAGTGCTCGTCTCTTACTGGTATAATCAACATTCGTGCACGCGTGTACTGTTTACTATAACACTGTGACCACGTGTTTGTGTGTAAAACATATTTTATTTTGTGTTTGTAAGCACGTGTGTACAGCGCGCATGTAAATACACGTGTGTGCGCATGTAAAGCAAAAGCAAGTGTCATTAGAGAGGTTAAAAATCCATTTTCTCCCTCTCTCTGTGTCAGCATGTCGTTATGTGTGCGCGCACGTCATTGGACACCGTGCCTCTTCACACACACCCCTCCTCCTCTCGCCTTTACACACACACACACACACACACACACACACACACACACACCCTCCTCCTCTCGCCTTATTTTTACTTTTTTTACTTTATATTTTGTATTAATTATTTTTATGTTTTTATTTTTTTGGGGCTGTGGAACGTATAATTTGAGGTTCCAAAATACGAGCCCGCTTCCAGAACGAATAATGTTCGTAATCCAAGGTTCCACTGTACTATGAAACGGGCTTACTTGATCTGCAAGTGTGTAAGGGGTATTTGTCAGTCAGCACACCTAGAGTATCACACTGCCTGCATTGGCTTGTTTAACACATCCTGGTGCCAGCTCTTCCCCATGTAGGTGACACACACATAAAGAGCACATTAAGGGCACCCATGACCCTGTTACAGGTTCACCAGTTGTCCTTCCTTGAACCCATTTTAGTAGGTACTAACCACTGTATACTGGTAAGTAGGAATGTAGTTTATATCACACATTGTATACCCGACTGTGTGTATTCCACAAGACCTGGCGTTTTGAAAACCCTCTGGCCGAAAGTCGCACATATCCTTTCACTCACACATCACCTTGAAGAACTCACTGTTTACTCACTGCCTAATATATCACACCCCTTGACAGGTGCCACTGTAATGAAATAATCAATGATGCCCAAGTCACCTGGCAGTGGGTTTAATGTTAGAGCTGATTTAATTGTCCTGTTAGATCGTAAAAAACACATGCTGTAAATATAAAGGGCAAATGACCAGGTGTGTGTGTGTGTGCGTGTGGTTGTGTGTTCGGAAAGGAAGTGTGAAGTGTAGTGTAATGCATGTGATGATGTGAGAGCGATATTACACTCGTGGTCATGAGGTGTGAGTGAAAAATTAGCAAGTATTGTTAGAATTTCAAAAAATCTAAAAATAAATCCATTTCTTCTCATAATTATTTTTAGACTTTATGTAGACCTATAATGTGTCCTATACTGTATAGTGTCAATCAACCAAACTTAAATTACATTCATAAATTGCTTTTTGTTTCTATTTTTATCCACGAAATCCTACTGCTTACCTTCCTCTTCTCTTTTTTCTCGTCCTTCTTTGTGAATACTGTATGAACCCACCAAATCTTAGTGAACATGCTGCCGTAAGCCAAACTGAACCCCAGCCCCAGCAGCCACAGGCGGAACTGGAAGAACAAATAATATGTGGGAAAAAAAGGGTAAAGTAATGCATTTCTTACAGACAGTTACAGCAGGGTATTAAACACATAAAATAACAATGCATTCATTCTATTACCTGACACACCACAGGAAAGCGAGATCTGTCTACATGAAGCCCGTCGATACCCAGTGGAAAAACAGCTGCCAGGGCAAGGACACAACCCACTGCTGTAATGTTATTCAGGTAGGGCTGAGAGTTCTGGATGTACCTGTTAACGCACATGCTGCATGTTAATGCACTGAGGGAAAAAAATACACTGCAGCACCAATTTTTAATGGCAAAATTCCTCTACACTTTAAACTGCACTTAAAGTTAAAAGTGTCTATATGACCCATTCAAAACATTTTATGTAATATGCAGTTATAGCTTATAGCTTGTATTATGCATCATTTATATAAGCTCTAGATGGCAAAATTGTTGAATGTGAGCTTATTTCCAGACACAGTTTCAAGAAAAAACTTCTTAAATTATGGATCTATATATCTATCTATTGGCAGATAATTTTGCTAGTTTTAGGAATTAATTTCTTGAAAGAATAATAAAAAATATATTTTGTTTACATGTTTGAAAAAAATGTACTAGAAATGGGGTCAATAATCGTATACGGTAAAACCTTGTGAGTAACTTGGTTTGCGAGTGTTTTGCAAGAGCGCAAAATTTCGTAATACATTTTAACTTGATAAATGAGCGAGGTTTTGAAATACGAGTTGTAACGTCACATGATCACAACTGAACCAATGGTTCTTCTCTCTCTGTGGGTAATCGTCTCCCATGCTTGGTCTCAGTGTGTCACACGTCACTCGTATAGTCAACATCCCTATTTGGTTTGATGTAGTCTTATTTTAAGGAATTGTAGATAAATATGATTAAACTCAAAAATGTTTTTGCAGTTTTTTTGCAGATGGAAAAACTCAAAACGACAAAGTCATCCATAATAAAGGCACATAAAATATGACTAATTCATGAGCTTTGATTACTATATGACATGTTTGTATAAAATGAAGGCAGTTTGATTGATTTCGACCCTCTATGTGCAGCTATTTAACTGAGGATCCTATCCAGAGTAAACACACTGCAGGTCGTGAGGATTTTCATCTCAAAAGAGGAAGAAATCTTGAGTTACTGAGTAGTTTCTCTTCCACAGGATAAATAATCCAAACCCAGAATCTAAACTGCTTTGCATTTATTTATATCCTGATGACACAGAACCTAATTAGACTGCACATCTGTACTGAGTGCTTACCGGATGTTGCCGTTGTAGATGTTGAATGTAAGACAAGCGATGCCCAGGACGATTCCCAGGCCAGCAAAAACAGATACGGAAACAAACAGCTTCTGGGAAAGGTAGCGAAATTCTTCTAACACCATCGTCTGGTCTCTTGGAGGGTATCCGCCTGCAAGGTACAAAATGATGGATTTAAAGAGCTCAAATGAAAGAAATAGAGTTGTAGAAGAAAATGATGGAAGTCCCATTTATGATGAAGACTTCAAAAGTCACAGCAAAGGAATAAAGAGATGATAGCACTGAGCACTCAAGATTAGTCCGTAGAGGAGCATTAGTGAGGAAATAATGCTGCCTGGCACTACTGTATGACCTTTATTTGTGGAAGATCACAGCATACATACTCTCATCCGAAGTTTTCAGGTGTGGAACGTAATGTAATGTAGCTGTGCCATTTCAGTTACATTAAGTTACATTCAGCTAAATGCACAGGTTAAAAATTGCCTTAATATTCAGTTCATAAAGAATTTATTGAGATATATGCGTATGGGGTACAGCAGGGAATAAATACAGAATGTTTATTAGAATCTCATCCTCACATGACAGCAGCCCTTAAACATTAATATAGTTGCTTAAAGTTGCTATCATGTCTAACAGTAGGGGTTTATACAGTATATACAACCCCTACTGTATATACAAAGGGAGGGGCATAAGTTTCCATACATACATAAATATGTTTTATAAAAAACTATTTATTCAAATAATATGCTCTACATGGTTACCATTGTTTTGAAAAGACAACATGTTCAACCACAGTGTATACAGTATATATACATATTTTACATTAATGAAATTATTTCTCTTATGTATTGAAACTTATGGTCCACCCTAAATACACTGCCATAACATCATGATCACTCGCCTAATAATGAATAGGTCCACCCCTTTACATGTCTTGACCACTGCAGCCTAGGAACATCTCACAAGAGCTGCAGTTATCTTGTTACAATGGCAGCTGGGAGTGGCGACAAGTGAACCTTTTCTCCTGAAGTTGTGTTGGAAACGCAAAAAATGACCATAAGGATTTGAGTGACTCTGATAAGGGCGAAAGTTGCCAGGACAAACCGGTCAACTGGTTACAGAGTCATGGATGGCCAAGGCGTACCGAGGCACGATGGGAGAGAAGGCTGGCCCGTGTAGTCCGATGCTGGTTGTGACGTGACAGAATGCATCAGAACACACAGTACATCACTGTTATGGTGGCTAAAGGGGGGATCTACTCAATTTTAGACAGGTCATAATGTTATGGCTGATGGGTGTGGGTATATATAGTAAATATAAATATAAATATAAATATATACAGCACTTTGTAACGGTTAAAATCTAAAGATGCTGTTTTTAAGCCTATTAGTGGAGGAAATGTCTTCAGAGCAGGATTTTCTCAATAAAATCACAAACTGCATTCTTTGTTTCATTAACTCAAGAGAGAAGGAAAGAGAAAAAAAAACATGGTTGGTAGGAAAACTCCTATTTATAGCTACTATAAAATTATCGCAGAGATAATAAACAATATCTCTGCTATATACAGTACTGTGCGAAAGTATTGAGCCACTCATTTCTTCATATTTTGCTTCCAGGACCAGACTTTCTTGTATATTTAATGCAGCCTTGAGGAATATTTCTCCAGGCTTCCTGAAGGATTTTTTGACCCTCAGTTTTGACAAGTTTATGACTATGAATGGATTCAAGTTTGTTAAGCCACACAGTGATCTATGAATCATTCAAGCATTAAAAAAACATTTAAGTTAAGACATGGAATTAGTGAGACACAGGTGCAGATGATGACAGATGATCAGGCCGGTGATTAGTATACTGTTGATGATGAATGCTGAGTGGTTGGAACAGATGAGAGTGGAAATAAAGTTGCTGTTGTATCTTTAGGCACTCAGTCATAACAAAACATTTATTTCCATTTTTTTTTCCATTTATTTTTTATTCATTCACTAATTTTCTATACTAACCAGAGGAAACCCACCAAGCACGATTAGAACATGAAAACTCCATGCACACAGACCTGAGACCAGAAATAAACCTCAACCTAAATTAAATTTGATTTAATATGTAAAAATTAAGGGTGGCTCAAATCTTTTACAAACAACTGTATTTTTAAGTAAAGTTATAAACCTGTATAAGACAGAAACAGAGATACTTTTTCAGAGGGAAGGACGTTTGATTATGTATTACTTATATAGTTCATATAGTCTGTAATAAACATGGAAGTATCTTATGGCAAAATCTTAGGGGATTATAAATAGGTTTTAGTGTGTTGCTCCGGAGTTAAAAAGTTGGGTGAAAATACTAAAGAACAGCTTTGGTAGGACTTGATGGAGGCCAACAACTGGCCTTAACTATTGAGAAAGCAGATTTTCAGGTTATTTTCTTGTTCGTGGTAATCACACAAACAACAGATATAACACTATTTTAAGGAGTATATAGTAGGTGTTAGAGAGGTGCAGTGAGCACAAACTCATTAATTTAAAAATGCTGGTTTTAATAACTACAAATGTGTAAAACATGGCAACTTGCTGTAACTTCAGATTGGATGGTTACAGGAAAATAATCAACTCCAGAATGGGCACTCACTCACTCACTCACTCACTCACTCATCATCTATACGCTTTATCCTGCATACAGGGACTCGGGCAGAGGTGGAAGGTAAGTACATTTACTTTGTTACTGAACTTCACATATCTGTACTTTACTTGAATAGATTTATTAGAAAATACTTTTTACTTTTGCTCCACTACATCCTTCAAGAATTGTGTGTACTCCTACTTAGCTCACTTCTTTCAAGTGTTTGAAATGAGGCGCGAAGCATTTACTCAATCTATTCCAGGAGACTTTAGGCACGAGGCAGGGGTACACACTCGACGGGGTGCCAATCCAGCACAGGGCACATACATATACATACACACACTCGCACACTCATTCACACACTATGGGCAATTTGGGAACACCAATTAATGATCAATTATTACAATTAGAAATCAAACCCAGATCCTTGAGGTACAAGGCTACAGCACTGACCACTAAGCCACCATGCCGCCCAGAATGGAAACCTGCAGTTTATTATTTAGATTTGTTACCTTTATTACTGACATCAATGACATCAGGGGCCCAGACAAGAAAGTGACAGCACCGTAGAGGTTAGGGTTGTTGTTTTTTCTCAACTGATTCTCTTCAGTAATGTTAAAAGACATCACAGGCCAGACTTGGGGCATTAAAAGCGGGTAAATACTGTACAAAGCTCTGTAAGGTAATTGTTCTCCAGGGTCAGAATCTGACACCCCTTGCTCTAAAAACATAATCACATTAAAGGAAATGTTTAAATTTCCACTAACAAATGTAATAGATATAAACCTTATTGATTGATTTTTTAAGTAAAGTAAAACAAACATATTATTAGCCAAAAGAGTAAGGGCCATTTTGTAGAACAGAGGGTAGAGCATGAGGGCAATGTGTCCCAGTTAGATCCCAGGTGCCATGGAGTGCCATGACATCCGTGTTTGCTTCGATTCTTTTCCTAATTTCAGGGTGCAGATGGGTCTACACTGACTTCCTGTCACTGTGCTCAGCAGTGTGTGCCTTGGTGTGTGTGTATGCATGTGTGTGTGTGTGTTTGTGTGTGTGCGTACAAACACTTTGCCCCCAGTGAGTAAAAAAAGGTCCAAATGATAGGGCAGGGTCAATGTCCTTACAAAAAAAAGTGTAGTTTAAGAGCCTTTGTTTGAAAAACTTAAACTGAAAGGTTATGGTTAGGTGCATTCATAGCATTCGTTATCTCTAGTAATCCCTATGTTAATGAAAAGTCCTCAGAAGGTTAGAAAAACATGTATAGGGGCCATGTATTGAAAACGAAGAGCGTGGGCGTGAGCTCAAGAGCGCTGTCATTTGACGCATCTACACACTAAAACCTTCCTTAGTCCTTGATCTAAGAATCGGGACGGCGTGTTGCCATGGAGACCCTTCTTCACAACAGTTGCCAAAGCTATTTGGAAAGGAAAGACATGCTCGAGCGGTTGTCAGGGGCTACCGTGCAGGAACTAAGAGAGCATGAGGACGCAATATGTCGCAGACACACACAGAAATTCGAAATGAGTACATTTCAAAGTTTCAAAGTTTGGGGTCAATTTGAACCTTTATACTCTTTTAAAAAGCTAGGAGTCAGAGATTCGCTTGAAAATAGCACAATCAGCCTAATGCTAATTAAATCCTAAATCCTCTGTTAAGAGAGAGAGAGAGAGAGAACCTTGAGAGTTTCTAGGTGATTTGTATTCTGCATATGTTTTGCATTTTTTTAGCAAGAGTAAAACTGACATGAACTGAGTTTGTAGGCGTGAAGAAAGTGTGCTGTATATAAATTGGTCACACATCAGGATACAGATTACTGCAATTATGAGCAATTGGTGGGCATTTTTTTCCCTAAAACAGCATGCATCAGAAAGTTGGATAAAGTTTGAGCTGCAATTTAATATAACGAAATAAACTTGAGCATCAGCTCATTTTAATCTCGAGGCTTAGAGCTTGTTTGCTGAATATAGTCATTATAAAAATGGTGCACGTAGACATTTTTTCCTTTACAGTCTGGTTCTATAACTATTTGAACAATCACTCAATTTTTCTAATTTTTTTTTCACGGTACATCATTACAATGGATTTGCAATGAAGCAATCAAAACGCGATGGAAATGAAGACTTTCAGCTTTAATTTAAAGGGTTTAACAAAAACATTGCATTAAAGGTTTAGGAATTAGAGGCATTTAGGGATTAGAGACAGACTGATAAGCAGTTTCGTGGCCAGCTGTGACCTGTTTCCTCATTGTATCATGACAAATTAAGGACATAAAAGTTCTGGAATCGATTCCAAGTATTAAGTTTGCATTTGGTAGATGTTTATGGAATGTGTTCCAAAAAAGTGACAATGCAAGTAATAGAGGCCATTATGATCTAGCTCAGTTCACCAACACGAGAACAAAAGAAAAAAAGCATGGGAAGCCAAGGACAACTAAAGTGGATGATTACAGAAATTATTTGTTCCTGTAGAAAGACCCCTGCACAACATTTAGCTAAGTCGTGAACACTCCGAAGGAGGCAGGCGGATCGTTGTCAAAGTGTACCATTAAGAGACACCTACATGAATGTAAATACAAAGGTAGTTTACAAGATGCAAAACACTAATAACACTTAATAACAGAAAGGCTAGATTATATGCAAGAACAGAAAACGTCCTGTCAGTTCTGTAACAAGATTCATTAGACAGAAAAAAAGGTGATCCAGAGCATCCCACATCACATGGTAGAGGCAGTGTTATGGCATAGGAAGGTGTCTGCCAGTTGACCTGGGACACTGGTGTTTATTGAGGATATGAAGTACCAGGATGAATTTTGAAGTGGCTTTTTTGTTCAGATTCAGTGATGCAAATGCTGCAAAACTGTTAAGACAGAGCTTCTTAAGGACAAAGAAACGGAATGATCTGAGTCAGTCATTTGACCCGAGCCCAGTCGAGTACTGTATGCAAACTGAAGGCACAATCAAGCATGAATTATGTTAGTTTATGTTAGTTTTTTCAAATTTGTTAAAAAAAACAAATTCTGGAAGTCCTCAATGCACTATTTGTGACGCTTCTATCACATATTCTTTGTTCATTTCAAATCCATTATGGTGGTGTACAATGGCAAAAATAGTCAAATTCAGCCACCTGACTCTACTTGTTGTAACATAATAAATTACAAATACACAAAATATCTTTTTTTTTTTTTTTTTTCACTTTTCTCCTCTAAAACCAAGCAATGTCATTTCACTAAAGTCATGCTGCCAGAGACTTCTTCCTCAATGAGAACAAAGCATGGAGGATTGATTAGTGCTTCAATCGAGTCTGACTCATGGGGGTGGCAGAGCATGTAAATAGCATTCTAAGTATATGGAGTAGGACATGAATCTAAAATACACGGCCATTCAAGTCAGCTTTCGACAGTCAAGGCGATTTAAGGTGTAACTGGAATGTTATTAAAGTTTAATCATTATTTAATATTCAGTAATTTACCATGGTAGTAGTTTAGTGACAATCCGGTCATGGCATTTATGTCGGAATTATAGAGGGTTTTCCAGCTGAGGAGGTTAATCACATGACATCAATAATAATAACTGAGACAAAATGTAACACAAATATGTGTGTAGTTTGTTAATGTAATGTCCAAATCCATTATACATATTAAACAAATGATAAATACTAGCACGGTGGCCCAGTGGTTAACATTGTGGACTTGTCCTCCAGGGTCCAGGTTTTGTTCCCACTTCCGTGTCTGCATGCATGGAGTTTGTATGTTCTCCACGTGCTCCCCGTAAAAATCTTATTAAGACCTTCTCTATGTTTAGTTTGGACTATATATTTTTTTTATATAAAAATAGTATTTAAAAGTATCAAGAACCTTATTCTCCTTTAAAGAAAAACACTTGTGACTGATGCTGATTTGGCCAAGCAGAGCTCAGGTGAAGCTATAATTCTCGTATCAGCTACAAAACCATGTCTCAGTAATCCTTAATATTGATTTTAAAACTACAATGTCAATTCCTTGCTCAGTTCATCAACAGCTCACATCTAGGAAACTATAGATTTCATCTCCAGCGTTTCAGTTTTGCCCTGCGTTTAAAACCACAGCCAGAACAATGTCACTAGAACAGTTCTGTTCTAGTGACATATTAAACAGTGAAACCGCTTTGTCAAAAAAAATAAAAATCAATAGATGTAATCTTCAATAATGACAAATATAATAGAACAGACAGGAAGTCTGATCGAAATGGACAAAGCTGGCGACGGCTGTCCAGACGGATATGAAAAGAATCAATCTGTCTCACCTATCCACTTGTCATTTCCGTACCACGAAAGATTGCGATTTGTGCTGTCGTAGTATCCGATCTTCTTGTAACTCCCACCTACAAAATTAAACAGTGAAGCTGATAAAGAGTTCTCAAAGGGCAAAAAAAAAAAACAGTCAAGTTGGCTCCTAAGTCATCCTATTAGTGATTGTTGATGGCAGGAAATAAAGTTATTCTATAAGTAGACTTTAGAAGAAAAAGAGATTAACTCATCATTAGCAAAACATTCATTTACAAAATAGTCATTTACAAAAATAATGAGGCTTAAAACCTAAGTCAGTGCTTTTGAAAACAATAGATAATTATGGAAATAAGGAGACATGCTGTAAGCTGATGCAATGTAATGAAAAAAAGCCTCGAAATTTCTAGAAATTCTATTTCGGCTTTTTTAAAATTTATTTATTTTATTTATTTATTTTTATTAAAGCCCTAATGGTTATTTTGATGTAAAAAAAAAAAAAAAAAAAAAACTGATGAGAAAATACCTTGAAGTTGTTCTATGAGTGTCCAAGCCATTCTAGATCCCTGGGCATCGAAGACTACGTGGCCCTGAGAAAGACACAAAAATGGGCATTTAAGTGAAAAGAATGTACATCTATAAAAATGTCCTCCTGTATTTATTTATGTTAAAAATATTTCAATTATTGCACTAGGCCTGACATTACATTGGCTCACATGTTCCATTGAGGAATTATCCACTCCTTCACTGTTGAGTTTGAAACTAAACTGATCTCATTGCCTAGCTCTTTTACCGTACGTATTTGTCTGCTTTAATTTCTACCACTAACATGCATGTTTTACTCACTGATACTCCTTCGAACGAGCTGGTATTAAGAGCACGATATATTTCCGCTGTGATGTCCTTGTTGTTGTAATTAAAGTCCTCCAGTCTTTTTCCTTTAGCTCGTAGCGGTGCAACAGTCTTATTAAGAGCCAAAGCAAGAGCCCAGACTGCATCATATGCCAAGGGAGCCTCCTGAAAACCCCCTGTCTCCTCAGGGTTCTTCCCACCAAGACGAGACATGAGCTGAGCCAGAAACTCCTGGGAAGTCTGAATAGAGAACATAGAAATTGGTTGTTTAGAGCAATAGTGCATTATTTAGAAGCTCAGTACCAGGGTTACTTGAAGTTATACTTCTACTGAAGCTAAGTGCTGAGAAGAAAGAAGTAGACTTGGCCTTTACATTTATAATCGCTCTGCTTAAATCAAGTTTTATTCTCATTTATTCCAAAGTGTTTAAATTCCCAGACTTGTACAATTTCTTTATATCTGGCTGAACGGCACCTCCTTAAGCCTACATATAACAGTATCAGAATCAAAATCAGCATAAATACATATAATTATATTTCACTTACCAGATTGGAGGCACCACGAACAATCTCAGGGTTCAGCATGACTATCTCTGTAGTCACATGTCCCTCCACAGCCTCCGTCATCTGCTCCATAGTGCAGTTAATGGCTGGGTCTTTGATTTTAAACCAGTTGTCTGCGTACCAGCCAATGAGGAACCAGACATACTTCTTTCCATAGAGTTTCTCCTTATAGACCTGCCAGAGACAGAGAAAGGAAATGACAATGACTAACAAACCATATCAATGTGCGACATCTGTGTTTCTGCAGAGGAGCGTAATACTAGAATTACAGTCAATATTGAAACTACACAGGAGGAACCCTGATTACATTTATTATACAACTGGTAATTCCAACCGAGTAATCTAATTGGACAAGAGGCATCCCATGAGTGGTGATATACTGTACTGTAGAGCATAACAGCACAGGGATGTTTGACTATATTCATCACTCTACATCCGAATGAATGCCGAATCCCTCTCTAACCCCTGATCAAGAGCACTAGTTGCTGTGCGGAACAAGGGATTGTTCACGCTAGTGCAACAGCTTTCCAATTAATGCTATTTGGAATTCAACCGCAAAATCTGGAAGTTAGGTGATATTCTAAAGCGGAATACTGTAAGTGGAAATATAAAGTAAATATCGTAAGTTTCTCAGGGCTATCCACCACCTCCATGGTTTATCCTCCTCACCTTTTGGCGACATGAGACTAGTAAGAATAGAAAACTACTTGTAAATCTACCTGTTACACTAATTGTCGGTCGCCAGCTCCACCAGTTGCGGCTAGTAAGTTCTGGAGTTGAAGGATATGGGTTGGTGGGGCAAAATAACTGATTAGATGAACCAAAAAATCATAATCTGTTGATAATAAATGGAGTTTGTTTGTTTGGAGAATTGTTGTGTAGAAGCAACATCTCGCGAGAGGTCAGCCTTTCTGTAATAGTTCGTGCAAGAACAGTATTGTCAAGTGCATTTGCAAAATCCGTCAAGCACCATAATGAAACTGGCTCTCATGAAGGCCATC
>JAQMYL010000003.1:9121569-9144835 GCA_030014365.1 Clarias pachynema | reverse complement strand
CAACTGTTCAAAGGAGATTAATGCATTTTTTGGATGCCTTCAGCATTCCTTTACAATGTAGAAAGAAATAAAAATCACGAACCATCATGGAGTTAGAAAGTGACCCCAAACTTTTGAACGGTAGTGTACATAATTCATAATATTCATGAATATAAATGTTCATAACTTGCCTCACAAAAGACTTTTCTTGCTTCAGTCTCATAGAAAAGGCCAACAATGATCCTGGCATCTTGACGCTGGATAATAAAACAAGACAAGTCTTTTAAGGAAAAATGGACAAAACAACCCATACTGTACAGTCGATCAGTGTTATACCTTAAATGCACTGTGTGTATTCAAAATATTACATAAATTTAAATTATATTTACACCCTGCAAATTTCCATTACATCAGAATGTATTATGGTCCTGTTACATCTTCTCCTTAGTCCTTAACACACTTCCCTTTGCACTTACATCGCTGTTGAAAAAGGAAGCATGCTTGCACCTTGATGGGAGGGAGTATAAATCTCGTGGGGCTCTTATGTAATATCAGTGCAGCAATAAAAAGACTGTGTGCTCATAATCTCCTGTCGGTTTAGCCCTGGACCATAGGTATGACATGTGAGCTGTCACTTGATCTGAGGTTCCTGAGGTCCTGGGAGTGTTGATTTATTTCACGTAATGTTTTCATGTGCTCCATCATCATCTTCAGGCTGGCTAACCGCACGGCAAACCATGAGAAAGTAAAGCCTGCTAAATTTTTCATCAAAGTACCTTCAAGTTCTTGACAGCCACGGCGGGATCAGTGAGGAAACTCTGTCTCACACTTATCTCTATACCAGCTTCTTTCACCCTCTGTTCCAGATCATCCAATGTCTGAGAGAGGAGAGAGAGAGAGAGAGAACAGGGATGGAGAGAGGATGGTGAGTAAAGAGCTATAGAACTTTTCGATAACCTCAGCAGCCTGGGATGTCTAGTACGGAAGGCATCAAAGGTGGAGAGAAATGTACAAAAGAAGCAGGATTCAGTGGAAAAAGTGCTGAAAGTGGAAAAAAGATAAGCAAGAAAAGCTAACCTGGAAGAAGCATGAATGACCTAGTGTAAGAGATAGAGACTATAAAAAGGGAAATTATTAAAAAATAATAGCCGTATAAGAAGAAGAGAAATGGAAGAATTAGACCAGTGCTGGGAAAAATTATGATTCAGGTAATATTCACGACCAGCATTCTGATGAATGATCCTCCATCAGCCCTGTGGCCTTTGCACGCTCTTCAAAATAGAAACAGAGTGCTACAGGCTTTTGAAAAGGTACTTTTTCTTAAACTCAGGGGTGGACAAATCAGTTACCCTGTTTCTGTTGCGAACAGATCTGTCCAGCCTACTGTTCACTTTGTTTTTAATCTATCACAGCTTGGAGGACAAGCAACTTAAGTAGGCTGTTAAAATTCTGGTCACTAGCATTGTCTTCTCTTATCGACAAACCAGAGACCAAACTCTGCTAAACAATACTTCCTTGAGTACAAGAGTATGCAGTTATCTACATAAATAATTCGTCAAACATGTACAGTATTTGTGTTACATTAGTGGAATAATTGGCACAGGACAGTACGAGGGGGTATCAAAAGCTTTCGAGATTAGCTCTGTTTTACAAGCTCAGTTTTTTCCCCTCGGATGCCTTAAAACCTGGCAGTAGAATTTGCTATTTACAGTCTGGCCTCTGAGGAGGAATTCTCGATGCACAATGCCGCAAAAGTCTAAAAGGACAATGAGCAGACACTTGGTCAAGCTGCGGACCTGCCTCAGCTTTTTCGGTCGTGAAGATGATGGGCTCTTCACTGTGAGGACTGTTGCTTCGTCTCATGGTCATACCCATACAGACAAGTTTCATCACTGGTAATGATCCTCGACATAAAGGACGGGTCAGCCACGGCACGCTGACTGAGTTCTTGGCAGACTTTAGCTCCTGGGTCAGCAGCCTGGGGACGAACTTGGCAGCAACACCGCGCATGTTTAAATCACACGTAAGGACTGCCTGGACTGTTCTATATGACACGCTGACAATGGCAGGAACGTTGCGGATTGTTCTCTGACGATCATCATGCACAAAGTTCCCAAATGGTTTCAACATTTTCAGAGTTTGAGCTTGTTGAAGGTCTTCCTGATCTTTCTTCGTCCTCCAGTGATGTTCTTCCTCTTTTAAAGAGCGCATGCCACTCAAAACACCTCGAATTTCACATTTGTTCTTACTTCTAACTTGTTGTCCATAAAATAGCAGACGGCTAACATGGTCAGAATAGCATCAGCTGCTTAGCTTCCGATGTACACAGGACGATGTCTTTTGGCACACTGACTTATGAAGGTCGGTGCTCCCTGTGACTGTGTGTGCAACCTCGTGCTGCCATCTTTTGGTGTATTACAAAACTGTTTTGATACCACCTCGTAGACTAACTGGTCAATAAAGAGTTTTTTAGCTCACTGCTTCTGGGTTACTTCCTAAAAGTGCAGAATAAAGATAAAATATATTTGATCACGGCAAAGTCTTACCAGTCTAAGCAGCTGTGTTTCTCTTTAAAATACTCTTTGTATTCCCTGTTGATTATTGCTCTGAATTTGCGCACTAGATGGTACAGTTGAGTAGTAACATTTTCTACTGCAATTTACGACTTTTGCTTGGGTGTTTTGCTTTGTGTTTTCGCTCGGTTAATAAAACCTTCTGTACAAACACCACAAGCATCAATGCTGTCCATAATTACATTATTCTAGCTATGATATTCTAGCTATACTTAGGTAATGTTGCTAGCTTGCAACCTAGCATAAAGCTAACTTCTTTACATTGTAATTTTTTTGTTTTCAGGACCTATTGGCAAATCCAGATTTCTTACACACATAAATTTTAATAATTATTTTAATGTTCAAGAAGTTCCTCTGCCAGAATCACATAAAGTGGCCCAGAAAGTAAAGTGTCTACAACATTACTGACAGAAGGCATATCCAATCACAAACAAGCATTCCAGTTTTCTCAGCAACTTTATACACTTTTAATTGTAATGAACAACGCATTGTGTTCTATCATGTGCTACACATACGAATCAGCCATAACATTACAATGCAAAACTTCATGCCCAGTATTGTATGGATTCCCCATGTGCCACCTGGGAAGCTCTGGCCCCTCGGGACATGACTCCACAAGACCTCTGTGGGTGTGGGTGGTGTCTGGCACCAGGATCTTGACCTTTACGTGCTGTGGGTTGCGGCGTGTCCCATGGCTTCTGGATCGGATTGGGACTTGGGGAGTTTGGAAGCTGGGTTGGTGACCTTGGGCTCTTTGCCTGTTGGGCCCCGTGTGTGGCAGGCTGTGGTGCACCGGGTGTTCTGGCACCTTTCTATCATGGCCAAACATTGACTTTTTTGTTTTTTTTACATTGAGTGCATTCGCTTTTCTGTAGGATCGGACCTGGCATTCTGGCCTTCGCTCTCCACAAGCATAAATGAGCCTTGTGTGCACATGATCCTTTCACCAGTTTTCTGGTATATAATTAATAATCAATGTTACAGTAGTGTTAATATTTATGGGGTTTTAGTGTTATACTATTATACCGTTAAGAAAAATAATGAAATATGCCAGGTGTTAAGATATAAATTCACAATATTTGCCAGCTTTTTGGTAAGTGCAGCAAGTAAACATGTTATGAACATGCTGAATGCATACTTATCTTTACACTAGGAAATTTCTTTAAAACATATTATTAACTGTGCTTTTCTTGAAGGATACAATTGCTCAGTGAATTAGACAAATTTAGAATTTGTCCAATCTACTCATGATGCATGTGTTGTAATTAACCCGCTGACATCATGCCAGTATATTTTTCTCTTACAAACATTCTTCATCCTTATAGACATTTTGCTTGTCTTATTTGAAATAAGCTAAAATAATGAAACTAGCAAAATTCTGTGTTTGAAGTCTTCTGTAAATTATGCCTTTCCTCATATAATGGAAAATAGATATATTTGACAATATTCAAAATATTTTTTATAGATTTGTTTCACATAACTAATATCTTAGCACGTGGCTCCAATTGATCAATTCAGATGTCAGAGTTAAGTTAGTAATATATACAGTATATACACATACTTTTATAGGGAAAAAATCTTTTAAAGTGAACTGTTTTTGGAAACTGACCGAAGTGAAGACTTCTGTTGTCTGCTGGATAGTGGCAATCTTGTTCCAATTCCACTTCTCGAACAGGTGCACGCGGGTAGGGTTATGCAGAGTCGCGGAGGGATGTGTGCGGAAAAATGTTGGGAAACGTTGCCTGTTGGACAGCGCTGGAGAGCTGGAGCCATAGGAGAACTGTACAACAATTTAAAAAAATACACTGGTTAGAGCATTGTATGGATACAGAATACAGGTTTCAGGACTGCAACGTTACAGCCATCTTCCTCTTCAGTATCCTGGTCTGGATCAAAGCAAATCAAAAGCCTATCCTGAAAATCTTGGACACAAGGCAGTATAGTATCATCTAGTCCTGCAATATAGCCCCACGCAGTACAATCATCTATACCTATTGGCAATTTAGCAAAGTTATTGTGCCTACTTGGTCATGGAGGAAAACCACACAAATGGTAACCCAAGTCCAGGATCAATTCAGCTACCCAGAAACTGTGAGGCAGCGCTCTTTCAACAAATTGTAGGAGTGGATTAATGTCAACCCAGTGTGACCAGATGTTTTCTCATGCATTAATAAATAATTCATTGTATGCCTACACACTAGACACAGGACGCGGATTTGACGTTAATTATATTCCATGGGGAACTCTAACTGAGTTGTGAGTTTTAAAAGTCAATGTATCAGCAGCAGAAAAAGCGAGACACTGCGCTGTCACTGTTTCAAAAAACTACAGCTCTGGCTCATCTACTCTCTGAATAATGCATGGGCCAAACTTCCATTGATAAAAATGCGACTATCTCATTGAACCTAATGCCTTAATAAATAATTCACTGCGTGACTTCATTGCTTAGCGTACTGTACACTGATACTCGCTCACCGCAGTATGCCGGTTTGACGTTAATTATATTTCATGCGAAACTGTAACTGAGTTAAGAATTTGAAAAGTCAACGTATCAGCAAGCAGAGAAGCTGAGACGGCGCTGTCACCTGGATGCCTCGGATGACTTGCTTTCGTGTTGCCTCGGCTTAACTTTTGCTGATATTAGTTTGAAATGTGACAAACTAATTCGCTCAGGAGAAATCTGCAGTAATGTAATGTATATGTGGCATCCTTAAAAACTGGAAGGATGTGAGGCATTAATGAGAAAAGTCATGCCATATTTCTATGATGCACCACCAAAGCAGATTTAAGGAAATTGCTTGAAAATGACTTACTAATTCAAAATTCAGTGGGTGCCCATTGACAGAAAGCAATTAATTTTAAGTTAATCTCTTTCCCCGGTTATCCAACTTTCTCTGGTTGTTCTCTCCATGATTTTGCCCCCCCACAGAGAACAGACATGGAAGTAAGAAATGAAGCTTCTCCATGTGTCCACCACTACTGGACCAATAAACTGTGTTTTTTTTTTTTACTTTTTAATAAGCATTGATGGTGTTATAATTTATCTAAATATTATTACCACATTTACAACACTAACAGAAATATACAACGCAGCTTAGATAAATAGAGCCCAAGAATTTCATTACTAGATGGCTAGTTGATCCCTTATAAATTCAGCTCCAGATTCAAAGTCTAATCTATTTTTACATGAGGCTTAGCATGGGTTTGGAACGACAGAGCTTGCAAAGAGAAACACACCACTATGAGGTTCCACATGCGAGCTGCTTCAGCCACCAGTGTAGAAACAGAGCTGCATCCTGGCATCAGGACGATTTTTATTGGCTCGGTGTAAAGGAGGTCGTACAGGAGCTTCGTTGCTTCCCCCGGGTCACACTGAGACAGAAACAGAGATACAGTGTAAACAATGCAAAAACCAGGTAATGCAAAAATAATTCCCTTTATAATTCATTACAAATTTGGGGTGTTTATTTGAGGTGCTGGCAAATTTGTAACCATTTGCATAATACGATTCATATAAAAAAGTAACAGAGGCGGGGTTTTAGTGGTTAGAGCGAGTTTAAACTAAATGTGGCCACAGCTCACTTACACACTGTTTAGTTTGTGGTCAAGATGACTTCCTGAATGCCTGGAGTCGAGCACAGTTTAGTGATTACACACTACGGTTTTAATACATTTGAAAATGTGTTGTCTAAGAAAGGCAAACTGTGCTGGCTTGCAAAGTTTATTAAACTAAACTAAAATTATTACACACTTTCATACAAAGTCTTTCAAAAGTTGGAAAGTGCATACATGTCATTTGTATTTGCATACAGTACTGTGCTTGAGCCGTCCCTCATTTCTTCATATTTTACTTCCAAAGAGTCAGACCTTCTTGTATTTTTAATGTAGTCTCGAGGAAGAGTTCTCCAGGCTTCCTGAACGATTTTTTTAGCTCTCATTTCCAGTGTAGTCCCTGTACCTGACCATTTTAAGAGGAATGTTTCACTATGCATAAAGTCACATAGTGACCTACTGTATGAGTCATGAGACATTTTTTGTATCTTTAATGTAGTCTTGAGGAATAGTTTTCCAGGAAGGACTTTTTGGCTATTGAAAAGAAATGTTTTTTGTTTGTTAAGCCACACAGAAACCTATGAATAATTCAGGCATTAAAAAAACATCTAACTTAAGGCATGAACCAGTGAGAAACAGATGCAGATGTTGACAAATGATCAGTATTCTGGTGATGCTGAATGCTGAGAGGTTGGAACTGATGAGAGGGGAAATGAGGTTGCTGCTGTGGTTGTAACATAAACAATCAATTTTTACATTTTATCTTTTGGTATTTTGTAGCCTGTTGCAGGTAAAAAAAATTGTTCCTGCCTTTTTTTAATTAATCTGCATAATTTGATTACATTTAACATGTGGCCCAAGACTTGTGCACAGTAATGTAGCATTACAGTCAGAAAGCCTCTAGGGTTCAGGCTGGGGTTTTTAACTACTGGTAATAAATGAACAAGGGAGGGGTAATAAACAGGGATGACTGTACAACATGTCTCTCCTGTTCAAAAACTAATGACACCAAGCTTTAACGAATACTGCTAATATATTTTTTTAGTAGCAGGGTAGTGTTAATCAATGATTCTCAGTCAATAAAACAATTAAATGACTTCAGTTCAAATGTAGTAGTGTTACCGCCTCAATACTGAGACACATACAGTAATTAAACTAATAGATCTGCTACTGCATCTTGAACAACAGTTTTCTCAAATATGTTCATTTCGTCACAGCACCAGCGCCAACACTTGCTTCAGTTTCCACTGCATTAATCATCCCTGGTCAATTGTTCCACGCTCAGCCTTTATTTGTCACACATACATTACTGCACAGTGAAACTCTTTATTCTTCGCATAGCCAAGCTTCTTGTTAGTAGGCAGAAGTCGGAGCGCAGGGTCAGCCCCTGGAGCAGACAGGGTTAAGGGCCTTGCTCAAGGTCCCAACAGCGGTAACCTGGCGGAGATGGGGCTCAAACCGCTGATCTTCCAGTCTGTAACTCTTAAGCCTTAACACACTGAGCCCCCAACTGCTTCATAGAAAGCTAGGTTTCATTTTCCGAAAATGACTTTTCAGAACAACTTCCCCCAAAAGTGCTTTTCTGCCCTTGCTTTTCCAAGACTTCAGTAGTCTGTTCATAAAGAAGTATAAAGGAGCCCTTAAGGGTTTGGCTCAAGGGCTGAACAGTGGCTCTGACTCACAACAAATAAGAAGGTGGCTGTCACTGTACTATTACACATTGAAATGGTGATTAAAGATCATGGATCACGGTTCATGGTTCAACGTAAAAATTTGTTTCTTTGCGTTTATGTATTTGTGTCAGATTTTATATTCTGTTTCTATCAATTCCATGAAACAACATTCAATTATTCAATTATTAATATTTGGTGCTTTATTTCCCTGATCACTACAAGGAGACACACCAATTCCACCGTTCCCATTTCCAATATGATTCTGATATCAGAGCTCTCTGTATGATGTGATACTGATCCAATTTCATCCTCACAGGAATTAAGCCGACTCCTCCACTTGCTTCTCCTGCCAAGTGTTGCAAAACATCAGAGATGTGACATCAATGTGTTTGGTGTTCCCTGTGTGTCATCTCATGCGAGATGTATATCGTGTCAATCAACATCACATATATGTGCTGCATGAAACGCCGCAGCGGATCTGATCAGAAAATTATTCGACTTTCGGATTCAATATCAGTAGAGTTTTATGGGATGATGTTAGCCCCTAATGTCTATGTTTAAATTATATTACATCCCGATTACTACTGTATGGTTTTATAGCAGTCATAATTTTTGTACAGTAGCTTTACTGGTTGGCAAAAAAAAAAGGTGAAACATTCTTTCCCTCCACCTGCTAATTCTACAGTATGTGGAGCAGGCTTTCTATTGAGCACCCAATCACGGTCAACAAACTGAGCAGGAAATAACAGTGTACTGGCCCCAACCTTGCCATTGTTACGTGACACCACCTATTTATACTGCGAGTTGATAATGACAAGTATTAGTTAAGTCTAACAATGATGGGGTAATTAATGTTTAAATAGCTTTTCAAGTGCTCTAAATAAAGTTGCATAGGCTGACTATAAATATTACATTACGTCACAGGTTTATTTCCAACACTAAAATTGAGCCATGTACTGTACGTGAACCAGGACTTACACGTCCATGGAGCGTCAACCATTTCATAAATAACTATATTTAACTATGTACAAGAACTTTCCAAAAAGAACTTATTTATTAGGTCATTGGAGCTTTGAATTCCTAAACTATCCACACACTGGTCCAAGCTGGCATTATTTAGAGCTTACTTGTTTTTCCAGATATTACAGTTTGGAGTAAAGAGTTTCTCTACATGTCCTGTATTATGCATGCATTTATTGTGTCAGCTCCAAGTACTGGGTTGTTATTTCAGCACTTTGATACATAGCAGGAAACACTGATGTGTATGAATAAAGCATGTATTTCGATATGGTAATTCTACCCAAGGCAATCTGGGAACAGCTGCCAATTAAAACACAAAGAAGCTCAGAAGCACCTCTGTCTGTCTTTTCTCTCGCTCTACCTATACCCCTGTCTCCCTTTATCCCAGTTAATAATTGATCAAAGTGTGAGATTTGACAGCAGTCTGGGGGAGAAGAAAGGGAAGGGAGGAAGAGAGAAAGAAAGAGAGAGACTACAACACACGTTCAGTCAAAAAAAAAACTCCATTGTAAACCTTTCTAAACTATATACTGCACCTTATGATGCACAGGATTTATTTTTGTTTATATTTGTTTATTAATAATCCATTCATATATATCGTTCAGTCATATTGTTAATGCATACTAAATATTTCATTTATACTGTATACTCAAGTTCTTAAATAAAAATAAATAAACTGACCTAATTTAATCTTCTAACTTAGGGATTGGGACCAATATCCTTATTTGGGATAAAAATTTAATGCGTCCCAAACCGATACAAGTACATATGTATAGTTTTTATTTGATAGAGAGATCTGGTTCAGACAATTGGCATCAAGAGCAGAACCATAAATACACTGCCCGTCCAAAGAAAAAAAAGTCACCACCTAGATTTACCTAAGCAAATAGCTTAGCCTATTAGCCTTCAATTGGATAATTACATGTTATTTAACCCTAACTGATGCCTTTTTCGGAAAGGTCAAATTATTTGCATACATCAAGCAAAGAAAACAACTATTGTTGAAACTACAAAAATTTATTTATCCAACGGATTATTAAAACCTGAAAGAATTTAACAATCATCATCTTCAAGGAAGAAGTGGAGTTGGAAACAAATAATTGAATGATCGTGATCATAATCTTAAATGTTCTTAAACGAACATGATCTTTAACGCTTTGGGAAATCGAATTGTTGAAAAACACACAACTTTGTTTAATATTGAAAGTAAGAGCATTTCCACTCAAAGAGTACTCAAAGGGTTGCGACAAAACAGCTGTGTAACCTCAAGAAAACCACTTATTAGTGAAGTTAATTGGAAAAAAAATGCTTCATTTTGCTTCAATTTGGCAACATGAAGAATGAATTGTGAGGCACTGGAAAAAGGTCTGACCTCTGACAAGTCAACATTTACCCTGTTCCAGAGTGATGCACCCACCATGTCTAGTTACTACTGTACAAGCCTGTGTTAGGATATGCGGTTGCTTCTGTTGGTCAGGTCTAGATTCAGCAACATTTTATGCCCCCAAAAATGAGTTGAATATACTAAATGACCAGGTTTTTCCATCAATGGATTTTTTTCCATAATGCCACAGGCATATTCCAATATGACAATGGCAGGGTTGATCAAGCTCAAATTGTGAAAGAGTTGTTCAGGGAGCAAGAAACCTTAACTCCATTGAGAATATTTGTGCTGGAAAAGACTTTATGCAGATGTCTGATTCTCCCATCATCAATACAAGATCTTGGGAAGAAATGAATGTGACTTTGGACCGAAATAAATATTGTGACATTGCATAAACTTATTAAAATGATGCCAGGGCAAATGAGTGCTGTAATCAAAGCAAAGGAGGTCCAACATAATATTAGAGCTTGAGACTTTTTTTTGGTCGGACAGTGTATATAGATATACACAAAACTGTACAAGATCCCCTCAAGCATGTTACGCCATGTCATTACTTGAGAATTGGCTCTAAATCACCTTTCTATTTTTACAGTGAGTTTTAAAAATTCAAGCAAAGCACACACTGATCAGCCATAACTTTAAAGTCATTAACAGAAAGACCACCTATTCCACCACAAAGGTGCCTCTGGTCCTCCATGGCATGGACCCCATGTGCAGCAGGCTGTGAGGTGCTCTGTGTTCCGGCACCTTTCTGTTGTGCCCAGCATTGACTTTTTTGGTGGTTTTTTTGCTGCATTGACTTTTCCGAGGCATTGGGCCGGGTGGGCTCGCCTAGAGGTATAGATAATGCCCATGACCCTACTAGTTTATTGGTATATAATTCAATCAATGTTATTCACTTCACCTGGAAGTGTTGTTAATGTTATGGTTGATCAGTGTAAATATGAGCATTGAAGGTATGAAATAAATGCAGTGAGAAATATTTTACCAGTAGCCCAAAGCCTAAAGCCCAAATCTAAATGAGTTTTAATTTAAGCAACACAGGAAACAATTTACATATGCAATGTTTTCCAAACAGGTTAAAGACTGGTTTAAAACCAGTTATAGCATGGCCTATAGCATGGTTTAAAGAGACTGAACAATCTGTTTCCATGTTTTAATTAAATGTTTGGAGTACAGAATAGAAAGTTCAAGAGGAATAATCTATTGGTGAGGATGAGACAATTTTTACTTTCAGATTTTTAAGCTTATGATCCAAGACATTGATCAACACTAATCAAATGTCATATTAAATTAACAATTTAGAAACAGTAATTCTCTGTGGAAATATGGATATGCATGACAATTACTTGTTTGAAAAGGATTAAGCAAATCAACTCACGTATCCTGAGTCCTTTGAAGAATAATTAAAAGCAAACCCAAATCAAAAGTTTTGTTTTGTAATTATTATTCTGGCACCAAAAGCTATTTCGATTATGATCTTGTTTGAGTATGCAGTTACTTGAGTCTCTCAAGGAAAGACACTAATCATATAATACCCATGTGAATTAAAATGTCACTGGGAGAAAGCATTCTGGAGCTTCAAGTTCGAAAAGTAATAAAATGTTTTTATAACCACATTTTTTTCCCCTGGATTCCTGACTTGAGCATGCAGACTTGTCTAACTGTGAAAACTGAACTTGTTTTTAAAACATAGAAGGAGCTGAAAAAGGCATTAGAACATGCCTTAGAATTTAAACATATTGTATGACAGTGATCACAAAAAAACACATCATGCAACCTTTCATGCAATGCAGCAAGTTTAATTCTGCACCCAGATATACGTTGGGTAATTATCTTTGTCTCTGGCTGTGTATACTAAGTGGCCACTTGCTCTTTTTTTTCTAATTTCATAAAAGTGCATTTTAAATGGAGTGTGGCCTGGATGTCATACATCCTTTTCCTTCTACAAAATGTTTTTTTTTTTTTAGTTTTTTATTTCAATCCCAAGATGGGTTTAAAACTACCAACAGAAGATGTAATAGAACCAGACAACTTTATCACAATTGGCATAGAACAACCACTGCACTTAAGAAGCAAAGCATCTCTGCATTTAACAACATCAGGTATGATGCCTTATAAAATGTTTATAAGAAATGTGAATACTAGTGCTGAGTTTGTCTAATTGAGCATAAATTTCTGTGGTTATATTTTCTAAATTTAGATTCAGGATATGGCAGCACGGTGGTGTAGTGGTTAGCACTGTTGCCTTGCACCTCCAGGATCCGGGTTTGATTCTGAGTTTGCATGTTCTCCCCGTGCTTGTTGGGTTTCCTCCGGGTACTCCGGTTTCCCCCCAAAGACATGTAGGTTAGGTTGATTGGTGTTCCCAAATTGCCCATAGTGTGTGAATGAGTGTATGTGCCCTGTGATGGACTGGCACTCATAGAAGATGAGTGAGTGAGATTCAGGATAAGTTATATTTACATGTTAAATTTAAAGGTCCCAAATTTCTACTATTTTTTTACTAGTTAAGACAGGTCACAGATGTCCCTGGGAGTGCGTTTATTAATGCCCTAGCTGATATATATATATATATATTCAGAATGTACTGAAACATTGCTTTATTTGCAAAGTATCATTTGCAAAGTTTATACTGTATTCATCATGCGTTTCATAAAGACGTTTCATAAGAGAACAATACTCACATAGCAGATAAAGTACCATGCTTGAGCGTGGAAAGTTATACATTTAAATCCAAGACTCTTCGAGCGCCACAGTTGGACCCTTAAACAAGACTTTTATGCCCCAGCTCTTCGGCTCCACGCTTGGATTGTATTCCATCTCACTTGTCAGTAAAGTCAGTGCAGTGTGTAAATGTAAATGAAAGAATCTTCAACTCCTTCCTCCAGAATTCAGAGCTCAGTATTCCTATTCGTCTGAAATATGGACGCATTAGGTTTTCACCTCTCACCACACACTAATCTACAAAAGTATTTCTTCATATTATTGGTGTAAGATTTACAAAAATGCACTTCAGCGTGCATAGCGCTTTCATTGGTGCCTGTTGCCATGCCAACTTTCCTTTCCTTTTCCTCGCTCTTCACCGCTGAGAGTGATTCCAGTGCAGAGTGCTCTCCACCAAACTCAGACCTGCTGCAATCCCACTCCAAAACAGCTCCCTCTTTGTTTACTGACCTTAAGCGATATTAATATACCTGTTCTCTAAAGTTCACAGTGAACGATTCTTATTTTAATATTACGCTTACTCAAGTTTTTTTTTTTTTCCTGGTTTCATGTTTTTTCTTTTTCTTCTTCCTCAGCACGATCAGCTGAGACTCGTACAACTACAAGAGCTGTTTTTTCTCATTTAAATAAAAAAATATCCAGCAGATGCCCATGGTTTAATCAAAAATGTTTGTGTGTATATATATATATATATATATATATATATATATATATATAATGAAGCTTTAGTACCCTAATAGTAGCTGAAGGTTTTTTATTCAACAGAGGGTCTGTTTGAGATTACCTAGCATCTTTATCATAAAGAAAGATAATTGTAATAAACTCCTAAAGGAATATAAATAAAATTACCCAGTGTTATTACACGGCGCAGTTGCATTCTCAATTCTGATTCATTTCTATAAAAGCAGCTCTGAGAATAAAGCTGAAATTCTAACCACAGGTTTATATTAGTGTATTTGTTTTAACACTAGTTTTAATGTGTTCCTATTCCTAACAAAACTATTATCTCAAATATATTGTGGCTTTTGTATAGATGTTTATTTAATATCTATCGATAGAGTCTTGGGTGTCGGTTTCGACTTTTCCCACACCGGGAGAGACTTCAACACAAAAAAACTTTTTCATTTCCACAGACTATGTTTTTTTTTTTGTCCTTTATATTAAGGCAGAGAAAAAAGAGAGACTCAAGAGGGAAAGGAACAGTAGGGACTAATTTGTCTCGACACTCCGCACACCCGATAAAATGTAAAATGCTTCAATTTTAAATTAATACAAAATTTAACGGCTGCAGCACAAGATAACACTCCTGGATCAACTGTGGTATGATAAAGTGTAATACCACACTACTGTTAATTATCTTCCCATAACAGCACAACATGCTGTGTTTGATTTCTTAATTATTCTACAAATAAATTTATTCCACTGTCACTGGAAGGGCAGGGATTTTAAGTCTGCAATAATTTATTTAATTGCAATCCATTAAAGCCTGGATATAATGGGAGGGTTGCGTCAGGAAGGGCATCCGGCGTAAACCCGTGCCAAAGTACTGTACGGATCGGAGGGTCTGCTGTGGCGACCCTTTGACGAGAGTAGACAAAAGGGAGCTATTATTATTGTTATTATTATTACTATTCATTCATTCATTTACTCATTCATTATATTTCAATACCACTTACCCGGTACGAGGCCACGAAAAGCCTAGAGTCTATCCCAGGAGACTTCACGCATGAGGTGGGCTATATCCTGGACAGAGTGCCAGTCCATTGCAGGGCACACATGCACACACACTCAGTCACACACTACTGGCAATTTGGAAACACCAATTAGCCAAATCTACATGTCTTTGGACTGTGGGAGGAAACCGGAATAACTGGAGGATACTCACCAAGTACGTGGAGAACATGCAAACTCCATGCACACAGATACAGTATGGGAATCAAAACCTCGACCCTGGAGGTGCAAGGCCACAATGCTAACCACAAATCACTGTGCCGTGTATTTTTGGTTATTATTGCTATTATTATTATTGAACTTGACTTGATGCAATTACACCTTACTGGTCATCACAGTTTTTTTCCACTAATCGAAAGCTCTTGTACTGCATTGTTTATAACAGTATTGTATAAAAGCAAGCTTCTTACATGCTTCTTACTTCCTATTGTAAATTACTGTTATTTGCACAACTTAACACATGTGATGCACACTATGGTTACTTGCACTATCTTGCACACTCACTTTATGTTACTATCTGTTACTGTACATACTCAGAATTTTTTTTGGTCTTTATTTAATCTGTACAGTTATTGAACGTTGTGTACTTAGTGTCTTGTCTATAATAAATTAACAGTGTTTTATGTTGGTTTGTACACAAACAGCCGGAATCAAATTCCTCGTGTGTGCCAATGTACTTGGTGGATAAAACCAGATTCTGATTCCGATTCTGATTATTATTATTATTATTATTATTGCCATGTTTGTACAGGAAACCATTTAGAGGTTAGAAATGTGTGTATACAGAACACTTCAACAGTTGCAACCTTACAGATTGCAAATGAGAAGTTGACGGATGCATCATGTTGGGGGAAAAAAACAGACTCTACTATTCCTTTCTTTCATGGAGAACTGTAGGTGACGGCTGTATCCTCATGTATCTTCAGCCATAGTTTGTTTGTTTTTTAAGCTCTCTTTTTTGTTGTTGTTGTTGGGCCATGTGGGTGAGGTTACTCGTGTTTGTCACATCCAGTTTTAGTGTTCGCACAAGTGTTATAGATAGACATTTAGATTTGTACATTAGGCATTTGGCTGACGCTCTTATCCAGAGGGACTTACAGTACAGTACAGTACAAAAGTGCTTTGGCGTTTCAGTCATTGGACGGATCTTTACACTGGGTATTACTAACCATCAGTAAGTAAAATAGAGATTAGATTCAAAAGAATTCTCAAGCATTTCCAATCTAATCTATGTATTTAAAAAAAAAAATTTTTGAATAAAAAATAAATAGTTTGACTGATGGTACTCATAGTTAGTCACCCAGATCTGTGATGTTATGCAGTGATGCTGTGATGATGGACAGAGTGAAAAGAGTTATTGTCTCACATTACACTTTAATTATTTTTAATAAGGATTTGTATATATATTTAAAAGTGCAATAAGTTTTTTTTTCTTTCCTTACCATGCTGTCGTAATAGATGAGTTCGAGCTCGTAGTCGGGCAGGATGTCAGTGCGGTTGTTGACGAGCTCGAGCGCCATCTGCGCGGCGGGTAGACATGCCTGTCCCCCCGGCCAGCCTCCGCTCATGGGGAACAGCGCGCCGATGTACAGCTTCTTCTTCCCTGCAACCGCACACGGCCAGGAAAGCAGCAATGTAAACCAACACAGCGCGATGCTCATGCACAGGCTCCTGAAATCACCCGGGATCTCCATGGACGCTACCGGACTGTTAGAGACGAACGCGGCAAAGCTCCAAGCGTTTACACTCGAACGCAAACTGACAGAAAGCGGTCCGTCAGTGCGCGTCAGCGCGAGCTCGGAGCGCTGCACGGGCATGTGCGCGCGCCGCGCCGCGTTTTACCGCGTCCTGACATAATCGACTGCTATCGCAACTCTAATAACATGCATGTACAAGTACGTCGAAGGCAAGTTTATCACCGTGCGACAGCTCGAGCGCTTAAACAACCCAAACCAGCACGTGCATCATTACCGAGAAATATCACTAAACATCACCCGGGTCCAATCGGGGGCAGGCTCGTGCAACATTAGATTATTCCCCAAAGCAGTAAATCACTAACGCTGTCTAATCTAGTCAGAGTGTGAACAGCGTCTTACAGCGTGCTATTTAGATCAGAGGTCTGATTATTCAAAATGTTGCAAAAAGAAATAATAATGCATGCAAGTCTAATCCTTTAATCCGCTGGAAACGAAGATGAGAAAGAAAGAAAAAACAGCTCCAAGCAGCAGTGGAGAAGTACAGCACTGTTGAGGGAGAGCATGGCTATATATATTTACAGAGAGAGAGAGAGAGAGCAAGCGAGTGAGTGAGAGAGAACGAGAGAGAGAGAGAGAGGTGCACGCTGAGTTCAAATTTCATGTCATATTGTCCCCTGTCTTATCAAATTCATTAAGGCGTCTCTGTATGCTTTTGGCAGCATGATATGAGGCACTTTCGTCTCGCACCTCCGTCCGGGTTCGATTCGGGTCTGTGTGCATGGAGTTTATATGTTCTACCCGTGCTTAGTGGGTTTCCTCTGGGTACTCCGGTTTCCTCCAACAGTCCAAAGTTATACAGATTAGGCTAATCTAAAAAAAGTGTGTGAATGCGTGTGTGTGAATGTTGACCAGAGGTCCTAACATGGCTGTAAATTGGGAACAAATACAATGGTAATCACTGGCCTCCACAGTCCTTACTGTAGTTGGACTACAGCAGTACCTAGATGGATGGATGAATGGATGGTTTTATGGTGAATTATTTCTTATAGAAAGATTTACCCTGAATAATAAAATCTTTATATTGAAATAATTGTTCTGTTCTTGCCAATTCACTCGCTTCCAGTAATCACACTATCCTGATCTGGATCCCATCCCAGGATAATTGAATATGAGGCAAGAGGGACACCAGTCCATTACAGGGCACCATGCAAGTGCATTCGCTTACAGCTAGGTGAAGTTGATCTTAGTGTCGTCTCAATTTACTGGCATGTTATTTTGAGATGGAAGGAAACCAGAGAACCCAGAAGAAGAAACTTATGGAAAACATGAACAGAGACTTCACACAAGCTCAGGATCAAACCTGGATCTGTGAGGTGGGAACACTACCACCACCGTGCAAGTGTGTGCTGCCTTGTCAAAATATGCAAGCTGAGATCATTATGTACAAAAAGTTTGGATTATACTCTTGTGCCAGAAAAGCTGTGTACAATTTGTGTAGCAGATATTTCAACAAAAAATTTATTGAATCGCTGTATTTCACGATTAGCTTCTTAAAAAAAACAGAGTCCAAGCTTTTTGACATATTCACAATATTTCAGCAGTTACAGTATAATAAGAAATCCAACATAAAATAAAATAAGGGACAATAATCTTCATATTGAATATCCAGAAACTTGGCTCAACCCTGACATCACTACATACAGTATACTAATCACTACATCTAATTAATGGGGGGAAAAGTCAATGAAAGATGTTAAAACAAAGCCAAAAAAGTTGCATTTGAATAAAAACAAAAATGCCTTTGATGCCTTTGAACATCATTTCACACATGTTAAATTGATATGCAAGTCACTCAGGGTTAATTTTTTTTCCTTTAATGTATTTGTATGTCCTCAAAAAGGGTTGGTCATCATTCAAACCTTGTACAAGTTCAACATCATTAATACTCAAAGAAATGTAATATTAACAGAACTTTCTATACCGCTTATCATATACAGAGTTGCAGGAAGCCTGGACTGTACGTATATGGGGTACCTCCTGGATGCGAATGCTGAAGCATCGCAGGGCACACTCACACACACTCATTTACACACACTATGGGCATGTTTTGCATGTTTGTGGGAGGAAACCGGAGTACCCAGAGGAAACCCAGAGGGAACAAACACTCCACGCACATTAACAAAGCGATGAATGATTTTTCCCTAAGTAGTTTTTTAACTAGGTCCCAAAACGGTGTTATGTTACACCTACTGTCAAAAATAACAAGTTGAAATTTGAATAGATCACTAAGCTTACAAAACCACACATTCACCAACCATCTATTTACTTTTATTGCATAAGGCTATTGCTTGTTATATACCGTTTACCTGATTCTTCATTACATTTTAATAATAACCCAAGGACACGTATGCCTTAGAATCCACTGATGCAATTCTGTTCATGCATTTTGAAAATCTACATAATTAATCTAATGTGTGCAGAAGAAGATAAATACACCAGACACACAATACCTAAATGCACTCACTGGCTCCTAATAAAAATAATTAATTAATCACCGGAGAATTTACTGTAGACAGCTTGGACATGTGTGCAAAATACTGTACAGTAAATACTGTACTGTATTTTTGCACAATCCATAGGTTACTGTATCTTGTGGAAACATAAAGATCTCATTTGTGTTATATGCAACCTTAGAACAGTTTGAATATTTCAGTTCAGAAAGTTCTGAGGAATATTGCATAACCAGTCAATACCACCTTTTTCTCTTGCATTTCACCTCTCTCTCTCTCTCTCTCTCACACACTCCCTCTCTTTCTCTCTCTCTCTCTGTCGAACACAACCAAGCTTACTCAGATAAACAATCAATCTCTCATGGCATTAACAGCGGCACCTCACAGCATGCCCCTCTCCGATAAATCAAGTAGCAGCCTACATGATCTCTGTCAAATAACTGATATTGACGGAATAATGTAGGCTCATTTTCCACTGGGTTTTGTGGTCATGCCTTGAAGCCACTACAACATAAATCCACTGAATGCGTTTTCTTTCTTTTTTTCGTTCAGGCTTGTGGGACAGAATTGCTGCTCGGTCAGGTATTATAGGTGACAGACACCTGCCAGCATTAGTGCACCACAGAAAACCAACTCGCTGCAAGCGTATCAATATTACAGGATATTATGACACGTGAAATCCACTGATACAAAACACACACACACACACACACACACACAATGCCAGACTACAATAAGTGTCGTGCAAACTGACAGATTGAGATTCCTCTAGTGCAAGTGCGATTGCCAGCGGCAAGAATTTTTACACCTTTCTCTGTACTGAGAAAGAAACTGAAAAAAAAAACTGTTTACTCAAAACTTATTTATAATTGAAGTCTCCGTGCTGCTGTAGTAAAGGAGTAGAAAAACATTTACTACGTAAACACATTAATTCGGGGGTTTAACAGACATTTTGTGGCCAATAATATTAAATCACATGACTCCCTCAGCGCTGACTTTTTTGTAAAAATATTATAATAATATGTGTAGAGTAATATACGAGGGGCGTTCAAGTCAAACCGGGACTCGTTTTTAAATTTCTCGTGAATGAAGGGGTAAAACTGATTGACATCTACAGAAGACTTCAACCACAGTACGGTAGTAAAAAAGCGCAAACGTTTAAAAAAAATCCATATGTCCATGAATGACGATTCCACTGCACTGTTCCCATGAATATTAAGCATTTGGAACGTTTGTTCCTTGAAAATAGATGGATAACCTGGCACCAACTTGTGGAAGAGATGCATCTGTCCATGGGAACTGTACACACAGTCATTAACCAATATCACTTGCACATTACAGGGACTCAGCTGGGAGTTATTGCCACATCCCCCGTATAGTCCTGACCTCTCTCCAAGCCATTTCCAGATGTTTGGAGCATTAAAGGAGTTCCTGGAGGAAGCAAGCAGTCTGATCATGGCTCTGGCGTAATGAGAAAACTTTATACCTTGATGATGTCCAAGCACTTGTGATACGCTGGGATAAGTGCATTAGTGTAGCAGGGGAATTATGTACATGTACAACATGTTCTGTTATTCTGCACAAGTCCCGGTTTGACTTGAACGCCCGTCACTTTCCACTGGCCAGATCCAAGTGACAAGAATTTTAGGCCAACTTATTTTTGAGTTTTTGTTTTGAGATTTGGTTTAAATAGAGTAACAGTTAAAAAAAAAAAGTAGCTTCCGTAATGCTGAGTTGTGGTTTCGCAGATCCCTGGACACCAATTTGAGAACCACCCGCACTCACTTTCAGTAACAGCTTTATCCTGATCGGGGTCATGATGAATCCGGAGCTTATCTTGGGAGAACTAGGTATAAGGCAGAAATAAATCCCTGGACAGAAAGCCAATCCATCACATCGCCCCATCACACACACATTCACACGTGCATTTACACCTAGGGGCAATTTATCTCAATCCACCTACTAGTGTGCTTTTAGGTAGGTGGGAGGAAACTGAAAAACATGAGACAGGGAGTACAGAACATCACATTGTAGCTTTAGGTCGAACCGGGGACTCGTGAGGCAGAACAGCTATTCACTGCTTTAATGGATTCTGCCGTCAAATGTATTTGTAAATTAGGTTGTAATCCTGTATAGTTAATTCTTTACATAAATGGGAATACTTTTCAGAATAACTTTCTAAAAGTACATAACAACAGTTTTTTGGGTGATACAGTGAGGTAGTGGTTAGCACTGTGGCCTTTGCACGTCGAGGGTTCGATTGCCACATCAGGTCCGTGTGTGTGTGGAGTTTGTATGTTCTCCCTGTGTTTGGTTTCTTCCGGTTTCCTCCCACTGTAAAAGACATGCAAGTTAAGCTAACTGGCATAAACTGCCCTGCGATGGATTGGCACCCTGTCCATGGTGTGCCCAAAGTCTTGATGGCTTTTTTTATTTTATTTAAAAATATAAATGCATGTGTAACATACAAAGAATATTCTGCTATATAATGAAAATAACGTATGCAAATCTTCCATTATAATTACACAGAAATCATACAGATGCTACAGATGCAATAGACAGAGATTAGCTTCAACCTGTTTATTTAGGTTTGGCTATCAATTTTTTTTTTTAGTAAAATCCAATAAGAGTATGGCTTTTAATTACAGGATTCATATCTCATATTCAATCCTATAGGATTCTGTCATCTGACTCTTATTAGCACACAAGAGAGCATGAGGTACACACTGTGACTGCTTTGCCTTCAGGAACACAAACAGGGGGGCTGCCCTTTAAAGGTGACCGAAGCCCTTCCTGATCTCCTACGGTGACATTTGGTGCATCTCTCTCTCTCTCTCTCTCTCTCTCTCAGTCTAGTCACTCTCTCACTTGAATTCCCACTCTCCATGTGTCGGAGCTTAATTCCAGTTTCTCCACATGCCAGTCATGAATTATTTACTCCTGATCTTTAGTTGGTATTTAACGAAAGAACACCAAGTGACATCTACCATGAAGCTAGATAATTACTAAGAGCTAAGAGATCTCACTGTGCCCAACATGCCTATCTACGTTCATGCAGTCAGCTCCCCAATTACCGGCAGCATTTATAAAGATAAGAAAAACTGGTGGTATAATATAAATATCAAACGCAATCAAAGAACATTTCCACTCACCCAACTGGAAACACCTACATTTTCACTTACAAAAAATTTCCAAGGTAGACGTGTCATCTGCCCACTACACATGCTATGTCTAGTGTATAGTGTAGGCTGTAACGGTTTGGTCAAACACCAATGAATGGTTTAGGAAGAGTTGCGGATAGAAGAAACATGTGACAATGACGTCTGATGGACTTTGACGTATGATGGACGAGGACTCGACTCCTATGTGTCGTCTACCAGTAACATCCTTTTCTCAAGGCTTCAATTTATCTACAATTTTAGCAGAAACTTTTATGAAAAGCAAATCCATCAATTAAACGATATGGTCGAAAGTATGTGGACATCTGCCTTCCACAAATTGCTGCTGGTACACTAGCGTATAGGATGTCTTTGTATAAGATTACATTTTCCCTTTACTAGAAATAAGAGGCCCAAGGCTGTTCCAGCATGACATGCAAAGCTAGGTTCATGCAGACATGTTCGCCATGGTTGGTGTGGGAAAACCTATGGTTGTTGTGTTCTAACCAGAATCAATAGTGTACTTCGTTGAGGATTTAGCTCTTAGTAACTGGACCATTATTATTCAGACAGGAGTTTGAATATGTAGAATATGTTACTGTATGTTTTCTATAATAACAACTCAGTCATAGAGACCTGTATGGTGGACTTTACCTAAGACTAATAATAAATAGTTTAATAAAAATGTATTTGATGTTATGGTGACATTTTCCTTGAAGGACCTGCTGCTTTAAAAAAAAAAAAGCTGCTTTTAGGTATTTTTAGGCAGAAATCTTGTTATTCCATTATTTCTAAAGGCAGCTTTGATTTTAGCATTTCTTTACACGTTCAGCCGACTTTTGTACCATATTCTATACCAGTGTCTGCACTTTGAAAAGGTCAGTAAGTCTTCAGGACAGGAGCTTTTGCACTATCCAGGTACTTACTAATATGCCAAGCTGCATCTTATTTAAGTCAAGAGAGAGATGAAAGTACAGTAGTCAATATTTGATAACTGTCGTTATAGCTACAGTACTATATTAAAAGGGATAACAGATAGTAACTTGCCTCACAGAAATTCCTTTGTATTAATTAAACAACAGCTAATTTCAATCACATAATTTGATTGGACAAGAGGCATTCCATTAGTACGGTGGCCGTGAAGTGCAAAACAAATTAACAAAACAAAATAAATTAAAATACGACATAACAAAACCAAAAACAAAACAACAAAACGGAAAACAAAATAACAAATTCAAAACCAAATTAACAAAACGGAAAAC
>JAQMYL010000003.1:9091129-9106042 GCA_030014365.1 Clarias pachynema | reverse complement strand
ACAAAAAGCATAAATGATAATCTAATATAAATGTAGATGAAGGTGGAGTCTGTGAAGTTGGATGTAAATGTTGTTAACAGTTGGTGCTGAAATACTATGTAGCTACTAAACAAAAACAAACAAACAAACAAACAGCTCAGTGACAGCAGTGAGGACTGAAATGAGATACAATGTGTTTATATACAGTAGAGACGCAGATCAGTATACAGTAGATGTAGAAGAAACTGATTTACTTACATATCTTGACAGGCCCGGTGCAAAGAACAACAACAAACAAAAAAAAACACAGAAAGAAAAGAAAGAAGAAGAAGAAACGCCGTTTAGAAGAATTTCCGCTTATTGGCTGTTTACATGCACGAAAATGTGCAGTGATTTATTTAATAGTGCAAATCCCGCGTCGTTGCATAGGCAGTGGAGATACAGAGATACGGCTTAGAGCGGCTCGCTGCGTGTATTGCTTTGCAAAATAATACAAATAAATAAAAATCCATCTGAGATCTTACTTCCTATATATATATTAGGTATATACAAATACAAATACACCGCTTGTAAATGTTTCACGCTCGCTCCATCCTTTCTCTCCTCCTCCTCCCTTCTTTTTTTCCACTCTTCTCCATCCCTGACGTTTTTTCCCCTCTCTCTCTCTCTCTCTCTCTCTCTTCTATGCGTGTCGAACAAACACCGCCCCCTAGTGTTCATACTCGCAAATCGATTGTTCTCCTCAAATTGAAGGATGGACGTTCTGTCCAATCAGAGAGCTCGTTTTTGTTTGTTTTTTTAAAGGCGGGGCTTGTAGGATGCAGGTGGGGAAGGAAAAAGTCTTCCTGACGTGCGACGTCACACAAGGCCGCTAGGGGGGGTATGTGTGCGGAGCTCTCCTTCAGCACCACCACCATCATCATCGACCTGCTTGGTTAATTTCAGCCGGCTGGTAAATGGCCATCAGACTAAAATGCGGTTGAATATCTTATGCGTTTTTTTTTTTTTTTTTTTTTTTTTGGAGAGTACCAGCTTTCAGACCATAGTGTCATTAGTGGTGGGTTGCGTCTTTCTCTTTCCCCTTCCTCTTTATCTTCATCTCATCATCTATTTATACACAGTGTTGATGAATAATTAAGGATTGAAGATAAGATCTGTTCTGCTCCAAAACCCTTTCCTTGTAATGTAAATGCACATTATTTTCACATCCAGAAAACACACACACACACACACACACACACTATCATACAGTCAGATTTTCACCGTGTTAAAACAGATGCAATGCTGTACAGACCTAAATTAAGCGCCGTCTCAGTGTCCCAGGGAAAATCTTTCACCGTTGACATTTCAGGATATAATCTGCATCACAAGTGATGCAGGAGTTTTAATCGAACCCATTTCACACAATGTCAAAACTGTCATCCTGAGGACATCTGGTCCCAAACCCATAAGATAAATCATGGAGGTGGCTGCACGGGTGAAACAGAAGGGCAACTTGCTTTGCACTGTCATTTTGAGGACATTAATTTCCCCTAAGAAATGAATCAGATATTCTGCATGTCATTGTCCTGTACCTAACCAGATGGGCCCCTGGCCTTTACCACCCCATGTGCAGAAATCTGGACACGCAGGCAGAGAGAGAGCATCACGCACACAGGGCAGATCTAAACTGAGTGCAAAAAATTTTTCGATTAGTGAATAAATGTTAAAAAATTATCTTTAGATGAACGTCTTTTTTTGCTTGAACCTGGATTTGTTTTTGAATAAATGTAATAATCATTATCCATATTAAAAATCCTTCCACATTCCGCTGTAGTCACTTCGCTAGCAAAAGATATCAAATCTTTTTTCTTTTTTTTTCTTTATATGTGGCTCAGATTTCCTTTATAACATTGTGGGAAGCACAATCCACATGGAATCTGATCTTTTCCATTCTGATTTGGGCCACTTCCTTGTGCGCTCCTAAATCTGATACAGAATTGTTTTTCTGATATGACCTCAAACTAAACAGTCAGATCAGAATTTGTGCAACTTTTATATTAATCCAACTCGACATCTATCGTGATTACACATCACAGCAAAGGAGGAAGAATTCTGAGATAGGATAGTGAGGGAACAGACTTCATAAACATTTGCTGTGGCAAAATTAGAAGGTACATATTGCATCCGCTCCGTGTTCAAAGAGATCTTAAAATAAATGCCTGAACACAGCCGTAGGAGAATCTGACTGCAGGGAAATGAAAAAGTTAAAAGGAAAATTTGAACATACCAAGAGCACGACGAGAGAACGGTCTGAATAACATCGCATTTTTTCACTACCACGTTATGCACTGTTCCTCTGTCCATATGGTGAGTTTAGATGCTTGTCAGACTAATATTAGATATACTTTAGGTCTCACTGAAAACATACAGTAGTATAAACATAGAAAATTGGATTTGTTCAGGAATTGGGCCAGTATTGGCAGCAGTGTGAACGTAACCTTATCATTTTCCACTATAAAAATCATTCATCAATATGGTAGCACTTACGGTGGGATTCTTTTCATGACATGGCGAGGTCCATTTCCTACTCTAGACAGACTGGGTAATGAAATTGTCATGGCATAAACCTAGAGGCATAGGTATGGGATTGAAATTGGGAAGCCGGGGTCAAATGGGAGGAGACGGGGAATATCGAGAAGATCCTATACCAATGCCTCTAGGTTTATGACCATTTCATCACCCAGTCTCTCTAGAGTACGAAATGGACCTTCGTCATGTCAGACTGGATATGAGCTATATTGACATTCCCTCTCGGAAGACATCTATCAGTAATTTAATCTTCAACTCTGCTCAGGCTCTATATCTGGGCTCTCTCACGAGACACACAAGCAGCAAGCATAAGAGAAACGCGTGAGATGTGAGAGATAAGATATTGTCATTGTGCTTCCCGTTCAGGCGCACAGCTCGACTCGGGAGGAGCATCACATGACTGCTTCCGCTGGCAAAGACATATCTTTCTCTGCATTAGGGTCATCTGAAGGACAGAGACAGAATGGGAAATGCAGGCTTTACTGAGAACGCCTCCAGATTTTTCAGAAAAGAGGCCAACTTTAGATCTGAGCCATGACCACCTGACCTTCATGATTCCTGTTGGCTAATAATTTTCTCAAAATACAGTCTCAATTCTCATTATTATTGAGGTAACTAAACGTTTTTATTGATACGATTATCCATTCTATACAATACGATTATGCAGCACTCTTGATAAAACATGTTCATATGTCTTGAGGAAAAGAGGAAAGCAATAACACAACTAAGAAATGTTATATTCCCATACATGAACAATATGAATAGAAAGCTCTAATTCAATTGCATGAAACTTAACCTTACATGGGAACTTAATGTGTAACAAAGCATTGTTCTGTCAAGCACTGCATAAACATCTTTACAGGAGAGGGCATTAAAACAAAAAATGTATACATGTTATTAAAGCAAACTAGCTTATAGATAGTTCACAAAAATCCACAGCTATGACCATCTTGAATAATAAACATCTAAAATGTTATTAATAATCAATAGTCAGCTGTATCATAACACAACTATTTTAACTACAGAATGCATGTTTAATATTTAAAACATGATACACCAAAGCTTCACTTGTTGAAAAAAATAAATGAACACTGAAAGCAATAGAAAACTCTTATAATAAACAATTTACTGAACATAGCAATAAAGCAAGGAGAATACTTGCAATGTACAGAGCAGCATTTCTTATGGATGCACACAAACTAAAACACTTAAAAGCTCAACCCTGGTAACAATTATCTCACTCAAAACATATTCTCGGTGTGCTAATATTGAATAATATACAGTCTATGAAAGAAGGGATGGGATAATTTAAGGCTAATTTCACTGAGACTTTAAGGGCAGTGCGAGTACCGAAATCATTTCATAGAAACAGGAGACAGGAGACAACCATGTGCCGTAGGAGTCAGTCAGTCAGTATTGCTTTTTTTTTTTAGTGAACTGATATATATTTAAGTTAAAGTTACATTGCATGATCAATATGAGAATTAGAGTGAACTAATTCACGATGTCAGTGAAAATTATATTTAGAGATAATCAATATTAGGGGTGTAATTATTCGACCATTTTCAATCGATTCATCGATTTAAAAAGCAATGACTGAAATAAATTGAGGTCACAATCATTATTATTGATGCACACTGACCAGCCACAACACTAACACCACTGCCAGGTGAATTAAGTAACACTGAATATCAATTAGACACCAAGAAACTGGTGATAGGATCATGGGGAGTCAAGGCACATGGGGAACAAAGGCCAGCTTGTCCAGTCTGATCCCACAAAAAAGCCGATACAGCATTAATCGCCAAATCGCTGGCCATGAGAGAAAGGCACCAGAACACCCAGTGCACCATAGGGCCCAGCAGGCCAGGAGGCCTAGATGCCAACGCGGCATCCAAACTCTCCAGATCCCAATCCAACTGAGTGGCAACTAGGATGTGCCAAAGACGTCCGATCCACGGTAGCCCCACCCCACATTAATGGTTTTAATGTTATGCCTGATCTGTGTATAATCGATTAGACTTCATTAACTGATATGCAAACAATTTTATAGGCCATGAAGGTGATTTGCCTGTAACTTTCACACTTAAAACAGTTTCATCATCATGCGCGAATTAACGGCAGGCTTTTACCACAGAACTCAGAATAAAGTTGGTCACATATCAATCAGAGGCTAATAATATGATATCTTGTCATAGACAGTATCATATCGTTAATAAAAAATCTATCGATGTTTTTTTGTAATTGAAATTATTGTGACACAACAGATTCAATCAAAAGCTAACCAAATCAGTGGCTTAAGATTGGAGATCATACTGTATCTTTTCATATACAGCACTATGCAAGTCCTGAGCCACCCTTCATTTCTTCATATTAAATGAAATAACGTTGTATAAATTAAAGAAATAGAAACAAATGTTTTACTGCAACAGGCTGCCAAGTGCCTAAAGATATATTTTAGGAATTGGTTGTTTATGTAACAACCTCAGCGGCAACCTCATTTCCCCTCTCATCTGTTCCAAGCAAACAGCATTCAGCATCAACAGGATACTAATCACCTCATCATTTATCATCATCTGCACCTGTTTTTCACTGGTTTACATCTTACGTTTTTTATGGTTTAGTGTTTCATAGGACACTGTGAGGCATAAACAAGAAAAAACATTCCTTTGTAACTGGTCATGAGAGCCAAAAACGTCCTTCAGGAAGCTATTCCTCAAGACCATGTTTGGAAGAAAAAAAAAGAAGAAGAATAATAATTTTTTTTTTTTTTTTTTAAACACGAAAGTCTGGCTTTCCGGAAGCACAATATAAAGAAATGAGGAGAGGGTCAAAACTTTTGCATAGTACTGTAGTTTCAAACCCCCTAATTGTTTTTGTTAAGTTTTGCAAATCGGCTCTAAAACTCATTCACACACCCAAAGGTTTTGTCTTCTGCAGCTTGTGGAAAATTGAAATATCGCCTTTGTGCCCTTAAGCCTGTCTGGGTTAAAGAGGTGTAAATTGACTTGAGGGGTAATTACTGAGGTGACTGTTTATTGCTTTTTAGCAGCTGCCATTTAAGTGTCAGTCAGTTCCAACCTGTAATGTAATGTCTTTTAACTGCCATTGTACATAAAACAAACAAACAAAAACATCTACCATTTCTATTTTAATTCCAGATTGAACTTGAAGAAAGGCTTTAAGGCTTGTGCACTTTAAATAATAAATGCAGAACAAATCATAACAGCACTCTGGTCAGTTTAAAATATGTGTTCTTTGCGTCGACTTAATATTTATTAATGTCTTGTATTTTTTGTTGTCATTCTTTTTGTCAGTATCTATGAAAACAAGGTTAAAAAAACAAAAGTGAGCTTAAAAGAGGCTGGCAGAAAACTCAAGGAAATGACTATCGGTTCAGTATTTTAGTTTTAAGGCTAACCGTAAAATCTTTTTATTTATATCTACAAGGTGCTCTAAGCAATTTTAAAGACTGGCTTTGATTAATATGAGTTTTATGAGAATTGCCAGCAGTGTGTCTTCTATTAACGTTATCAGGTGATGTTCTCAAGCAGTAACGCTTTTTTTTTTTTTTTTTTTTTGGTACAGTTAATTTACAAGTTCTGCTGTTAATATCAGCATCAACAAAATCCTCTGCACCACAGATGGTCTTTTTAATATCTCACCTTTCTTACTATATTGCAGAATGAGTGTGTTTGCCTCTGTGCTTGCACTCTAATTACCTGCTGAACCGCTGCACAAAATTACACTGGCTTCAGTTTCATGAGCCTGGATCTAGAGTATAAGTCCATCTCTCATTAGTCATCGCAGGCATTCGCAAGAAGTCCATTTCTTTCCAATCCCTTTCCTGATGCAAAGTGCAATTACAGAGCTAATGCTCTCACAAATGGGACAATTGCTAAAGAGATCGACAGTACTACACTAATCCAGTTTAAATCAAATATACGCAGTGAAACTTCTTGCCTTGATAATGATTTTAAAATGCAGGACATTTTTCTTCACGAGTTTAAATCTGACATACTGGTGCCCCTGACACAGAGACCGTATTATGCCAGACGTAGATTAAGAAGGCGTGCTGGGACAAAACCCAGCCCGGGTGGAACATAAGTCTGGACAATACCTTAAAATGATAACCAGAAGTAACCAGGTGGTTTACAAGCGAGCTGGTCAGTGATATAAACGTACAGACGATATTATGTCATGATATTGTGAAATTGTCATTCAAATTTATAAGTAGCTGATTGGACTTTTTTTCTTTTTTTTTTAACACACCCCCTAAAATAGATCTCGTATGACGAATTGCTTCTAGGTATGAAGTGTGCGTGAATATGTCGCCTGTGACGGATTGATGTCCCATCCAGGGTTTTAAACCCCGTGTCCTCCCTTTTCAGGATAAAGCAGCTACCGAAGATGAATAAATGACTTAATTAATTTTTTTATCCTTTTCAAATGCAATTTTTCTGCAATTAAAAGTTTAAAACCATTGCACTCCTTTTTATTTTGTTGTTGATTATGACTACTGTTATATATGATTATTATGTTATCATTACGTATTGTGCACTGTGGAAATGTCTTCAAGTATCACTGAATCATGCACTCCTGTTCACACCTTCTTCTTCACGTTACCCTGACATGAGCCTTACTCACAAACTCACACTCCTGTGATGTTGCTTAACAAGCTGCTCTTGTTTCTCAAGCTCTGTAAAATCAGCCTTTTTGTCCTTTCTGTGTTGCGCTTCTCCTGTCTCCACCCGTTCCTCTTCTTCTCCAGAAAGACTAACAGAGTCACTCAGCTGGCCGAGATGCTCGACAGAGTCGCACTTCTCCAAATCAGAAGCGACGGTTTTGAAGCTAAAAACAGAGGTGGAGTCAGAGCCCACTCCGGACAACGGCCTGGGTTTTCCTCCCTCCCACCAGCCAGACTCCCTATGCCTCTCCACCCACTCTCGCGTCTTAGCTTCTTGGCCGTCCACCCATTCATTTGTCTTATTGCGCTCTCCAGTTTCAGTCCTCGTAGTAATTACCGCCTCGGCTCCGATCGGAGGACTGCGTGTTTGGAAGGATTTCGCAGAGCCGTTTGTAGAGTCCGGTCCTCTCTGGGCGTGGATCTCCTCGCTGATTTTCTCCAAACGCTGCAGAGTGTAGGAGTAATGCTTCTTCACTTCAGTCACACGCTCTTCTAACAGAGTTACCTTCAATTTATGCTCCTGCAAACATGATAAAAGAGGTCTCAGCACAATCAGTTTGGCATGCACAAATATAAAGGGAAAATAAAGAGAGAGAGAGAGAGAGAGAGAGAGAGAGAGAGAGCGAGAGAGAGAGAGAGAGAGAGAGAGAGAGAGAGAGAGATGTTCATGCAGGAATGTGTTTACCAGAATAATGAAATCACAAAATAACTTTGTATCTCTACACTGGAGCTGTTCAAATATAGTAACAGATTTATTATCCAATCCCAGTAGAACTGTACAAAACTTAAATGTAAATAACACACATAATTAAAGGTCCCCTATTTTACTCTTTCACTTCTATTCAGAACATGCAGTTTCATGAGCCACGCCCCACCAGAGAACAGCTGAGCACCAAGCTGGGGGAGGGTATGTTTTATAATGAGGTCACATTAGAGGGAAAATCAAAAACTAACAAAAATCTTCTGAATGTTCAAAATATGACTTAAAAGTGAATTTTCCCCCTTTGAAACTTTTTATTAATTAGCACTTTATTCTACGTTCTTGACATAGTAATGTGTTTACCATCAGGGTAAGTGATTCATTGATTTTAAATCTACTTAACTTCAATATTACATGATCGCAAATGTAAAAAATAATCTCGTTATCATTTCCACCGCTAACACGAAAAAGCTTTGGCTTTTTAAGCGACTCATCGAAGCATCGCGAGCTGTCACTTTTTCGCATTTATTATGTTTTTAATTCCTATATATTCTGCACACTGCTTGTGAAATTTGTGTTTGAGTATTTTTCCACTACGTTTATTATGTACAGAAATGTTTATGCACCAAGCAGGAACTATGTGCTATGTATAGGGGGAAAAAAGGAATTTGCACTTTTGTTTTACACCTTTACACTAAATGACCAAAGGTTACTTGATCCTGACCATCACAGCCATAAACCTACCGAACATCCCGTTCCAGATGAATCACCCTTTAAGGTTACAATAACACCTACCCCTTCAGGGAAGGCTTTTTATTAGTTTTTGGATTGTCACTGTGTTCATTCAGCTATAAGAGCATTACTGAGATCAGGCACTGATATCAGGAGAGGAGGCCTGGGGCGCACTCAGTGTTCCAGTTCATCCCAGAGGTGTTCAATCGAGTTAAGGTCAGGAGTGTGAGGGCAATTTGAATTCTTTCACCCTAAACTTGTCAAATCGTGTCTTCATGGAGTTGGCCCTGTGTATGTGCATCGTTATACTGGAACAGGTTTGGGTGTCTTAAATGTTACAGCACACAGAGACAGTCTGTACAATTGTGTGAATGACATATTGGTTTTATGGTCAAGTGACCACATACTTTTGGCCATCTGATCGGAAGGTTCCAGGTTTGGACCCCGGCACCATCAAGTCGTCTCTGTTGGGCTCTTAACCCTCAACTGCTCAGATGTGTAATGATAAAAAAATGTAAGTCGTGTCTGTCAAATGCTGAAATGTAAAAGTAAATGCGAAATGTATAATTACAGTTTCTAATGCAAACGATTTCGACACTATAATTTTTTTTAGAAATAGTCTAAGGGTTTAGTTGGAATTTTAGACACCTCCTTATCTTTTAAACGCAACGTACAAAATGTACACATGAACCTCAGTCATTCGTTCTCAGTAAACATTTACTCAGAATCTCACCACACAAATATCATCTGATGGGTTCCATCCGATCAAAGTGCACAAAAACACAAAAACCTGACTAACCTCCAATATGGATGTAAGCTGGACCTTGAGCTCGAAATAAGGCTTGGACTTGATGATGGTCCTCTTGAGGGATTTCTGCAGCGTCTGTACGTGAGCCTCGGCCGCTTGACACAGCTGGGTGACACGCATGTGCTCTCGTTCGCTCCGCAGCCGCTCGTCTTCAGCCTCGTTCACCTGCGAGAAGCAAAAAAAAACAAAAAACAGCCCAGGCTTCTTAGGTCTTAGTGACTCAACAGCGGTGTCTGAAAGCAATACTTATGCAACAAGAACTCCCCATGTGAGAGTTGAGACATCCACTGGAATGCATTTGCAGAAACGAGATGATGATCAGACAGTGTTTGAGTACATGAAGAAAACAAATCAGGCTATTTTTGTCTGACAGCATGACTGCGGAGGCGTAAATATAGGTCTACGCTGCCATTTATAATCTCATTTATGGTTGCGTTTCTATCCGCTCACACAGACACGCTATCACAGAGTCATCAAACCTGTGATCCTCACCGTGAGCCGTCAAAAAAAATCTCGTGTTTTCCTTGGTCAATATTCCTAAGCGCTGCCTGAGCTGTCAGTATTTTTTTTCCCACATTTTAACTGTTTGGAAATTTGCTCATGAATAATACAATAATGGAGTTCTGTATTTTACACACGCGGATCGGTTACCGCCATGAATTAAACATTTTCCCTAATCCGATCATGATCAGATGGAGTCGGAACAAACCTGGCGCAAATGCACACGATGTGCATCGAATTCTTAATGCGATAAAAATAAAAAGGAATCAGCTCCAAAAGATTTCGTCTAGCAGCACAGAGGAGATGAGGCGATACAGATGGAAAACCCTATTTATACTCGCAGTCATGCTTACATTTCATCCCGGTGTTAACCACACTGTTTTAGAGGAGCGATTAATAATGAGTGGTGGACCGATAATGAAAGGGCTAGCGGCTCATCAAAAAGAAGCGTGTTCGCTGGTATAAAAATAATCTCCCGCTCATATCAGGCTGAAAGCTGGCAGACGTCCCACACACTATCTGGCTTATTTGCATTTCACGCAGGAGAAAGGTCCAATTACAGTGTGTACAGAAAGCAGACGCAGCTGTAAAAACAACCACTAATGAACTTTTTTCCCATCATCTGTTTAAGCAGCTGTTTTCAAGTTCGTGCAACCAAACAGAAACATAAAACTACAATAAAGTCAAAGATTAATTATGGCCAGAAGTGGACTTTGGACAAAATAAATATAAGAGGGCTGGGCGATATGATTATTACAACATCAGAATGAGGACACAACACACTTTTTATTTTTTAGATATTGTGGATATCATCAGGATAAATATAAAACTATAGATTGTAGAATACTGATTAAGTGTCCCAGAAGTACAATTGTATACTTATTTCCCCCCCTTATTTTTTGGTATTAAATAATCTGTTTGTGTAGACATGACCAGATTTAAATGCAAGACTCCCGTTTTGGGATTCGATTCCCGCCTCGGGTCTGTGCATGGAGATATAGAAGATTAACGACTTAATGTATTGAAGAATTCTCTTTAAGTAATATAATATGACACTTTTTTCCATAAAACATTCTGGAGGGATGTCTTTCAAACACTGTCTTACATATCAAATTGCAATCTTGAACCAGACCCCCTGATTGCTCTTTTTGGCATCAATGAAAAGGAAGATAAGCGTCTAACTCCAGCTAAACGTCGTTTACTGCCCTTTGCATCCCTCCTGGCCCGGCGTTTTCTTTAATTTAAGTGGAAGGATGTCACCTTACCCACCCACACGCAGCGGCTCAGAGATATTACTGTATGCACCGTTTGTCTCTGAAGAAAATTTACTACTATTTGATCCGTGATTCAGATTCGACATTCACTTTCACGATTTATAGTTTAATCCCCTCCTTATCCAAATGGTTGTTTTTTCACATTCTCTTTCTTTGCATGCAAAACACAGACGTCCGGCTCCATATCTTTTTTTCTTTCTTTTCCTTAGACTTTTAAGGCTGGCTTGGAGTTAGTGATTGAGAGGGTGGGAGGTGTAGGGGTTTGTAAGGGGTTTATAAATACAGTACAAATATATGTACAGGTGTGTACAAGTGTGCGTTACATGTTTGCTTTATGTCTCTGCGTTGATTAAAAAAAAAAAAAAAAACAGTGTGGATTGTACACCAGATACCTTGGCAGTGGCATGATTGAGCATCTCTTGCCAGGTCTGATCCAGAGTCTTATCTGCACCAAGGCCCTGCTCAGCCACGTACACCATCTCCCGTGCAGCCGTGTGCATGGAAACGGCCCTCTCGTATCTAAGCGCAGCCTTCTGGGTCTCCTGCTGGGCCTAGGAGGTGCATAACAAAATCAGAAAACATTAAGAGAGACGTGGCCAAGCTGAGTAGGAGTAATCAGAGACTTCCACGGAAGTTATTTTAACTGGAGCAGTACCTCTTTAGCCAATCTCCGTGCTTCATAGTAAGGTCTGGCTTTCTCGATGCAGGAGCCCAGTTGAGAGCTTAGTGCATTGAGCTTCCTGGCCGAATCTGTAAATATTTTTCTGTAGCTCGATCTCTCCTCCTAGTGGGGATGGAAAATAAAATAAGAGTCAGAAATTCAAACGTAAATCAACTGTGTGATCTATATCATGTTTCAGAAATTACAAGCTTCTGTCATGGAAAAATGTGCACATGACGTCAAAACCTTATACGATGAATTAAAGCGTATGAAGATGTACCAAGTTTGCACACAAATGATATGCAGAGATGTAACAGCACTGAATCGTTTTTTCTGTAACGTCTTCTAAAACATTTAAGACATTCTGCAAAGAATCTCGTCCCACAACATTTCAAAGTCTAAAATATTCATAGGCCTCCGGATCAGGACTGCGTACAGCTTCCAGACAGGTTCATGTGCAAAGACTGAGATGGTGATCTTGTTTACAAAAAAAATCACACAGAGCCCTAACCCACTAAACATCAAACATCCTCAAAGCACTGATAATCCACTCCCATATTTTACAATGTTGTATGGGCGATTTTATTTCATGCAGGGAACGTTCAGTTCAGCTGCTCCAAACAACATGTTATTATGTTGCTATGGAGATAGTGTCCAACATTTGACTTTGATACTTGGCAAACCCAGGAGATCTTACACAAACACACATTGTGTGTGTGTAATATATCTGCTGTGTTTTCAACTGCTCAAGTCATATAAATTTAAATGTTCAGTGTGTGGGGGTGCAGGTGGGCAGTCGTCTGACTTTATTGTATGGAAACGTGGTTAATGGGTAACAGAGACATGGTAATGGGTGGCAGGGTTTTAACCTGTGTGCAACCTATTATTCAGTCAAATGAGCTTCAGGATATTCAGCCCCCTTAAGCTTTTATTACAACACACAATGAGGTGTTTACTGTAGTTCATGTGTGAAAATGATTTCTCATGCTCGAAGAACATCTCTTTCACAGTTTAAGTCTTGGAATATTCCAGAAAGAAAAACTCCATAGATGTGATGATCTGGTCATTCAGTACATTCAGGTCATCAGCTGACTTCATTTTAATGCCACATAGTGTCGCTGAGTCTAGGCCTGACCAACTGAAGAAGCTTGTACAGTGGGCACTATACATGATGGGTGCAACTCATCAGACCACACGATCATTTCTATTGCTTCAGACTGCAATCTTTATGACCCTAGCAAATTGGAGCTTTTTTTTAGCGCGCAAGCACTATGACACCAGGCCATCGTCATAGTGTGTAAAGGGCACTCATGTTCTTCTAAGAATCAGCACCATCCAGGGATTACTGGGGGTCTTAACATGCTCAAAAACCCATGAAAATTGGCAGACAGGTAAGAATCTGCTGCCATTATGATGCCTGAGAGTCGCACACAATATTTTTCAGCATAACTCATACACACTTGAACGTATACACATGAAACACTGTACATATTTAGAGCTCATGAAGCTAAACAATTTTCGTTGTGCATGTCATGAGCTCTACTCAACAGGAAGTCGGTTATTTTGTAGGTTGCAAAATGCAACCAAAGGATTTTGACGTACTCCTCCTAGGGGATTTATAGATCGCCACCAAACCGGGACTACACTGAGGATGCATGACAATGACGTAATCGCCATGAGGTCATCATGTTGATGTCAGTAATGTATTAATTATATGATAATATAATTGTATTATATGCTTGGACAATAATATAATAAATATTGTAATAATTGTAGTTATTTGTAGAACTACAAGTTAATTGAAGTAAGACATCTTCAGGCTTAGGTGAATTGGAAACAGGTGGGACGGTTTGGGGACAGAGTTAGAGAGGTCAGATTAAGATTTAAGGTTTGGACATGGATGAGGGGTATATCAGGGGGAGAATGTTGCAGATGGAGCAACCAGGCAGGTGGAAAAGAGAAAAGCCCAAGAGGAGGGATAACATGCAGGAGGTTGGAGTGGTAGACAATGTAGAAAAAAAAGAGAGCAGCAGAAAGAAGTAGAAGAAATAACAGACAAATCTCAATATTAAATGTTTAAAAGAGATTATTGAATGCTTCAGAACTGTATTACAATGTAGAGAGAAATATAAAATAAAGAAAGACCATGGAATTAGATGTGTCTAAACTTTTAACTGGTAGTGCATGGTTAAAAAATTTTTTTAAATCAATTAGGAGATTCTGTATCAGAACATGCTTTAAGGAGAAAAATGTTGTTAGTGGAAAAGAGTTTCATATTTTATACTTTTTTTTTCTCTTTTTTGTTACAAAGACAATTTTCCATGCAGCACTATTCATCATGTGCACATTTCAGACCTTTTATCTATCTGAACTGGACACACTAGGGGAGAAAGTGTTACCTCTAGTTGCAGCTCCAGCTGGTTTATCTCCTCACTGGCTTCATTCAGATGCTCGAGCTCCTCCTGGACAAGGCACAACAAGTTCAGTTATCCAGCAAAAAAATCCATGCAAACATTCCTTCAAGATGCTAAACAATCTCAAATGAAGAAGTACACTGCAAAATTAAATGCTTTGAAATGAAAGACATTGAAAATTGGATGGAGACAAATAAAAGAATCCAAAGAGATCTCAGACAAGAAAAAAACCTATGGGTAAAGTTATCGAGGAGTGTAAATTGGGTGTGTCTGGGCATATATGCAGGTTGGGAGAAGAAAGATTAATCACACTGATGAAACAGAGAGTAGGAAGACCGTCAAGAGGATGGATTGATAACATCATGATAGAAGGGAAGATCAGCAAGGGCATTGAAGATGAAACGTGGCTGGGTCTTTCAACATGACAATGATCCCAAACACACCGCCCGTAAGAAGCTTCGTAAGAAGCATTTCAAGGTCCTGGATTGGCCTAGCCAGTCTCCAGATCTCAGAAAATCTTTGGAGGGAGTTGAAAGTCCATGTTGCCCAGCGACAGCCCCAAAACATCACTGCTCTAGAGGAGATC
>JAQMYL010000003.1:9054605-9079616 GCA_030014365.1 Clarias pachynema | reverse complement strand
ACTAAGCTCCTGCTGGTATAGCTCTTAAGGTCACTGAGGCACGCAAACCCCCTGACCACAATAAGGTGGCAATCCCTTAGGGGGGAAACAAAAAAAATAAAAATTAAATAAATAAAACAAAATAAAATAAAATATCCTTAATCCAGATTTTATCAATGACATAACATATATCTTAGCTGGATGGTCTAATTCTCAAAAACGTTTAACCTAAAGGAAGACTTACTGTAACACACTATAACTAGAATATTTACAAAACTGAAAGGTTGTCTTATGAATAATAAATAAAACTAAGTTAAAGCAGGCATGGAGAGAACACAGTACGCAGACCCCGAGGTGGGAATCGAACCCGGACCCTGAAGGTACAGGGCGACAGTGCTAGCAACTAAGCCACCATGCCGCCCCATAACTTTTATTTATTAATAAAAATGTTTCTTGTGGACTGATTAGATACTGGTTATAAATAAATAAATAAATAAATAATAATAATAACTTAACAGGTGTTGGTCTGTCCCCTGCAAGTCACAGTAAAATAGTGAACCTGATCCACCATAAAGAATTTTCTTCAACCAAAGGAGGTTGCCTCTAGAGAGGAGAGGACTTCTGTGGGTGGAGTAACATTGAACAATACAATCGTAACTTTGACAATGACCTTAAGATTTGCCCCAGTAGAATGGTAAGGCAGGACAAGACCAAAACCTATGTGCATGGTGTGGTGGCACACTGCGACACCTGTCACATGTTGGTAAAACATAAGGTTGCTATAGTTTGAAGGTCAGAAGTTCCAGATTCTTTGGCTGTTTTCTTAATTCCACAGTGAGATTGACATGTCGACTTAACAGGTTTTTCTACAAAAACAAGAAGAAGAACAATAGCGTCTAAAAATCCACATACGAAATTATGCAGTAAATCCAGTAGAACTGCTACTGTGAAGGGTCATCACAAAACTGAGTATTCATACTGCTATATGTTGAAATGCTTTTTGTTTTTTTGTTGTTGTTGTTTTGCTGTTACAAGTAATCAAGGCCCATCATACCAAAAAAGAAAAGCTTCTGTGTACAGAAGCATTTTCACAATTTGGTCCTTGTTACAGTAGCTGCAGTTACAATATCTTGCGCCAATGGCGCATAGAAGTGGGTGGGTATATTAGGCAGCAAGTGAACGTTTTGTTCCTCAAAATTGATGTGTTGGAAAAAGAGACTCAGGATCTGAGTGGCTTTAGCATGGGCCAAATTGTGATGGCTAGACTACTGAGTAAAAGCAACTCCAAAACTACAACTTTTTTAGGATGTTCCTGGTCTGCAGTGGTCAGGACATACCAAAAGTGGTGCAAGGAATTAAAACCACTGAAAGGGTCATGGCCGGGACAAGGCTCACGTGGGGGATGAAGGCTGGTCCACGTACTCTGATCAAATATATAAGCTACTGTAGCTCTAATTACTGAAAAGGTTAACGCTGGTCTCCATCACAGGACACAGGTCAAACTAATGCTGTGTTGATGGCACAAGGGGGACTTATTCAATATTAAGTGGGCGGGTCATAACCTTATGACTAATCATTGTGTGTGTGTGTGTGCTTGGACTTGTGCAGAAATCTGAATCACTTCCCCTTTATTTTAAAAGCTGTTTTAAAGGAAATGCTGGTTTCAGGTTACAATCCACTAGAGGGCAGCTAACTACCTAGTAAATGTTTAAACATTAAACATTTAGGTGTGTAACCTTGTAACCAGCCCCACACACATTCTGAAATGTCCTGACAGAAGTACAGTCTTTGTAAAACCACATTTGAATCAAACACTCCTTTAATAAAGTATTTTGACATTCGGCATGTACGTATTAAACTATTTCAACTTTTGTGTTCTGCGTGGTCGAGTAACACTGCTTAATTTTATCCTGACTAAAATGAATTATGACCAGAATCTGGCTTCATCCCAATGTTGGCACGTAAGCCTAGTATATCCGGGGTACCTGCGGTTTACTTCTGTCCTATTTCTGCTGAATCTAATCATTAAAGGTCTGCATAAATGTGGCTTACAGGTTGTGTACTATTACAGAAAGAATTGGATGTTCCCTAGTTCATAAGGCATGAGATGTGTGTTATAAGGCATTTTCATGTGAGATAACAACACCTAATCAATCATTCAACACTCCAACCAAAAGTGAGGAGCGGGTAGTTAACATGTTGCACACTGGCAGATCAAGAGCAGCGTATCTAGACACTGAACTAAGACAAGGGTTTAATAGACTGCCAGGATCAGATTGCTGTTACTTGATCGTCAGGACCTGTGGGATGTCCTACATAACAGCTTCAGGAGACGCTGTGAACATGTGCTTACTCGCTGCCAGTCGCGTCTTTGGCTGCCATGTTCTATGTTCTGGTGTTTTGGTGAGAACTGTACATTCAGACACAGTGGTTGTTGTGATTAAACATGTTACTGAAGGACCACAGGGCAACTGTTTGTAAATGTATGCAAAGTTGTTTGTTTATTGTTACATATCTAATAGCATTTGCATTTCTGTATTTCCCATCAGTGTCAACACTTCCTTGTAACAATTCCAAATATAGAAATATATATATACTGTATATAAGAAGATAAAAGAGACAGTGATGATGATTTGTTCTTGAACGCTCTTTAGTGACTTTGATGGTTTAAAAACAAATGCAATTTTTATACAGGGTTAAGCAAGGAAAATCATTTTTTTCCGATTTTAATAATCATAACATTTGTCACAATATATAGTCTATTCATCTGGTGAACTTATTTAGATGTAACAGAAGGTTATTTAGAGTATACTTTACACTGCTGTACCCGTGACAAAAAAAAAAAAGTCTACAATACACAGTGCTTTAAACCTTTTTGTATTGGGCCACTGACACAAGAGGATGATGGCAAGACCAACAGATACATTTCAGCCAAGTCATCTCTACAAAACCAACACAAAGTCCAAGTTTGGTTTGCTCTCCTGCTTTTAGGCTCTCTACCTCAGTTCATCTTACAGCGTCTGCCTCCAATTAGTTATTGCCTTCGTTGTTATTGTTAGGTTTCTTTATAAAAAACACGTTCGGCATCACTACAAAGATCAAAATGCCCATTATTACCAAAGCCACCGCGACCACAATGATAGAGATCACAACAGTGTAGTAGCAATTATTGGACCGGAACATCGTTCCCATGCGACCCCTCATCCTGCTTGGAGGTCTGCCTACGTTTATAGCCGAAGTCGATGCGAGACCTTCCTCCATCACCCCAATTGGCAGAACTGTGCTCTTCTTATTTAAGCAGCTTGTTAGAGGAGTGTTCTTAAGGACCAGTTTGCCTTTGCTGCGTTCAAAGCGAACAGACCGAGCCTTCTGCATCTGAGGTGGTAGCTGGCTGAAAACCTTCTCATTGTTGCCAAGTTTTGCCAAGTCTCGGCCGTGCCGGATTTCGGTCAGTTCCCGGCACACGGGGCATGACAGCTTCTTGATCTCCACAGACGAGACGTTGATGCGAGCCAGACACTCCAGGCAAAACGTATGGCCACAGGAGAGCAGCTTAGGAGTCTTAAATACATTGTCATAGCTGCAGAAGCAGATAGGACACTCTGTTTCAGTTAGGTTGTCCTGGGGATAGTTAGTGATGCCATTGCTGCACCTTTTTGAGCTTTGTCTGGACTCTGCGCTCCGACCACGCTCTCTCCTTCCCACGCTTTCCCGAGTTCGCTCCCTCTGTCTGCCACGACACTCTACGTCACTGCTATGACTCCGCCGATGGGATTTTTCACGCTTTGCTGGCTTCCCCTGCGCCTCCTTTTGGCTACCGTCCTTCTGGTCGTACTGAGGTTTGGCGTTAAGTTTCAGCTTCTCCTGACCTCCTGCTTCACTTGCTTGGTTGTCAGTCATGGCACAGAACTTCAGAGGTTTGGAATGGAAGAGGTGAATATTCAGAGGAGTGGAAGCCGCCACCCTGTAAGGAACAGATGCATATGTTGTTAGAGATTCTGGATACAATACAATTGCTGTGTTTAGTAACGTAAGTCTGATAATACATATAAAAGACATAAATGCTTGTCTTTGCCATCAAGTTTTACAGTAGCAAGCCTTACAGACTTCAGTAAAACGACTCCACCCATGTGAACAGAAGCAAAATAAATAATTTCACATTTATTGCTACCATAAAAATGCTTTGGTTTGTTAGATATTATAGAATTATGGGTGTACTGTATCAATGTAAGGCAATGGTCAAAAAGAACAAACAGGAATAAAGACAAACAGGGGTTTTGTACAGCACAAATCAGTATAAACAATGAACACTAATGATTTTCTTGGTTTAAATAACTTCAGTTAGATTTACCTACATTCTTGGCTTAGTTGCTTTAGAATATATTAATTTTAATATTTTATAAACCAATCGAGCACAAACCAGCACAAAATGTATATGGTAAAAGACATGTTTTATTATTATTATTTATTATTATTGTTGTTGTACAATGGGGTAAGACTTTAATTGAAATGCTTTTTGCTAGCAGTGTATATATTAGTATACAAGTTTTACATCATATTATATGAAAAATGTGGGTGTTTTTTTTTTTTTTATACATCCTGACCAAAGGTATGACATGTGGCAGGGACATTCAAGTCACCATTATACTTATTAGGATACGCATCGGCTGTAAACACTGACCAAAAATAATTTTAAAAATTCTTTACAACACTTTTATTAATATCGTTATTAATATAAGGCTGTTATACAGCTAGCTTTCATGCATGCAGATGAGGATCCAGTTAAAACCAGATGTCTCGAGCAGTGTTTTAAATTAGATACATTATATTAAAACTTATTTATAATGACTTATCACAAGGGAAAGAAGTATGCTACCTACTCGATTTAGCATAAAAATTCAAAAAAGTAAAAAAAATAAATAAATAATAAACTTTTTACGTCCAAGAGCTAGTACACATTTAGACACATACTACATACTAGTACTACTGAATAAAAATGAATGATTATACGAGCCAAAGCCACAGTTTCCCTATTATTGAGATAGCTAAGCAAATGCATTATGCTGTTTATGAATCATAAAACAAAAAAGAATTATGAAAGCATACAAAGGAATACCTTGTGTTCTTTGGTTGTAAGAAGCGTATAAAAAGGTTTTAAATGACAAGTGTGAACATTCCTGCTGCATATCAGTGATATTTTGGTAGTTTTAAAATAAATTACTATAAATTATTGAATCTCTATAAATTACTATAAATGTTTTTTTTTAATGCCTTTCCTTCTATTACAGATCTGTAAACTCAGTATAGAAAAAAGCCATCAGAGAATAATACTCTCTTAAAATGAAAATGCGTTCAGTAAGTCAGAACTATGAGTTTTAAATTAGTACTGATTTAGTAGGAACTTAAGAGGAGTATTGGTTTTACACATTGTATAGATTCCAAGGTTTCTATCATATCACATGACCTCTTAACAAACTTCACAAACATTTCCAATGAAATACGAGTGTCCTAGGTAATGAATATGATCCGATATGAAATTCTGTTTGTTTGTGTCTTACATGATATATACAGTATTTATTCACGATGCATAACCTAAGTAAACCATTTCCCAGCTTCTATCAGTTGACAAACGGTACATATATCTCAACCTATTGCGTGAAATTTCCTGTTACTTTCTCTTGATTAGGTGCCAGAATGGGTTTACAATGCTCTTTCGCCGTTTTTAAAATGCTTCTCAGTTCCAAAATGACCTTTGAAAATGAAATTAAATCAAGCAGGTGGATATAAATAGCACGTTTACAGGATAATGACGGACTCAAACGGCTCAAATGTCAACAGAGTAAATGAATTAGTCAGTGTTACTGAGTGCAAAAGTGATTCATAGAGATATCACAAAGCCTTTCTTCTTACCTCCAGAGGCTTGGACGGTCAGATACAGTCCAAGCTTGGTTGGCACCAAGGACAGATAATCCGGGCTAGTCGTGTACACCGTGTTACTTTCCTCACTTCACCATCCATGTAGACTGAGCTCGTTCGCTGTGCAAGCTTGATGTTATACCTTTTCCTCTTGCTCACCTGCGTTAACCATCAGTCACCCTCCCTTCCAGGTCAGACCTGTTCGACTGGTCCAGGAAGAATTTGAACTTTTAGAAAAACACAACAGAGCAGAGCTACTTAACACAGCGCAGAGTGTTTGTGTGCTTTGTGTTCAGGCTGTGGACATGTATACTACAGATACCATCCTGTAACTGTATATGGTTATTCATGTATTTACTCAAGGTTCCTTTCATAACACACCGAGTTCTTATACTGAGTAAAAAGAAATAATAAACAGGGTTCATATATTTATTGATCAACAAATTTCCACAATTTCCCCCAACTAATTTTAAGACTCAATATTTTCTCACTCGTTCACAGAAAGTGAAGTAAGTTATTAGACTACATGACAGCTGTTATGATCTCGCCATCATCCTTTAGATATGGACGTGCCTTTCATTGCGTAACATTTTACAGATATTTATGTTCCCTTGCTTCCTTGTTAAAACAAACTATTGCAAAAAAAATATTAAAAAGTTGCACGGTTTACTTTCCATCCAGTCTACTAATGGAGAGCTGGACAATCTAATAAGCAGACTCGATTATCTGTTCTAGCTACCACCAGATACTCTCATTCATTCCTTATTTTGAAGTGCAATTATTTTACAATTCTACAGTACATTTATTACTATTCATTGTGGACAGAGAGGAGGTCACTGTAATGTGGGTCTAATTGCCTACCAATTAGACCCACATTATCCTTCTGAGAAGGCATTGAATAGGCTTTTTGTTCATTTATATTGACAAATCCACTCTCTCACTGTTTATAACGCTCATCCTGTACAGTGGCTTGAGAAGCATGGAGCCTATTCCATGGTATTCAGACGAAGCCCACCAAGCATGGGGAAAACACACAAACAGACTCAAGTTCGGAATCAAACCCTCAAATCTAACGGTTGGCTGGGTGCTAACCAGTACGTCACTTTGCCGTCTAGACAAATCCAGTGTATTAAAAAAAAAAAAAAAAATTTAATGTAACATCTTGAAACACCTACACTTGTTAAAAACTTACAGAGCCATGACACCAAGCCACCATAACACATGCAGCAGCATTACACATACACACGCACGTATACACACACACATATACACACAGGCACAGCACTTGAAACTAGAATGATTGGCATTATTAAAACCCACACTGTTAACAAAAAGAATATTTTCAAAAATCCTGTAACTTTTCCAAAAATATAAATACTGTTTATTCTACATGACTTTTCCAGGTCACTTTTTTATTTCTTCATCTCTACACATAAATGAACCTTGACAGAATGTAAACAGTGTAGAGCACAAAAAAACAGAGTTAAGAAAAAAAGAAAAAGCAAGGAAGAAGAAAACCTCTTTAAAGCTACTGATCATTTTTCAAAATCAGTTGAACATTAACTTATTAGGAACCAATTATAACGTCTCTATATTTAGTTGAAGTAAAAAAAATAAAAATAAAAAAAGCTCATACCAAGACACTATTTCATTCCTAACCACGTCACAGCTGGCACCTAAGGCCAGCACAGATGTACCTAATCTCTACAGGAAGTTAAATGGCACACAAAATGATAAGATCTAAACACAGGTTGTTGCTACACATACTGCTACAGATTACACTCTTAAGCTCTTAACGGAATCAAACAACTATTTACTTAAACGTTTCCAGAATTAATAAACATAACAAAAAATACTTACTACTATATCCAACATGGGCTTGTGTTAAATTCATGTATTTTCTCTTTACTATAATGTGTGATTTGTACTTCTACATCACCTGTAGCTGTAGGGTAATAATTACTACAAGAGTAAAATATTAAACCAGAAGTGTACCTGATTTAGCATTCAGTGCAAACTCGATTCAATCCAACCCATTTGGGTGAATAGTGTTTGCAAAATGCGCAAAGAAAACCCCAAAAACAAAAACAAACAAACAAAAAAAACTAAACCTTAAATGTTAATATGATAAGAATCCTTTTCCTTTCTAGCTCTGTTTTAAGTCAGGTCTAGGGAGCAAAAAAAAGAAAAGACAAGAGATTGTATTCAGAAATATATATTTTATCATCAAACACAGAACAGAATCAACAAATAAGTTAACATACATTTGGCCTACACGTGAGAATACAGCTGAATTGTTGAGTAACACTTAACTTTTTACACACCCTCTGCATGTGTTTATAAACGTGGAACAATCTAGCTCAGAGTGACTGCCTGAAGATAACATGCCACTCGTTCCTATGACGGGCTGGCAACGTTGCTTGTCAGTCTACAATCGTGACAATACGATTAACCAAAAAAAAGAAGAAAAAGGTGGGGTTTGTCCCCCAACAACAACAATGTAAAAAAACAAACAAAACAAATAAAAAACCTGTCCTTACTGTCGTCACTACGGGGTGTTTTTACTGGACATTAGAAGAATTTATAACCCCAACTGAAATACTGCGGTTCAAAATGTGATATTTTAATTTTCTCCACTCTAAAACCACACCACGAGCCACTGCCGATAGCTTCAACAGGAATTTTGACCACAGAGCTCAGGAGCTGAACGGCATCTCTCCTTCCTTCAGTCTCTGTTGGGTGAGAAATGACCCACGGCAGACTGTTCCCCAAAATCAGCCGAGCTCCTCCCGAGCTTTGCCCTGTTTGCGAGGCATCTTCTTGGTGCTGCTGTCTTCCAGCTCTTTGCTTTTGTAGTAGTGAGGAGCTACCTCTAAGAGCCAGCTGCTGTCTATTTCAATCACCTGAAAGAGATGAGGAAATTAATAGAACAAAAACAAGAGAGGAAAAAAAATAAATAAGGTGGCCTACAGGGCAAGGCTTGTCCAGGGCAATATGGGCAAGGATCGCAAATATTAGTAAATCCAGTGTGTGTTCCTCTGGATTCGGTGGTTTCCTCCTACCTTCAAAAACATGCCACTAGAACATGACAATTCTAGAAATGACACCTAGGTGTGAATGTGTGTGCACAGTGCAATTAAATGGCATCCGGTTTAAGGTGTGTACTCCCATCTTACAGCCGGTGTTCTCAGGATCTGCTCCCGATCCACCACGACCCTGACTAAGATGCAGAGGCTGATGGATAGGAATGAATAAAGGAATAGTTACACCAAAATAGTTCACACCAAAACATTACTTAAAGATGTCTGTCCGCCATGGTCCCGCCCCCACTTATGGATGGCAAAAGGGACATTACGTACCAGGTGCCTGTGCCAAAACCCACAAATCATCATTAATCATACAGTAGTAGCACATTTTGTCATTTTAATCAACACTAATTGTTTCAAAGTTATGTTAGAGGCTAATTGCCTCTCAACCATCAGTGTTGTGTTTTGAGTGTGGCTATATTGCAATTTTTCAGTTTAATCCTGATAAGGAATGCTGTCAATCTGTAGCCTATCCTGGGAAAACAGGCCACAAAGCATCATCACTCGCTCACTCAATCATTCATAGGAACAATTTAGGATCCTTTGGTATTCTAATTAGCATGTTTCTGGGAGGTGGGAGACAAATAGAAAAAAAAAAGAGAAAACCCACTTGGATGGGAAAAAAAAAAAATACAAACCTGCATATAGACAGAAATCTGAGGTCAGGATTGACTGTCAACCCTGGAGCTGTGAGGTACTCTGCCCAGGTTAAACTTTAATAGCTTATGTTAAAGTCATAGCATCATCAAGACAGACCCTTATGCTGCATCAATGCAACATTATGAAAGACATCCATGAAAAGAAAACAGAACTACAGTTAAAAGTAAAACTGTTCCCCCATTTACTGGTCTGGTGTGTCTCATCAATAATGCAGTAAGAACTAACTAATCAGCGAAAGAGGCTGTGCAATAAAACTCCAACTCTTATTGTGTTCAAACATTTGTTTTTTTCCTGCTGGAACCCAGCAGAACATCACAGCTGTAATATCCTCCTGAAGCTTCTACTCAGAAATACGGATAAGAGCGTGGGCAGAGCACCTGAGGCTTCGACTTACACTCATGGGAAAAATAAAGTACACCCTCATTAACTGGCATGTTTTTATCAGGGCTTAATAACAAATGTGTGGTCTTCACCAACATCTCTACACAAACAATTAACCTCAAGTGATGACAAAATCTCATATTTCAATATGTAATCCTTTTTTTTTTTTTTTTTTTTAATGTAATCTGACAACAAGAAACCATGTGAGGGAAAAAATAAAGTATACCATCCCTACTTATAATATCATTTAGAGTAATTAGCACCCAGGTGTAATGCAAATGATTGTTTAATCCTCAGGAAGTGCGACTACATCCAAAAACCCTTTTGGTAGATTGGTGTTCCGGAAAACTCTGAGGTCAAAGCAAATATCCTTTGTTCTTGGCATGAACAAAGTGAATTTTCCCATGGGGATGAATAAAGTATCTCTCTATCTATCTGAACATCTGAGAAGCAACTGTTGTTGCTTATCAAGCTGGAAAGGATTATAGAGCTGTCGTCAAACAATATGAAACTCACCCTTCTACAGTGAGAACTGTTTACAAATAGACAGACTTCCAAGGAGTGAATGTCCCAGCAAATTTAGTCTAAGATCAAACCATTAAATCAAGAGCTGAACAAATACGCTTTCATGAAAGGTTGCATATAAAGATTATGGCAGCATGCTTTAGGTTTGCAAAATCTCATCGCTCATCTGAACAATGCACAACATTTGTGGAACAATATCCGTCGGAATGACGAGACTGAGGTAAAAATGTTTAGTCATTGTGCATCCCAAAAAAAAAACACAACAACTTCTTCTATCTTATGCTCAAACTGGCAAATCAGGTGTAGGAACGATCAAGTCAAAGTCCAGATCTCAATCACCTTGAGATGCTCTATTGGGATTATGAGATCTGGGTTTGCTTCACATTATGTGGCAATAAAATGAAGTCAGCTGACGACCTGAATGTAATGAATGGCCGGGTTATCACATCTAGGGACTTAAATTAACAAATCTAAAAGCATGAGGAATAATTTTCAGACTGTGCACCGTAATCAAAGCTAGAGGCGGTCCATGAAATCTTGGAATGGACTTTTTGCCTTGGCTGGGGAGTGTACTACATTAATTACTATAGTAATTGATATTATTATTTCTATGGGTGTTACTAAAGGTGGTTCTACATGTTACATAATTGAAGGGTGTATAAATATTTCCCCACCCAGCTAAAGTATACGTTGTGGAAAAAAAAAAAAAAAGTATGACTACATACTGTGACCTGTTTTCATGTTGCCTGAGGTTGGTTGTTTGTTTATAAATATTGCTGAGACTTACATAGGTCCTGATGAATAAAAACCGTAATAAAGGAAAGAGTACTTCCTTTTGCCCATGGAAAAAATTGAAGAAAAAAAATGCATAAAGAATAAACAATGCTGTGTACAACATAAATAAAATAAGAGTGACGTGATCCTGGTAGAACAGACCTGTCTCATGAACTCCTTTGTGGTAAACACCAGCTCATGATAGATGAGCCAGCGCGGCTGTTCCTCAAATAACGAGCTGTTGGGGTGCACAAACACCGTTTGTTGATGTTTCACGGTCTTATAGCCTCCCTTGCTGAGACGGGACGTGTGGTAGAAATACCCTGCAGTGATTGCCTACAAGATACACAATGAGGTACAAATGTCGTTAAAAAAAAACAAACAAAAAAAACAGAGAAAGTTATAAATGTTAAACAGGTTATGACGAGACTTGGATATCTAAGAAAAGTGTGAGTCAGACTATTTTAATCTCTTCTGTAACTTGAAGCAGACATTCCAGGAAAAAAATTTAGTTTTTTAAAAATAAGTAATTCGAGTCTGAAAAAGAAATCATGTATTTGGAAGTATTATTAAGTATTAGTCAGTTTGAAATGTGATGTAAAATACATTAAGACATTATAATTTGTTTGTTATTTGTTTATTTGTCCCAACATCAAGAAAAACAAATGTGTCACCAAAGAATCCAAATAATTCATGAGAGTTCATTACTAAGATTAGAACAAACTCAACAGCATTCCAATGAGTTGTGTAGCTGCTCCAAAGGCAATATGCAGATGAACATGGCAGTATTCTCTGCTACAGAATATTCTTTATTCATCCCCTCCGGTGCTTCTTAACTATTTTACTCACTTTGGCATTTGTCATATTTAGACATTACATTTTTCCTTCAAACCCATTTTTGGCCACCTTCTTTTTGATAAATTTTTTTTTTGCTTCATTCTTGAAATGAAAGAATGAAATAAAATGAAATACAAGCTTCTTGCTTCGCCTCAATGTGAATACAGTATTGTTGTGTGTTTGTGTGTGTGTACACAAGTGCTACTAAATGTGAACATGAGAATGTAGGTAATGGCAAGGCAGTATAACACGGGCAATGAAAAAAAGCCATGCACCTATAAAGACACATCGTCACTGTGCGTGTGCGCGTATGTTTGTGTGCGTGTACATGTCTCAGAGTCTAAAGAGGAAAAAAAAAAAAAAACAGTGGAAAAACAACTGTCAGAGTTGAGAAAGTGAACTTTTGATACATTAGACTGCATAATGACAGTGCAAAAAAATTAATTAGATAAATAATTTATTAATTGATCAAATATTGATTAGTTGATTTATTGACTGGTTGATTGATTGGTTAAAAGAATATAAAAATAATTTCGTTGTTATAGATTTCACTTAAGTATATGACGTTTACAGCATGAATTCTTTTGAAAAAAATACGTGCTGATACGCAGTACAACATCACAACCTCAGGTTTGATATTGCTTTTATACCACAATTCCAAACGTTTTATTATCAACAGATTATGTTGTTTCTTAATTTAACCAGTTATTTTGCCCGAGAATAAACTATGGACGTGGTGGACAGTCCTGTAAGTTTCTCTCTTACATTTCTATTTATTCCGAGTTAAAATACCAGCTACATCCCAGGACGAATCCCACACAGCGTTAAATGGAGAGCTACTGCACAAGCTTTTGTTCCACACAAAAATTATTGCCCTCGATTAGGAAGTTCTCTGACTATAATCAGAATGCTGTAGGTGAGCATAACGGTCAGATATGATGCAGGTAAACTATTTTTTGTCTTGGAGAAAATAAGATTGGCTGTTAGCAATTAAAACAACTCAGAAGTGCTAGACGTTTGGTCATTATTCATCCTCTGCGTGACAAGAGCTTTGACTACCTTGGGGATACCTAAGGGCAAATACCTTGCGAATGCCGGTGTTTTCACCGTTGGCGCTGCACAATTCCACCTCGATTCTGTCCATCAACCCCTCCAGCTGCTCCCTCACATCACGTGCCCGCCTCATCGAGCGAAACTGGATGAAGTTTTCAAAACACCACTGGGTGGAATAACCGCTTTCTACCCACTACAAAAGAAAATGGAGAGCGAGAGAGAGAGAGAAACAGTTTAAAAATGTGATTTAAAATTGACCGCAGTCTATTTGTCTGCTAAGTCAGTACTAGTATTAGTATGTAGTATGTTACTGGTTCTTGATATTACTTTCGAGGTTTAAAATTAATGAACTGAGAATGTATTAAGTCTGCATATGTCTTGTTTGTATGTAAGTAGGTCAAAACAATGTCATGTCAGTCACACCGTGCCATTATATCAGGGATTTTTATAGCAATTCTCTAAATATCATAATTTTCACAATTTTGTTACAATTTTAAGATGTTTAACCTTTAAAAAAATGAAAAAAAAAAAAAAGTTGAGTATACAGTATAAAACAATATAAAACTTTTATACCTCAGCTTTATTTAACAGCTTCAAAACTGATTTGTTATTCATTCCATACAACATTAGTTTTCCCACTCAAAAGCCAAAGACGGCATTTCACCAATACAAACTACCTTCACATACAACGGTTTAACATTTAACTTCAATTAAATGAACTGAAAAGCTAAATTTTACTGAGCAGCATGTACCACTGTTATGTCATCAGACATAATTGTTATTTCTATATAAACTTAGCAAATCATTCACGCCCAGACAGGATGCACGCGATTTTCAAGAATATTCATGTTCAAGACTCGTAATGAGTGGATTTGAGACAAGTCTGGAGAAAAAGGCAGTTCTGGTCACTGACTGATACCAGTTCAACTGTATAATAAATGTTAAAAATAATTTGGAGGAAATTACTGGCGGTACAGGAATCGCCAGACAAAAGAATTGCCATGCATAACTCTTGCGATTTCTTTTCCCCGTCTGTAGTCTAAAATTAGTACTTTGTGTCATCAAGGTACTAGAAACTTAGATTTGGTGACTGGAAACTATGTGGTCATACTATAACAGTATTGTTGTAACCCAAAAGCTTCTTGGAAATGTCAAGTATGAAGTATCAAAAGGAAACGTTAACTTCTAGACGATCAGATGTAATCAGGCAACAATGAAAATAGTGTTGTTGCTCCATGTTTATGTTCATTATGAGACAGCAAAAAACTAAATCTCCTGCTATAGTTCCTGATGTAACAAGTTAAACCAGTTTCATCAATGACAAATACATTCGCTGCTATGGTTGGTACAAGGAAGTAAAAACCTTCCGCTCAATAACGCCACCTGAGTGTAAACATTGAGGAGCATCAGATGGTCTCCTCCTGGCACCACGAAGTTCATCCGGGCATTGTCCGCATGCACCACTTTATCTTTTGGTCTGTAAAAGATGGAGTTGTTGACGGACAGCATGGCGGCGATAGTCAGCACCTCCTCTGTGCATTTATACCTGCAGGGACGCAAAGAGACAGATGAAAAGAAACGACAACGAAGCATAATCATAGTGACGGATTATTTGATAGCTTTGCGGGAAACATGAGTGTAGACACTCACTGTTCAGAGGCCAAGATCATCTTACTCAGCATGGGGTCAACAGGAAGCTCAGCCATCTTCCTTCCCAACTAGTACACAGCAACAGAACCATGTTAGTCACTTTGTACACAAACACACGCGACACATGACAATTCGCAGAATCTCATTGTCTATTGTCTATTTATCTACTGAAAGCCTTAACTGTAAACACCAGTTATTGGTTGTGCAATATCTAATGTCAGAACACATTGCCCTGGTTTTATTTATTTTAAACACTGGTGTCTACAAACTTGTCTTGTTTATGATGCTAACCACCGGGAACTGAGGCAAAGGGAATTTTCAGTGAGGGTTCGAGAGCTGGGTTCAACGATGGCGCAATTGTGATGTAGACTATGAGTAGCACCTTTGTACAGAGGAAGAGTGACTACCGGCATGTGTAACTTGAAGGACCTACGTCAATTATGTCCACTTTTGCATTGCTTTTGGCATTGCCCCTGCATTCACATTAACTTATATATTTACAGAACATACCCTTTCATAATTTGTAGCTGGATTCACAGATTTATTTTTTCAAATCATTAACATTTGCAGACTGATTTAAATAAGTAAGATATAAAAAAAAAAGCAACAGCACTGTGGTATTTGTCTTTACAACAGCTCATTTCGTGAGAAAAAAGGAGCGCTGACGTACCTTCGTGAGTTCTCCAAGGTGGTTAAGGGCACCCAAGGCGTAGAGCTGCTCAAGAGCCAACACCAGGGTTTCATGTGGAGGAGGGTCCATGAAGTCGAAATGGACCAGGTCATTTATGCCTGTCAATCATTCAAACAGATACTGTTCAATTATTTAGAGATCACGCAAAAACAATGTGTTACAGAAAATACACATCTGTGTTATTATTATCATTATTATTATTGTAATGTTACATAATCCTGTGCTGCTGAGCAATTTATAAAACTGAGTAAACTGTTCCATAGATATATATTGATGAATGTCTGTCTGAATTTTGAAAAGGTAATTTTTGCCCAACATCATTCTTTGAAATGTTTAGAAGTAAGTAATGCACCCAATCAAGTTCAACAGGCATTTCAGACATGTGCTTCTAATTTAAGCTTCATCTTGTTTTTTTACCCGCTCTGCCTCTAGTTCCTGCATTACTTGCATGCACATGGAGACAATCAGCAAGTTTGCGAAAGAATGCTAGAACCGTGCTGTTCCGTGTTATGAATCTAAAAGTGTGATAAAGCGGAACTGGAGCATCTATGACTCAGAGAAGTTAAACAACAAAAAATGAGAAGTCCGATATAAGCAAATATAAACTGATCAAAATCATCCACAAGAAACCTGATTTATGTGAACCTATGTGGTAGCTATGACATTTAAAGACTTGCTTAAGGTAAAACGAGACACATTTTAAGTGATATAAAATACTACTCCATGAAGTGGACGGTGTTTCATGTCATACCCAGACTCTTCAGGAGCAGGACAACGTTGCCCAGGTTGGTCCTCTGGATTTCAGGAACTGTGGTTTCCTCCATCTCGTGTTTAAAGGCCCAGGCTGTGTAGAGTCTGAAACATCTGCCCGCAGCCACACGACCTGCACGGCCTGCCCGCTGATTGGCTGAGGCCTGTCGGGGGGGGAATTTAAAAAGATTTAACAGGACTATTCAACATACAGTAAAACAAAAAAAAACAACAACAATGAGGTCAAACAATCCAGACACATTTGGTGTCCAAAATCTGTGGCTGAAGCTACGAGGTTAATGCGGCTACAATTAAGTGATTTTCCAATTTATGTTTGTCATGTAAACTGAGTGTGATCATTGCATGTTATAACACAATAATAAACACATTAAAAGTGTATAGAGACAAATGTGTATGTGGCTAGTGTTTTAGCAAAACTGAATTTAAATACATGACTGAAATAATTAAGGTTGATCTGAATTTAAAATTGTACTACTAATCAAAAGTTTGGACATAATTCCATGGTCTTTCCTGATTTGTACTTCTTTCTACATTGTAAAGCATCTAAAATATGCAATAATTTCATTTGAACAGTTGATATTGATATGTGTCTGCTACTTATGCTCTTTAAAGCCTTAATAACGGCTCTAATCTGAGGTTAATTGTTGATTTTTGAGACTGGTAACTCTAAATGAACTTCTCCTCTGCAGCAGAGGTAAGTTTTGGTCTTGCATGTACAGTTTGTGCAATGTTTAAGTGTTTAACTATTAGCTTGTCCTAACCCTGGGTAAGACCATGTGGATACCTCATGCATGTTAATAACTTCAGCGCAACTATTTCCATTATTTAGCAAAAAGCACTTTTGTGGAACAAACAAAAAAAGTTTTAGCTTTTTTAAAAAAGTTTTTTTTTTAAAAGATATCTTTACCCGTGAGCATGGCGTAACGATCAGCGACTCCATCCCTGTTCGCGCATTGTAGCTCTTCTGTTTGCAGAAGCCTGGGTCGATCACATAGATGATGCCGTCGATAGTAAGAGATGTTTCTGCAATGTTTGTGGCTACCACAACCTGAAAGAAAATAAATAAATAACAGGTTATTATATATTATATTTTGGAAGATGACTTGCAGTTACAGTGTAATTATTTCTGTAATTATTATAAATCACCCGTCGACAATCATATCGATAAGAAATAATGACCTCTGGGAAACACACAATATGTTAAACCTTGAGACAGCAGCAGGGGAGCACATAATGTACTAGTCCTGTCAGCCAGGATCAGGAATCTGAGGCTATAGTAGGTACAGGCTCGCTTAAAGTGTTCAAGTAATTTAACCACCCTGTTGTAATTAACATGTACCCTCTGTGGCCTCAGATCTGCAAATGAGGCTTGATTTATTCTTACATGGAGACACTGAAAGAGTAGATGGAGTAGTTAGAGTAAGTACCTTACGAGCTCCAGGGGGCGTAGGGTTAAAAATCTTAGCTTGCATGTCTGAGGGCAGGTTGGCATAGATAGGGAGGACAATAAGCTCAGAGATCTTTGAGCCAAGCCTCCTACACCTCTCCTGCAGAAGCTCACAGCACGCCTCAATCTCTTCCTACAACAAACACAAGCGGCTTTTAAAAGGAGATCCAATGTACAGTGTATAAATCACAACTAATTTCAGGAGATCTGTGTAGTGTAGTGTTTGTTTATCCTGCGCCAGACTGACCTGTCCTGTGAGGAACACGAGGACGTCTCCGGGAGCCTGCGTCACATGTATCTGTAGCACCGATACCACACACGCCTCCAGATAATCAGCCTCAGGAGCCTAGACACACATATCGATCAAGTCTAAATCATGGAAATAGTCCATTCATAGAGCTAATAGCATGTATACAAGTTTAGACATTAGAGTAAATGAGTGCGGTCATTGCACAGGTCGTACCTTGGTGTAGTAGATGTCGACGGGAAACCTGCGGCCTGGGATCCTGAACACAGGAGCATCGTCGAAGAAACTGGAGAAACGCTCTGTGTCCAGGGTAGCACTAGCGACCAGCACCTTCAGGTCCGGCCGGAAGCGTGCGATGTCTTTAATCAGCCCAAACAGTATGTCTGTGTGTAATGTCCTCTCGTGAGCCTCGTCAATGATGATTACGCTAAAGAGAGGAGCAAAAGAATACAGATTAAGCAATGACGGAGAATCAAACAGTACTTTTAACACAGGAGATTTTGATATCCACACAAAACAAACTGCCTTTTACTGTTTTTTATTATTATTATTTTAAAATCATGCAAGCAGGAAATCTTCCTATGAAATAAAGGTTTGCCAAAACTGAAAAGTGATCACAATATGGCAGTCTAACATTACTTATTGAGTACGAGACAGTACATAAATAAAGCTCTGGTAAAATGTTATATACTGTCTGCATCATGTTTCAACCTGCAAAAGTGACACCAAGGCCACTAATATATGTGGCTTAATACAGAGTCACAGAAACAGTTTTATACATGGCACATCAGTGACAACTACCAACCAGTGAGGGCGTAGTCCAACACATGCTTTTAACCAATGCATTTGAAGCCACCGACCGCATCTTTTCGAACTCTCAATACCTGGCCAACCTGTTTTGGCTACAGATGTCCGGAGCATCACCTTGGAATTAAACTGGCAAACTCTGGATGAAAGTGTTCAGGTAATTTACCGCTGCACCACTCAGGAGCTCTACAACAACCATTTCAACCACTTGTCTGTTCACCCACATGAACCAGTCTATTGTCAGACATCAACTTCAGCTACTACGCAGCAACACGGATAGACTATATTTTACAAGTGTACCAAAAATGAGATAAAAATCAGACTGGGTACTTTTTGGTATAATCTAACGTGAGTGAATGTTTCAGTACAGTATGTATATAAAACATTAGACTGGTTTGTGCAGCCAGTGCAACAGATATTATCAAAATAATACAAAATGATTATAAAAATGTGTATTAACATGATGTTACTGTTTAAGATAATGAAAATATCATGACAGGAAAATTCTGGCTGAATGACTCATCTCACCTGTAACTAGCCAAGTCGGGCTCTGTGAGGAACTCTCGCAATAACATTCCATCAGTCATGTACTTGAGCACTGTGCGTTCTGAAGTGCAGTCCTCAAACCGGATACTGTATCCCACCTGGCGAAGTCAAACGTCAAGATTTATGGTACAACAAGTGATTCACAAAATACAGGAATTGGAAAATCCACAAAACCAGTGTTACAGATTACAGGTAGTCCCTGACTTACGAACATTCGAGTTACGAATTTCAGCAGATACGAACGGACCAGAGTTCTATCACGGAAGTAGATGACTCTCAGTGTATAAGGTCTATGTCCAGTATATTGTATGTGTGTGCGTGTCGGGGGTGTGGGAGAAATGAGTCGGCCTCGTCGGTTTTAATGGATCAGTCCAGGAGCACAATGATAGAAAAGGGCTGTCCTGTTAAGCTGTCCTGATGGTGAATTTTAAAGACATAGTCCAATACTGTGGAAAACTGCTCTGAGACAAAATGGCGTCCGGGATTCCCCTTGCAATTTAAAGGCGCAGAGACAACACTGTTACATCAGTGTGATATTCATTTGCTTAGGTGGTTTTACGTTTTTTGTAAAACCATATGATGGGAGTGTGGGGAAAGGGGGCAGATTTAGTCAAGCGGACCGCTATGCTTTACATTGTATTTTCGTGTCGAAGGCTCATCGGACTTATGAACGTGCTCCCAGAACGGAACTTTCATAAGTCGGGGACTACCTGTAATTTCCCATATACTCACCTCATTCCCCAGCTTCACCGCCACTTCCTGAGCCACTCTAGCTGCTACAGACATAGCTGCTACTCTGCGAGGCTGGGTACACCCCACCTTCAAACCTCCTCTGGTGTAACCCTGAAGACAGACACACAATGTCACCAAAACTGATTCATGAAAAATGCAGAAAACAAGCAATGTGCATTGATTTGGAATAAAAAGTCATTAATGGAAAAGTATCCCATTCTATAGTAAATACTTACGTCCTCCATGAGGTACTGAGGAATCTGTGTTGTCTTGCCTGAGCCGGTCTCACCCTCGATAACCAGGATCTGGTGGTCTCTGATGGCAGCGAGGAGGTCCTCTCTGTAGGGGAATATGGGCAGACTGCGTCTCACTTCCTGGATCGACTGCTTTTGTTTTTCAGCCTGAGAAAGCTCAGGTTCAGAATCCTGTCAGCAATCGGAGTGAGAGGAAACATAAATATATGATAGTAAGACAACAGGAATTATAAGTATCAATATAACAGGCTGTAAGGATTTTTAACAAAACCTGAAGTTTGACTAATTTTCACAATGAACATGATTTTAAAAAGTCCATAAACATGATACACCACAGTGAATCTGAATTCCGATTGGTCAGAAGGTATTGAGCAGTTTTCTGTAACCACGCCTGTGAGACTGTTGCTGGCTGCAATGGAATAAAATAAATAAATCACACGCTTACAAGCACTCGCTTCTAATACGCTTCATACATATGGTATCGGTACATATGACGTTCCACATTAAAGGATTTAAGAAAGTGTTATTGTTGCTATGGTGTTGTTTTAAGTAAAGAGAGACATTGTTGATGGAAACATTATTGATAAATGAAGCCTGAAACAAAGTATGACTAAATTCAAAAAGATCCTTAAATAACAGCTGCTCTAAACCCAATCTGAATCCACTGAATCCATTCCTTTTTTTAAATTATTATTACTGATAGGCGTTGCCTTTCACAGTGAAGGACTAAACCTATTTATTAGGAATGGTAATCATCAGTCACCACCCGATACACTATTATCACCGTATCTAGGTGGCAATTTGATTAATACTGCAATAAACAATATAAAACCTTGAGAATTTTTTTTTTAAGTTTATCGTAAATCAAATGTTTTATACATTAGCTTTCTTCACCAGCTTAACTTAAAAACTAAGGACAACCTTCAAAACTACAATTTAAACAAAAAGCTACATTTTATATAATTATATTTATATTCATAATTATTATTTTATTTCATTACAATATTATATTTTATTAGAATATTAATAATCATAAATGTTTTACCCCCTCAAACGCCTCCTAAGTCTTCAGACCGTGTTGAGTAGTTGTGAGCACGCTGCCGCACTTAGCTTCTCACGAGGGCTTTGAGATGGGTGTTAGCGCATGCGTGATGTTTGGGCTTCCAGGTTAATTATCTCGCAGAGTTTGCGGGGTGGGAGGCTTTTTAACTTTTGATAATGTAACGCCATGAAATGTGTTTTTGTTGCACTATTTGGAAGCTCATGCACCCAGTGCAGAATCTTATATCTGAACCGAACCGGAGTGATGCCTGATCAAGCTGAAAACCAGCTGATTCTGGTCACTGGCTGATCAACCGAAGCACATCTACTAATATCTTGGAGTCAATGCGAAGAAATGCGATTCATAACTGAATACATTTTTCCACAATCAGTTATTTATGTACCAACCTTGTCAGCGAGTGTTCCTTTCATAGTGATAGCAGTGCTCACAAAGTCAATCATCTCGTCCTCTTCGAGCACTAACTGGTATTTATCTTTTTCCTCCTTCATACGCCGCTCTCGTTCCTCTCTGGCCCCGAACTTTAGTGTGGCTGTGGCGACCCGTGCCTCCTCCCACCGCCCCTGCTCACCCCCACCCTCTCTGGGTTCTTCATCAAACTCCAACTCCATGTCCCTCTGAGGGATGTTCTGAGGGTGAGAACAGAACCGTTAAGACAACAAAGTAAGAATAAAAAAATTATAATAATTCTTCATTCTCAAACTTAAAACAACAAACATCTACTTTACATGTAATTCAAACTGTGTGACATTACTTTATTGCGTATCTCCTCGGGCATGTAGTAGCGGTTTTTCCTCTCTTCCTTCTCCTTTGCGCCGGCTTTCTTATAGTCTCGAGCCAGGTCTCTGACCTTCTTCTTGTAGTCCAGTTCTCGCTTCTCACGTTCTGTCAGAGCATCATCGGCAAAAAGGTACTCCTCATCATTAATCTCAGCCTCCAGGTCCTCCAGCTTCTCCTGCTCACGTTTGGTAAGGTATTCACGCCGTGACTGTTTACGCAGCTCTGGCAGCTGTGAAAGAAGATGCAAGAACATACATGTTTATGTTGTTTATTACATACAGTGAAACACCGGGATTACGAGTAACGCGGTTTGCGAGTGTTCTGCAAGACGAGCAAAGATTTTTTATAAATTTTGACTTGAAAAAACGAACGAAGTCTTGATTTATGTATCACGAATGCGCTTCTCGTTTTGACGCCGAGCATCACATGATCACAACTGAGCCAATGTTTTTTCTCTCTCTTGTGCTGCGGAATTGTGGATAATCGCCTCCCATGCTGGGTCTTAGTGCTCGTCTCTCACTGGTATAATCAACATCCGTGCACACGTGTACTGTTTACTATAACACTGTGACCACGTGTGGGTATGTAAAACATATTTTATTTTGTGTCTGTATGCGTGTGTACAGTGTGTGTGTACTGTTTATTATAACACGGGTGTAAAGCAAAAGAAAGTCTCATTAGAGAGGATAAAGACCCATTTTCTCTCTCTCTGTATCAGTCTGTAGTTGTGTGTGCGCGCGTAATTTGACACCGTGCCCCTTCAAACACACACACTCTGCCTTTACAGACTCCATCGTCTTTCGCGATGTTCCTTGCTAATTAACACATTAACGGAAAGACAATAAAACAGTCTTTCCGTTAACGTGTGTGTGTGTGTGTGTGTGTGTGTGTGTGAGAAACTTAAATAGGAGAGGAGGAAGGTTTACTATGTAAGATGAGAAGGGGGAGATAGGAGGGGCTTATTCCTCCTCTCCTCTTACTTTAGCTTCACCCACTCACTCACTCACTAACACACAAACACACACACACAAATGGAAACAATTATCTGTCAGGATTTAGTTTTACTTTTTTTTTGTAAAGGTAAAGTGCAGGTTAATTTGTTTTATTTTTACTTTATATTTTGTATTAATTATTTTTATGTATTTATTTTTTTGGGCTGTGGAACAAATAATATGAGTTTCCATTATTTCCTATGGGAAACTTTGCTTTGATTTATGAGTATACGAGGCCGCTCCCGGAACGAATTATGCTAGTAATCCAAGGTTCCACTGTACTTCATAACACTCTTTTTTATCCTTTTAACACAGGCATTACAGGTAAATAATGTAACATTGCATCCAAGTAGAAGGCATTTAAAGCAAAAGCTTTTGTGCATTTTTCGGTAGACTGTACATGAACATGCAGGACAGTGTGAAAGTACATATTTATTACCATTCTCCTCTTATCTTCTTCAGCCATCTTTAGTCTCTTCTGCGCCTCCTCATATGCCTGAAAAGGAGACAGATTAAGATTTCGATTTACGACACATGATCTTAAAGTTTTTTTGTTTAAAAAGTTTTACTTCTTAAATCTAACCTACCTTTTTGTCATTTCTCTCAAGTATGTGCCTCGTCTTCTCTTTGTCCCTTTGCTTCACTCGTTCTGCAAAGGCATCCCTCTCCTCCAAATCCTGCAGTCTTTCTCTCTCTTCCTTTTCCCACTCCTCTTCCTCGTCATCTTCCTTCTGGCTTTCCTTCTCCTTGTGTGAAGAAGATTTGCTGCTGAAGAGTGGAAGAAGTGTTATTAGGATGAATAAAAAGAAAAAGCAAAGCAAATAAAGCTCCTAAGATTAACTGACTTGACAGAGTGTACTTTTATTTTTACTTTTCTTACCCCAATATTAATTTTGTTTATTCATGAACATGTTCCACCCACTAGTTAACACTCTTGGGACAACGCTATGCAATCATGTACCAATCCACTACTGAGCTGAGAGTAGTCTAAACATGTCGGTGATGAGATCTGATCAAGACTCCTTTCTTTGTACATTGCTTAAAATCTCTAATATAAAGTGGCATGTGACGGATTTAATAAATCTTATAATTCCAGATGTGTTTTTAGGGGATAGAACGAGGTTTAACTGTTAACTAAATGTACGTAAGATGGCTGCTGTACATATTCTGCATTTATTTGCCATGCTAAACCAATGTAGAAAAGGGATGCATACATCATGTCAAAATTCTGCATATGTGTTATTAAACAGACATCATGTCTCAAATCTCATTTGTCATGTACTACTCTACACTGCTATTCAGTACTATCACTGAAAACAGTTTTCCTATTACAGTTACGTGTTTGAGTTTTAAAAGCCTCTTTAAACATTTTTTTCCCATTTGAAGCAGATCATCACAATCAAGTAAACAGCAGAAAGGACAAACAGAGCTTGGCAGTCTGTTTAACACTGCTGGTCACCTGATAAACAGGGATGTTTTGTCTCCGACGTGGCAGCAAGTGGCTACAATTTTGAATCTTTTAGTCAGTTTCAGATGACCATAAGATAAGCAAGCGACACAGATATGTTATGCATGTGAACAATGCGTCTCATGTAGGAGCTGCGTGACGTAAGCATGCTGAGGTATCCATGTCATTTTGTAAAACTCAAATTGAATTCTGGCAGCAATGTGTAGTTTTATGCTTCCTCTAGAGATCAGTATTCGCACCACCATTGGTTATACTGTATCATGTGACTGTCAGAAGAGAGCAGAGGTGTCAAGTAACGAAGTACAAATACTTCGTTACCTTACTTAAGTAGAAATTTTGGGTATCTATACTTTAC
>JAQMYL010000003.1:9027322-9044569 GCA_030014365.1 Clarias pachynema | reverse complement strand
TATGTTGTAAATTTATGTTGCATGTAGCACCTTGGTCCTGGAGGAACGTTGTTTCGTTTCACTGTGTACTAACTGTACATGGTTGAAGTGACAATAAAGCCTACTTGAACTTGAGATAATCTCGGTTCACCTCCATTGCTTAAATTTCCCCCTCTTGGTCGGCGACTGCGAGTGACGCCACTCTCCATACAATCCCGCCCCACAGGATAGACCCACCCCTGACGCTGATTAACAGGTTTCCGTGTAACGGGTTGGAAATGCAATTGCAAATGGATTAGCGATTGCGTTTGAGTTTTGGCCGGCTTCACGCGTGATGCAGAGAAAGTGAAAAAGCAAATGTGGTAATTGATTTTGCTATTTAAATATGACCTGCTCATGACTTGTAAGACATTGGAAATGCAAATGCAAATGGACTTTTCTTTTTCATTTGAAATTTGGCAGTCAATGTGCATTCGCGAAGGTGAAAAAGCACACGGTAATGCAAAGTTTGCAATTGCATTTGAATTATGGCACACTTTCCCACATATGGGAAACGCAATTGCAAATGTAATTTGCAATTCCTTTTGAATAATGTCTGGGATATCACTCCATAGAGTTCTCTGTGGATTTGAGAAAAACTAATTGTGGAAAAACATGGACAATCTCAAGGCTACAAGTCCATCTCCAGAGAGCTTAATGTTCCTGTGTCCACAGTGTGCAATATCATCAAGAAGTTTACCTCACATGACACTGTAGCTAACCTCCCTAGACGGGGACGGAGGAGCAAAATTAATAGAAAAATTACAACGAAGGATTGTTCGAATGGGGGATAAATAACCCAGATAAAATTCCAAACAAATTCAACCTGATCTGCAGACACAGAGTACAACAGTGTCGGCTCGCACTATCCGTCACTGTCTGAATGAAAAGGGATGCTATGGTAGGAGACCCAGGAGGACACCACTCCTGACATAAAGGCATAATAGACAAGACTGGAGTTTGACAAAATCACAAACTGAGAGCTTTTATTGTTTAACAATTTAATTTATTGCTTGGTTTCATCTGTCCTTTTATTATTCTTGTATTGTGACTATTTGCTACGTTTGTTTTCTTAACTTGTGTCATTGGTTTCAAACAATGTTTTTATTTTTCTTACTGTACTTTGTTGAGATTTTTTTCTCAGCATCAATAAATCACTATACTTTGCATTTGCGTAGTTTTTTTTTTTTATATCCATAAATAGTAAAAGTTACATTTTTGTGGATTCTGGCATAAAATTGGACCAGTTATAGCTGTGTTCCGGACCGTCTGGATAAGTTGTGGCAGTTTGGCTCTTGTCTGGCTGACTTCTGTGGATTCCGGCACTTCTGTGGGCCCGTTATTGCTGATTTCTGGGGACACTGTGAAGTTGTGGCTGAGTTTTGGTCTGGTTCTGGCATAACGTTCGGCAGACAGCACTGTGGCCAACCTTGGGCCGTAATTCCATGCGGCATGTGGGCCAGACTAACAGCCGAAACTCAGCTAGATCCGGCCCAGAGTCAATTTGCTATCTGGGACATCATTGCACTGTTTGTAGAAAAATAAATGAGGCCTTCAAAGAAAAAGAACACAGTCCCTACAGTCAAAGATGATGGAGGTTTAAAGATATTTTGAGGCTGCTTTGCTGCTTCTGGCACTGGATGCCTTGACTACCAAAAAATCTTTGGGGCGCAACGTACAGTAGTGGCCAGCGTAAGAAAGCTGCGTCTCCACCAGAGTGGCCAATAATTTTGTTCATTGCATTTTTGGGGTTCTGTGTGGACTTTTATGAGATTTGACTTTTCTTTTTTTTTTTTTTTTGTCTTGTTCCAATGGGAAAATAAATAAATAAATCAACTGAGAGTACCAAAACATTTGCAAGTTTCTGAGAGAAGAGTTGCATTTTCTGACAGAATTGACACAAATTGACACAAACATTAACCCCCGTATCAAAGCATGTAATTTGAACAATAAAATATGCTTGGTCCTACCACAACGTACTAAAAAAATAAAGAAATATCACATTAACTTACCATAAAATACTTCTCTGAGCGTGATCCAGTCAGCAGTGAAGACTCTAGAAAGTTCACCAAAGAATAAACCAACTGCTGGTTCAAAATAACCCAACAAGGGCTAAACCTGGTTCAGACAGTCTGTTATTAAAAATATCCCAACCGCTTCTTCTGACAATTATTAAATATTATTAAATATGCCAACAGCCTTTCCACACAACAACTTTAGTTTGGATTACTTAGTAATTTACCTAAAATTACATTTAAGCTTAAATTTAGTAAATGTAGGATTGTATTTCATAAAATCATAAAATACAGTATAGCCCACTATTGGCACAGAATATAAAAACATATAAAACTCCCCACACCCTCATATCAAAGTATGACAAAAAGTTGCAAAAAAAAGGTGAATGAACATGGAAATGAGCTGGCTTCTACCATAACCCCAACATTTAAAAATTACGTGAACATTAATTTTAACTTACCATAAAAAAAAAAAACTGCCAGCTTTAATGCCCCTCGTTTCAGAGCTGAAGAATCCAGAAAGTTCTTCATGCCGTTTCTCAATTCCAGGAACGCAAAGAACGGACTTGACTTGGAAGTGCACACCCGAGTGTTTGAGGACACTGGGTATATTGTAAATGGAACGCAGAGTACATGATGCCTCAATAGCCACAGCGATAATTTCATTCAGAAAAACAAATCAGTCAAGGGTTAAAAAAAAAAAAAACACAAGAGAATATCAAAACTTGCAAATGAAAATCAACAGTCGCTACGTTTCAGAGTCCACATCTACAAGGAGAGTGTGTCCTACTGTACACAACAGAATCTCCTAATGTTTTGTTTATAGTCCTTTGCTTTTTCAAATGTATTTGAATACTTTTAACAACTTTTTCACTAGACACAAATTGTTGATCAATGGTCATCCTAGAGTTTTCCAAAATTTTGATTTAGTTACACATATAATGTACCAGATAACATCATGTTTATTTTGATTAAATTTTCCATTAAATATGCCATAAAACACTGATTTCATATTCATTTCAATTTTAACACCAATGTCATTTATTTTGTCCCACATTTCCTTAGAGCGATAACATTTGAGAAGAAAATGTTCATGCGTTTCAGTTTCTTCACGTCCTGGCATGGGGCACTTGGTCGTCTTAACAAAGCAGCTCCATTTGACTACTGCTCTTACTGGGAGTCTTCTTACAGCCACCAGCTAGGATGTGTCTCGAATGTTCTCTGAGAGGTTTTTATTTTGTATGATTTTTATGCATTCAACATTTTGGTCAATTTCAAGGTTTTTAAAGACTATTGTTTGTCCATGGACTTGGTCAAGTAAAAATTTTCTTATTTGAGTCATTTATCCAGTCAATGTTTAAATCTCAGTGTTTATGTGTAAAATCTGAAAATATAAGTTTATAGTACGGTACTACGATTCTGAGGCGGCCTTTTATTTGTTTCCAATTTGTAATGTTTCCAATATATTTTGCATTTCTGTGACTATCATTGCAAATATCTATGTCTTTTCTCAATAAAAAAGTTTTAAAAAAAAGAAAAAAAAGAAATCAGATACAATTAGAAATACATAATGGCTTAGAAAACATTAAGCATGATTTACCAAATCTTGAGCAATGCCCTGTGCGCTAATACGGATAGTATTAAGTTAAATGTAGCACTGCCACAAAAGCCTGAAAATAATTTAGTATTTATTGGGATTCTTAAAAACAACAGATAAAGTAACATCTATCTGTTTACTATGTATGTGGTGGTAAGCACTTCTTCTAAATCATCTTTATTCAGCAGTCGGTCGGTCAGTCTTGATTAGTCACGCGAAAATAACAAGACAAACATGCTATCAGGGCGATATAAAAAAATATTTTATGTGATGTGTCATGGCTGAATTGTGGTGTGCGTCTCTCTCCTCCATTTTGAAAATCGCGGAACTGTGATTCCACTTCGCAGATCAAGCAGTGAGTGACGGCGCTCTAAGCCAATGAGTGATTGACCGCGGACCTATTTGAACAATATCCATGCATTCCAAAAAAAATTAATAAATTAAAATCTATATGAGGAATGAAACTTACACCACCTGGTATTTAAGGCAGTCTCACATCGAAGTACTAACCAGGCCTAAGCCTGCTTAGCTTCTGAGATCAGCCAAGATCTGGCACTCTCAGACTGGTATGGCCCAAAGTGAACTGGTTTAAAGTGAGGCCTATTTGAACAATATGAATGCAGTTAAAAAAAAAAAAAACTATATGAGAAATAAAACTGAAAAGATTACAGCATCTGTTATCCCAGGCCGTCTTAGTCAAGATCTGAGACTCTTTTTTTTTCCTTCCTCTTTTATTTAATTTTTTGTCACTATACATATGTTTTTATTACCTTTTTACACGTTTAAATATAATTCTTTAAAAGTTTCAACTTATTTAAATATTCTCTAATAATAACATTAAAATATTATTAAGAATAATAACAGTAATACTGACAATCACAATAAATAAATAAATAAATAATACATAATCATTTCAAATTTTCAGCATAATTCAATAAAATTCCAACCATATTATCATGTATTTCATTTGTTGAAACATATTCATCTAATATATTTCCTATTTGCTTCATTTTGTTTTTAAAAATATTCCACACTCTACATCCTTTTTTTCATATCGTTGCACATTCCTCCTAATCCAAATTGCATTCCTTGCTACTACCATTATAAAATTAAAACCACACACTTTATATTTTTTACTGTTTATACCAAAAAAAAGAAATTTTCCCATTCTTTATTTGTCATATAAAGAATATTTTCTTTATATTCCTCTTCCAGGAAATCATGTGCTATTCTTTTTGCTTTTCTCATAAAATCCTTTAGTTTTTCACAATAAATGAACATATGTAATAGCCCTTCATCCTCTCTCTCACAAACTTGACACCTTGCTTCCATCTCTTTATCTATTTTGCATAGTCTAATTAGTGTCAGTATAGTGTTATGTCTCAACAAATAAGTAAAATCTTCCAAAATTGGCTCCATGAATTTAATTCTTATGTTTTTCCATATGTCTTCTTCTTTTCTCATATCTTGTCATCAAATAATTGTTTGCTATTGGTTTAATAAAAGCTTTTCACCTAAAAAACACATACACACGTGGACAAAATTGTTGGTCAATGAAAGAAAAACTCACAATGTCACAGAAATAACTTTAATCTGACAAAAGTAATAATAAATAAAAATTCTATTAATGTTAACCAATGAAAGTCAGACATTGCTTTTCAACCATGCTTCAACGGAATTATTTAAAAAAATAAACTCATGGAACAGGCCTAGACAAAAATGATGGGATCTTTCAGCTCTGCACTCTTTTGTGAAGTATCCGTGTTTGTTACATTTCCAACACAGAAATGATGGACAGTCTTTAATCATGTGTCCAGGGTCCATGCACCATCAACAGATCTTCATCTGCCTATCATGCAGGACCCTGAAGTACTGCTGTCCTGTCATGGCGTTGAACTTCGTGCTGTAGGGCAGCGATGCCACTGTCGTTGGAAATTTCACTTTAAGATACCGTGTTCCGTCCGCTATCTCAGTGCCCGGATAAAACCTCCTTTTAATGGGTAAAATCGGTGTCGCTCCCCAGACCATCAACTTTTTAAAAACTTCCTCATCCGTGTTGTAAATAGGGAAGTGTAGGAATGACCCCAATATCTCATTAGTCTCCAACACTTTGACTGAATAGAAGTCTCCTTTAATTTTTATGCCTTCGAGCAGGCATTCGGCACTCGAGCAGGCATTACTGTGACTTCATATTCAGAGGTCTATGTTGGGCGAATTTTAGTATGTCTTCTGCTTTAATCGTTTTGTTTTGACTCATCGATTATTACCGTTGCTTCCTTTTTAAAAATGATTTTTAAAGAAATTTTCAAAAAACCATAAATGCATAAGTGTACGTACTGTTAAACTAAACTTTTACAAACAATACAGCATAGGGTGGGCCTCTCCCACCTTCTGCAGCCGTTCACAATTGAGATCAATAGCGCCCTCTGGTGCTCTCAGACTGGTAAGGCCCTAAGTGAAAGCTGTTTGAAGGGAGGCCTATTTGAACAATATCCATGCATTTAAATTAAAATATATATATATTTTAAACCTATGAGTAATAAAAGTGAAAAGCGTACAGCACCTGCTATTTCCAGGCAGTCTCCAATCGAAGTACTAACCAGGCCCGAGCCTGCTTAGCTTCTGAGATCAGACAAGATATGGCACTCTCAGACTGGTATGGCCCTAAATGAAAGCTGGTTTGAAGGGGGGCATATTTGAACAATATCCATGCATTTAAAATACTTTTTTTTTTTTTTTTTAAAGTTTAAAAATCCTATATGAGGAATAAAACTGAAAATCTTACAGAACCTGCTATTCCCAGGCAGTCTCCCATCCAAGTACTGATAAGGCCCAAATCTGCTTAACGTCTGAGATCAACAAGATTTGGCACTCTCAGACTGGTACTGTATGACCTTATGTGGAAGCTGGTTTGAGGCCTGTTTGAACAATATCAATGCATTATTTAAAAATTATATATATATATGAGGAATAAAACTGAAAAGCTTACAGCACCTGCCATTTAAGGCAGTCTCAAATACTAACCATGCCCAAGCCTGCTTAACTTCTGAGTTCAGACAAGATCTGGGTCTCTCAGACTGGTATGGCCCTAAGGTTCTGCGATTCGACAATCAACAGATTCCACATCCCCAACACTGTCACTCAAGACCATAGTCAAGACTAACGAATTCACCTCCACATCATAATCGTTTTGTGCAAATTATAGGTCTGTGTTTATTAGGGGTGTAACGATTAATCGTGTGATTCTAATAGGTAGCTCCTCAATAAATCACGGTGAATTGTTGCGACATCCAAACGCCAGAGGGCGCTCTCGTGCAGAAACTCTGCTTTACTGCTTTTCTTCTAATCATTTCAGGTATTTTCATTATAATAAACAATATTTATAATGATTATCTTTTATGAGTGTTGCTTTTTTAAATGCATGTTATAAATGACTCAAACGTATAGTGATTTTAGTTTGATAAAGACTTCATACTGTTTAAAGAGTCGTAGTACAGTACATGAAAGAGCTGTGCACAAAATCAATTATACATTACACCCCTGGTGTTTATAATATTATGAATGAAATGTGCATTATTTGGAAGAAAGTTAGGTGTCACGGACTTAGTTTAGCGCCCCCTCCCCTGAGTCCCTCCCCTCCCCCTTCCCTTTCCACTTCTCACACCTTCAGCAAGCAGGGGCATCACATGTATGATAGATAATAGAAAACCGCTTAGCTGGCTGCGCAGATGCTTGTGCCACCTCCCACATGTCATAAAAAAATGTTCGCCCTGTTCGCCCATGCCCAAAACCGCCTCTGTGCCCACCACACCACTTGGACATTACAGGAACTCGACTGGGAGTTATTGCCATACCCTCCTTACCTTGCTCCTTACCTTGTGTAGAAGACTGTAAGACGTCACAGTTTTCTTTTACTGAAATTAAAGGGTACAAATCTGTTTTAGGACAACAGTGTCCCTATGAACAAAGCAACCTCCATCAGGACATGGTTTTCAGTAGAGGAAGTCGAGTGACCTGCACAGATCCCTGAACTCAACCCCACAGAACACATTTGAAATAAGGCGGAGCCCTCATTTTTCTCCCCCAGCAGTCCAGGACATCAGTGTCTGACCTCACTAGTGCTCTTGATATGAATACCTGAATGAATGCAAAATCCTACAGACATGCTATAGAATCTAATGGAAAGACTGCACAGGTTCAGTGTCAAGTTGGGAGCATGTGTCCACATAAATTTGACCATATTGTGCGTATCAACCTTCTGAGACATTTTCAAAATACAGTAAAAAGGTGTACCTGTGAGCGGTACCACTACTCACTCATTGTCTAACCGCTTTATCCTGTATTCAGGGTCATGAGGGGGGCCTGGAGCATATCCCCTTTTTGCCACTATAACAGTAATGATCTGTGTGTTGTGACACATTTGTATTGGAACTAGCATTAACCTTTTCCTCAATTTCCTTCTGTTAAACCCGAACTACACAGACCAGTCTTCTCTCCCTATATGCATCAGTGAGCCTTGGCTGCCCATGACCCTGTCCCCAGTTGAATGTTTTTTTTCCCCCCTTGGATCACTTTTGGTATGTCCTGACCACCAGCCTGGGAACATCCCACAAGAGCTGCAGTTTTGGATTTGCTCTGATCAAATCAGCTGTCTAGCCATAACAATCTAGCCCTTCTCACAGTAGCTACATTTTTACTATCTTCTTGCAATGGTGGCTGGCATTGGGCGGGATATATTAGGCAGAAAGTGAACCTTTTTTCCCCCCTTAAGTTGATGTGTTGGAAGCAGAAAAAATGGGCCAGTGTAAGGATTTGAGAGACTTTAACAAAGGTCAAATTGTAATGTGTAGAGGACTGGGTCAGTGCATCACTCAATATTAGACAGGTAAAATTATGTTATGACTATGTCTCTGACACACACACACACAGCGTTCTCAGGACTAATGCGGCGTGGCAGCTGCAGCCTCTGTAAAAACAGGTATGGTCGCTATGACGTCATCAGGGCAGGTACTGCACCGAGGTGTTCAATCAGGACCTCGGCGCGTGCACAAAGCTCGTGGAGGAGATTTTACCAAGCGGCGCGAGCTCACTAACCTGTAAGTTCACCTGTTTGTTTAAAATAATAATAATCATAAAGATTTTGTTAATGGTGGCCCGTAGGCTGCAGTTAGTTAGTTAGTCGGTGTTATGTAGAGGAGTTGTAGCTGTTCGTGTAACTAGCCTAAAGTTAACTTCATGTCATGTCTGTTAGCTGTAGTTTGCTCTCAGGGTTAAACTCATTTTAAACACAGTTCAAGGTCTGTTCTCGACACGACTTTCCTTTTCGCGAGGTTGTCAGTTGACGTATGTTTGTATTTCGGCTTACTTTTACAATACCGCCTGCGTAAAATATCGTTTTCAAATAAACCTTCATAGCGTTAAAGTTGTGACAAGCCGTGTTGAGTTCACAGACTTCAGACCCGGCTTATGACCGAGCTGATGTTGCCAGATTGGGAATATTCCCTCATTACTGTTAGATTTTTATTATTTTTTTTCTAAGACGATAAGAGGAAAGGTGGGTGATAAATCACTTAAAATATTTTTATTTCAGAAGACATATTTAGGAAACGGACGCTTGATTAAACCCTGATTCGATACGTGTTTATAAGAGTAATCTGGCATCCCGAGGTCGACGTGTCCTCCTGCACTCTGTAAACAGCAGGTTTGTTTGGACAGAGCAGGAGAGCTGTCATGTACACTGACTGCCTTCATTACACACAGCACTGAATGTCCTGTTCAGTAACAGTAACAGGTTTTTAATGTGTCTTTTTAACAAACTGGCATCACCTCGTCTTCTTGTCACCTTAATCCATCAGGTCTCTCCTTGGACACATGCACACGTTTACACGTTTAAAATCTCCTTCAGGTCCCATTTCCAGCAGGATGACGACGAAGGGAAAGCCTGAAGAATGCCGTATATGTGGTGGCAAATTGCAGGGGAACCAACGCCGCTGGCTTTTTGCAGCACAGAATAGGAAAGAGGCCCAGAATCAGACTCCAACACTCACCAAAGAATCTGCTTATCTGCTGTCACCAACCAGGTCTGCCCAGAGCAGTCCATGGGGTATGATGAGCAAAAACACACGCTCACACACACACAAACACACACACACACACACACACAAACACACACACACACACACACACACACATCCGGTTTGATTTAACTAGATGATAAATGATAAATTAATACAGGCTCAAGGAATACACCAGTATTTCCTGACATACCAAGACAAATCATTTCAACAAGTTTCCCTTTTGCAGAGAAAACAGAAAGTGCATCTAATTAAAACTCACTTAAATGTCAATTACTGGGACAGGAAATACGTTTCATACAAAATATGTTTATGCAGTTTTATAGAACACATGAAGGTATTATTGATTTAGCGATATTTTCTGTAAATCTGCATAACCACATTTTTAGAGACAGAAAAACTTTTAAAAGGAAAATAATTATCTTACTGTTTTATTTCTTTTGTAGGCTTTTTCACAGTCAGCAATTGTATTTGCATCTACCTACTGTAGAATATATATTTAAATTAATTGGAAATAAATTTAATATATAAATTGGAAATAAATTGGAAATATGTGGTTTATATGTTTTAAAAAGCAGTTTTATATTCTTAATTATTAAAGCCTTGAATTTGTATTTCTTTCAGGTAGTACCTTATCACTTGGCTCTTCAAATTCACTGTACAAGTCTCATACCCTTCCCAATCCTAGTAAAGGGATGGACCTACTTGCTGTGCTGACGCACATATTAGGGCAGTCTGTCACAAGGGGGACTGGGAAAGGGGAGTTTGTTTGCGGCAAATGTGTGTCCGTGCTTGAGCGAGTGTTTAAATTTGACACTGTCATAGCCAGAGTTCGAGTTTTATCCAGAGAGAGGCTTCAGAAATTAACTCATGAGAGAGACAGCTTAAGACGGTGGGTACGAAATATTTATAGGCAGCGGCACCCATCTCACTTGAAGAGCAGAGGAAGTTCCAGTGACGATGATGTTGACCTGGGAGAACGCGACTCGGGGAAAGCTTACAGAGAGATGCTGGGGGACAACATGGCTCTCGCTGCATATGAATTTTGGGCTGAGAAAGCTGAGTCGTGTCCATATTTTAAGAGAACAGGTAAAAGATGCAGCAAATTGAAAAACTGTGAGTGTTGCGACTCCTTAAGAGTGTCCGATTCCGATTACGAATTTGTCTGTGGTGTTCCCCGCAACCTACCTGAGCAAATCTTATCCCCGCTTGGGCTATCTGGGGACAAGTCCCAGAGCATGCCTCTCAATTGGTCCAGAGCTCTGACACACCGCTCCAGTCCTGCCTCCTTAGCTGGTTCCTGCCCTTCACTGAAAGCCCAATCTCCTACCGCTTCAGCACAGTTGTTCGACTTTGTAGATGGTCATGATCCATTTGATTGGCCAGATGAGCATATAGTCATCTTGGACTCCATCCTCCTCAAGTTGAAAAGTATTGAGGGAAAGCCAGTCAGGTCTCCAGCAGGAAGTCGCATCCCAGTTTTAGCAAAAGGCAGTGTGGATGGATCAGATGGATCACCTGCAAACAGGGTCACACAGGTACTGAATTTTGGACAGGGAGATGATTGGGAGGAGGAAGATGTGAATGGAGAGAGTGAGGACGTGCTGACTGAACTGAGGGATGAATATCTGCCGCTGCATAGACAGGTGAGGAAACTGGTTTTGGTATGCAGTCACACTGGTTTTACATTCTAACAGCTTTACTGCTAGTCCACAAGGAGAGCCTGTTGTACAATCTCAGTTCCAAAAAGGTTGGACAGTATGGATGGTATTGGTAATAAAAACAGAAATGTGTTATCTGTCAAGTCTAATCACCCTGAATTAAATTAAAAACACTACATTAGACCATTTTGTTTTACCATGTGAATTAAATTTTCAAATCTGATGACTGCAAAATTCACATGATGATAGTTCACAGTTGACTATCTACCACTGTGTAATGTCGCCATTTCTCTTAAAAACACTTTACTACACATTTTACTAATGAATTGGTCAAGTTTAGCTTGCGGGAGTTCCCCCATTCTCTCATTATGCAGGGCTTCAGTTGCACCATACATTCTCAATTTAAGACAGGTCAGGACTGCAGGCAGGTCAGTCTATCCCCCCCGTACTGTTTTTACGTGGCCATGCATGTGGAATCTGAGCGGAATGTGGTTTGACATTGTCCTGCTAGAAAATACAGTGAAGACTCTGAAAAAGATGCACACTGCCCTGGTCATAAGAGTGATGCTGGCTTTTGGATCTAATGATGATAACTTGCTCTCTGTCTCAGGGAACACAATGGCTGTTGCTTCCAGGAAGTATTTAATTATTGTCTCATTGGACCACAAAACACATTTCCAGACAGTATTGATGCATGGCTTCCACTTTTCCGTGTAAAGTCTTCAGCTGCATCTGTAAATACAGCAAGGAATGGTGTTAATGGACAAAGTGTTTACCAGTGTTCCTGAGACCACATCATGATTTACACTCAGTATAGACTCTTGACTGTTTTTTGTTTTGTTTTGTTTTGTTTTTTTAATATATAGTGACGCCTGAGAGATGGGAAATCAAGTGAAGTGGTTCAGCCCTACCCTGTGCGCATCGAGATTTGACTGTTTTCCTTGAATTTCTTGAATATTGTGTACTCTTGAGTGTGCAGTGCTCCAAATCCTTCCAATATTCTTTTTTTTCGAAACATTATCCTGAAAGTACTGGATAATTCACTGGTGCATCTGTTTGCAAATCATCAAGCCTCAACACATTCTTGCTCTAAAAGAAATAGCCTTTCCTGGAAACTCCTCATATACTATAATATAATTGGTTCACCTGTTTAACAGCACCAGTTTCTCATCAACTTTTAATTTTAATTTGTCCCATTGTTATTAGTCCTAAATTGGCCCTCATCAAATATTGTGTTGTAGTGTTTTCAATGTAGCACAAGGTAAAGTCTTTACAGATGAGTGTTTTTGTTTTTATTGGTAATTTCTAGTTTTAACTTAAGCAAGGATTCATTAGACAACGAATACAGTCAAAAGGTGCAACTTGGATGCATCAAACAGTGAGGCATTCGAAAAATGACGACATTAGAGTCTATATCTTATGGTCTTGTTGAAAATGTCAAATTATTTGTCAGGGAAACATTTTGGCCTTCCCAGTTGTGTTGCCTCATAAATTCCTGTTAATCATTGTCATAATATTGACGTGCGGTACAGTGTATTCACCTGATTCAAAACAATGTAAATATTTGTTTTCATAGTAATGTTAGCCAATCTGCCAGATGCTAAAAAAAAAAACAAGCATTGTTTGACAAATGTTGATTTAAGGAATATCTGAGTAACAAACTAAAGGGGATAGAATAAATAATATAAAGTGTGTCATGTTGTTCGGCTGCTGTGACTGATCAGAACAGCTTCAGTGCACAATGACAAGTCTCTGGAACTTTACTGAAGAGATGAACAGCATTCTTTCAAGACAATTTTTTTTTTTACATTACTCTAAAATCTCCCATAGGTGTTCAGTTGTGTTAAGACGCGGTGACTGAAGGTCATACATGTGATTTGCATAGTGTTCATACTCCTCGAAACATTCAGTGAGCCCTTGAGGGCATGTGTGTGTGTGTCTGTGTGGGTGCGTGTGTGGGTGTGTGGGGACATCCTGGAAGAGACCACTCCTATCAGGATACACATTTCATTATAGGATAATGGTGATCACTGACACTAACCCCTTAGGGGACAAGTTGATCCAAACCACGCCAGGAAAAAAAGATGAGCATAAGAGAATTGTGCTAAAATTGTTAAAATGCTTGTTAAAAAAACAGAATGCATTTTGTTCACATGGGTATAAGGAGGTTGTGTAGTTGATAGTGTTATGTTTGCAATGTGGTGTTTTGTTCGTATGTTTATTGTCCTTTTTATTTTGTTTTATTGCAGTTCACTACAGCCAAAGTGGACCTTGTCAAGCAGTTACGAGAGCAGCTAGACCAAGCACAAGCTCGTATCAGGATGTTGGAGACAGGGCTAGAGAACGGCAATCATTCAGTCCCCAGTAATACCCATCAGTCAAAGCAGTCACTACCAGAGGTAAGAATTCTGGTATTACATAACAAATGAGGACTAGTCCACATGCACATGGGTCTTTTTAAAAACCTTTCCCCCCTAATTCTTTTAAAATAAATAGATTGTTGCCAACATGAAAACGCAAAAACATGCTGTTAAAGGATGGCAACCCATCAGGCAGTGATACCACCATAACCCGCACAGCCATGTCGACCAATTAGAAGCCTGAAAAAAGTCCTTACAAGCCAAAAACCTGTTTTAGCTCTCCACACATCAACATAGAAGTGTTTTTTTTTTGTTTGTTTGTTTGTGTTTTTTTGCCAATTTACATACTGTCCCAACTATTTTAGAATGGAGGTTGTAGTTTTAACTTAAGCAGATATTCGTTAGATAGCAATTAGTCAAAATGTGCAACTTTATCAAACAGTGAGACATTTGAAGTGAGACGTCTGATTTCTTTGTCCTAAAACAAAGTTTGTGTATAAGGCCAGGAATTTTCATTTATTCCTTTTTTCCATATTTGTGTACATGTGGACAAGGCCTTAGTCACTTAACTAATGTTCTCCAGGTGTGTTAAGGCTGCTCCTGCAGTTTTAAAGCAAAAATTATGAAACACTGGTTTACATGTTTATCAGATAGACATGTATCTGGAAGTTGCTACAATATAAGCAGAAAAATCGAATAAACTAGTATTTGTCTTAAGGTCAAGACAAATATCAAACAACATGAAAAAGAAAAGTAAGGTAACGTTGTGGCTTAATAGTGAGCATTGCGTTGGTCAGAATGACATTTTAAAAGAAAATGTAGAAATATTCAACGCATTGGCAGATACTCGGCAAAAAATGCACTAAAGTGACTTAATACACCATCACTAAAAATCGGTCATTTTGAAATCTGAAAGAAAATAACAAGTATGGAGATTTCAATTCATTTATCATTCATTTTAGAATATTAAGCCAATAATTCTTATTTATATTATTTATTTTATTTAAATATTAAACTGGAAATGATAAATTGAAAGGATGTCGTCATTAACTAGGTACACACTACTGCCTTCACTTTAGACATTTGTACTGTAGCTATTATTATACTTTTATTATTATTATAAGACTTGATGCGCTGCCAACTTACACATCAGCCTGATCTGGGTGTACTTCAATTAGGTGTGCTTCTTCGACATGTGATCTATCAAACGTGGAACAGGTTTTGTCTGTCCTGTAGTTTGGGCTATCAAGCGTTGAACATCCTTGTGCTGCTGTTTTCATGGTGCATATAAACACTATAATCACTTAATATATCACTTAGTGTAATTAATTATGATGACATTGTTTGCAAAAGACCTCTGTTCATCTATTTTTACAGAAATTAGATTGCATAAGGTATGTATGTTTGTGTTGAAGCACTGTAGGTGTGGTGTCAAATAAGGTATTGCACAAATGCAGGTACACAAAACAAACCACACACACACACTCGTGTTTCTGGAATCTTCTTCAGCAGGAGGTGTTTTTGTGCAGAGCGTAGGTAGAGTTTATTAATCATTACTCAGCTATTCAGCTGCTGTGTAACGTGAACCACATATTTTGACTAGTAATGTTTTTAAACATGTGTATGCATAAGTGTGTGGTGATGAAGTGTTAATGTGTAAAATTAAATTTTTAAATTTCACAGCTAAATGTGAAAGATACTGCTGAGCATGAATGTGTACATGTGATTATTACCTGTCTTTCAGGAATGCCATCATGATCATGTAATATTAGAAATTTTTCAAATACACTAATGACTTGTGCTGTCCTTTTGTTATAAAAATATGAGGACAGTAAAAGTATCGACATGATTCGGTGTGTCTCCTTGTCCCTTGCAGTATGTAGACAGCAGCTCGGAGGAGGGGAGCGGACTGATCCGGAATCTTAGCCATTCACTGAAAAGCAGAGACCGAGTTATTCAGGTTAGCTCTCAAACGATTCATTTTTAAATGCACTAGTGTCAAGCCTCAGGTAACTGACTTGTGATTGATTCAGAGCTCTCCTCTTGTCAGGAATGTGTGACTTTGATCCGAAAGCTGTGTGTGGACCTTGGTTCAGGGTTAGAGGAGGCTGATAAGCTCATCAGCAATGTAACTTTGACTCTGACTGATGCACACTCGGAGCGGGAGGTAAGAGAGGTGACATTTACCACCATACATGTTCGAAGGCCTGAAAAAGTACAGATTTAATGCATCATGCATACACTGTGTTTCCAAACAGTCTGTTTTTTTTATTATTTATTTGTCACAAAACATTCTGTAGTTCTAATTTACAACAGTAACAAACCTAGGGTGGGCATATTTGGGCAAATCTGTTGAATGTTGGTTTAGTATATTTAAACATCCAAGATTTTAGGTCAAACCTTTTTTTTTGTTTTCATTTAGGCATCATTATTTAAAGATACATTCAGCTTTTTTTTTTTTATATATATATATATATATATATTTTGGCCCTTGCATATATGTGAAATGAGACACACAAGATGCTGAATAAACACAATTCAAAATAAAAAATCTTTTTTTTTGTTTGTTTGTTTTAAAATGTGCAGTGCTTGTGCCACTAAAGAAGTTGAAAGAGTTATTAAAGATGAATTTAACACAAATGTATGCGAAGGGCATAAAAATGAGGTCATTGTCATCTTTCGAACTATAGTCCACTTTGAACTCTACTTTGATTATAAAGTATTTACTGCTCTTCCTTACAGAATCAGTTACAGTGGAACCTCGGATTACGAGTAACGCGTTTTATGAGTGTTCCACAAGATGAGCAAAGATTTTTAATAAATTTAGACTTGAAAAACGAGCATTGTCTTGGTTTACGAGCACCGAGTATCATATATCACGAATGCGCTTCTTGTTTTGACGCCGAGCGTCACGTGATCACAACTGAGCCAACGGTTTTTATCTCTCGAGCTGCGGAATTGTAGGTAATCGTCTCCCCTGCTGGGTCTTAGTGCTCGTCCCTTACTGGTATAATCAACAACCGTGCTCGTGTGTACTGTTTACTATAACACTGTGACCACGTGTGTGTGTGTGTGTGTGAAACATATTTTATTTTGTGTTTGTAAGTGCGTGTGTACTGCGTGCATGTACCGTTTTTTATAACACAAATGTGCGTGTGCGAGTAAAGCAAAGAAAATCTCGTTAGAAGTTAAAAATCCATTTTCTCTCTCCCTCTCTGTTTCAGCCTGTGTGAGCCTACAGTATGTGTGTGCATCGCGTAATTTAACACCGTGCCTGGGGGTCAGTTTCTGTGAGTAGCAGTGTGTGTGCACACACACACGCACATACTCTAAACGCGAGCACTCGCGAGAGAGAGTGTGTGTGTGTGTGTGTGTGTGTGTGAGAAACAGACGCGCACACACACAGAAACTCTGCTCTTTTCAAAGGTAATGTGTGATTCATTTGTTTGTTTGTTTTACTTTACAGCAGTGATTCCGTTATTAAGCGCTCACACGAGTGTCTTAGCGATGTTCCTTGTTAAT
>JAQMYL010000003.1:9002031-9013781 GCA_030014365.1 Clarias pachynema | reverse complement strand
TTTATTTATTTATTTTTTTTTTTATTTTAATATTATTATAATTTGTTTTTTTTTAGATAATAACTCTGCCATTAGTATTAGTATTAGTTCAGACCATTAAGTAAGAGCACAATTATAGACCATTTAGGTTTAACATAAATTTAAGGTGCTGTAATAAATAATAATAAAACAAAAAACTCCCCTGTGTCAAATCCTGGTGTTACATAGGAAAGTGTATCTTGTAAGAATATACACTATTGGTTAAACTGCTATTTGTGGCCTTGCTGATGTTGCCATAACAGCTGCAGTTCACCACACTGGCAGCAGAGGGCTCTAGAGTTAAACATAGACTGATAAACTGCTACATGTAAACATATTTTACAGTACTGTGCAAAAGACTTAAGCCACCTCTCATTTCTTCATATTAAATAAAATTACATTATGCAGATTGCATTAAATACATGGGATAAAATATCTTACTGGGACAGGCTGCAAAGTGCCTAAAGATACACTTGGTTTTTTGTGTAACAACCCCAGCAGCGACCTCATTTCCCCTCTCTCAACGACCTCATTTCCCCTCGCTTCAACTACACAACGTTCTCAGCACTGATCGCTGTGTGACTTAACAAACAGAAACATTCCTCTCAAACTGTTCAGGTACGGGGACTGGACTGAAAATGAGTGACAAAAGCCAGCCAAAAATTGGAATCAAAAAGTCTGGAAGCAAAATATGAAGAAACGAGGTGGGCTCCAGACTTTTGCACAGTACAGTAATTCCCAAGAAACCACTGGTATAGAAACATATCTACACCTTCACCCTAGGACCTATTATATGTGTCCCTTATCCTCCTGCTGTCCCAGATACTGACCCATTTCTACTAATTTATCACACACAAAAATGCTGTTTCATTCTAATCTTAAATTATATTGTACTATTTTATATTAATATTGTATTTTCAGCAATATTTACTTCATCAACAATTTATAAAACTCAAACCAAATCTGCCAAAATGTGCTATAACAATCACAGCTGTTGAACATAAACATTACTAATTAATGTAATTCTATAAATGTTTTAAATGGGAAAATGTACTTTTCTTTGTGTTAACACAAAATGTGAAAACAGACTCGCTATAAATTCAGCCTCATTTGTACATACATTACAGTATTGTTTCATACCGTGCCTTAATCTTTCTTTCTTAGCAACGTCTAACACTGAGCTCAGCAACCACTAGACAGGCCATCTACCGCAAACAGAGACAGATGCAGTGTGCCACCTACAGCCATGGCAGAGCTTTGGTATGTTTTGGAAGTGAGGTGTTAGTTACAGCATTGTTATTTCATGTAGTCACTTAGACGGTTTGACTCTTACCGTAGTCCTTGGGATCAGGAAAATCACCCACCCACTTGCTATACATTGCATTCTGTTAGTCATGTTGTAATATTGGACTAGTTTACCAAGTATTTCTAAGAGCATGATCTAATGCAATCTATCTTTCTGCTGTAGGGTCCAGTCTCCTCTGATGACCTGTTCTGCAGAGAGAGAATGAACAGACCTGTTGTGCAGGTCTATGAGAGACATCCAAGTCTTCAGGTGCCTGAGTCGAGACTCCTAACACAGGTAGCGTAATCACATAAACCAGCTCCATATTTGTAAGCCACTTAGGAAATGTAGCTATGAATACCAATACCATACTTTAAGTATCAGGATTTTAAATGCCTAAGTGGTTCGGATATCACTGAATGCATGGGAAAGTACGAGTACATAAATATTTTTTGTTTAATGCAACTTGATTTCTACTAACTCTATAGCATAGTGAAATGTACTGTATCATGTGTATCCTCTAGGGCAGTATGATGCTGAAGCAACATTTGGAGTTTGCAGAGAAAGCAGTAAAAGATCTTCAGGTTGCAAAGTTGCTGATGGATGTTGATTCCTGTGCAAAGAGAGCAGCAGCGGGTGTAGACTCGGCTATAGCCCGGCTTCGAAGACGAAATCTTCCTCACAATCTTGTCCAGTCAGCATGCACTTAATAATAATGATAATGCTTAACCCATCTGCGTCAGCATTATCAAACTCATATGTCTGTATTTGTGACTTTTACAGGGTTGTGCATGTGAGTGTATTACGTTTGTAGAATGTAGCGACTGATTATATTAACTTGCACGATAACACATACTCACCCATATATTTGCTGAGAATTAAATAAAAAATTGTGTAAAATTGTGTTACAGAACTGTTTTTATCTGCAGGAGACACATGGTGGCTAGATTGGTGTGGTCGTTATTATATCTATTCATATGTGCTGAGAAGAAGTAAGCATTAAAGTTGTTTGCAATATTTATATTATGGGCTATTAATTACATATATTAATGCTGTTTGGGTCCTTACTTAATTCCTTAATTATTGATTGATCAATCTATTATGGATAGTGATTAGGATTAAAAACCCTTGTAAGGAGCATCACTTGTTTCAACTAACGTTTGTTCGAACTATTACAGGTTATCCACACCTATCTAGATTGTGTCATATTAACAATGATTTAAGCAGGTTTTGGGCTCGAACTTTAGATTTCCTCTGTTTAAGATAGAGTTGAATAAGATTTTAATTATTTTTATACTTTTTAAGCCCCCTATTATTGCTGTACATTATTAATGCACACAACACTCCACCCCTAGAAACTATATGGTGGCCAAACTAGAGTTTGAGGGCATTGCTTTGAAGTTATAACACCTATACACAAACAAAATTAATGTTAATGCAGAGATGGAACTGTCTACTAGATGTGTTAATTACAGATAAGCTAAAACATATTGAGTCTATATGTGAAGTTGTTTGTGTCCATGCTGCCATGTGATGGACTGGCACACCATTATGCCTCGTGCCCAATTTTCCTAGGACGTGCCCTGGATCCACTGTGGCCCAGCATGACCAGATTAATTTCATTACTAAATGTGAGTGAATGAGATAATGTTCTACCATGTTCCAGGGTCCGGGTTTGATTCCCGGCCAGGTTCGATTCCCGTCTCTGTGTGCATGGAGTTTGCATGTTCTCCCCGTGCTTGGGGGGTTCCCTCCGTTTCCTCCCACAGTCCAAAGACATGTAGATTAGGTTAATTGGTGGTTAATTGTGCCCTGTGATGGATTGGCACCCTGTCCAGGGTGTACCTCCTCCTGGGTGTCTCCTGGGATAGGCTCCAGGCCCCCGAGACCCTGAATACAGGATAAAGCGGTATAGAAGATGAGTGAGTGCGTGAGTGAGTTTTCTCTCATTTTTCATACCACTTATACTGTACAGGGTCACAGTAAGTCAGGGACGTATCCCAGGGAACTTGGGACACAAGGCAGTGTACACCCTGGACGGGGTGCCAAACCATCACACAACAGGAAATACAAATTAGTCGAATCTGCATGTCATTGGACTGTGGGAGGAAACCAACCAAGCACGGGGAGAACATGCAAATAGGTGAAAAATCAAACCCAGGCCCTGAAGGTGCGAGCCCACAGTGCTAACCACTAGGCCACCATGCTGCCTCAGCAAATGTTTTAATTGCAAAAAAAAAAAATAAAATAATAATAATAATAATAATGTGCACATGCATGCCAAGCCTTTACTACAGCCTCTATTAACTTCCAATAACCATTGCATTCACACTTTAAAATGAAAAAGAATGCTTAGCATTTTAGGTAGAAAACATCAGTTTATTGCAGTTATAAAACCAATACATATGAGCAGTATTGTACATAGACCAATATTCACCAAAATAAGGTTACACACTCAGTGGCGTTTTAAGATCACTGATGTACCGTGTAAAACACTGTTCTCTCATCTTAAAGTAATTAACTGAAAAGTAATACTAATTAATACATAATCATTTAAAAAGAAAATGTAGATATTCAAAATGAATAAGTGTTACAAAGTGCATTGCTAACTAAACTAATTAAGCAATACTTTTAAAAATAAGAAAGAAACTTCTTATACTTCCTCTTTTATTCATGGATTGTCAGTGTACAAAACATTTGAAAGATTTAAATACAACATTTAAAGAAAAGCATTTTGAGTCTAAACTGTAACTGAGTTAGATGCAATCACAATATGATTTTGTTTAGTTGTTTGTAAAAGCCTGTGTGCAGTAAGTCCCCAAGGAATTAATTCACTAAAGAGACCTTTACTGATTTCCCCTAACTGTCTGGACAGGGACTCACAATGTCCTCGACCTCAATGATTTCCACCACCAGATCTCTGATGCACTTCACGCTATCCAGCACCTCTTCTGCTTCCTGATCCTCTGTGGAAGAGTCTCGGGGTGGTTCTGTGCTGCCTTCAGTCTCTACCTTCGCAGACTGTGCAGTCATGTCTCCCCCTGCTGGGAGATCAGGGACACAGGGGAGTCCATTGGTGCTGGTATTGGCGGCGTTCTCCGTCACGTTCTCTGCTGCTGTCTCGCTGGCTGTGATGTCAACTATAGGGGGAGAGGAATCACAGGGAAGTGTTTCAACTTCAGTGTCATGTGTGTCTTTTGTCTGGGAACCTGAAGGATTTTCAGCACTGGTTGTATCAGGCAGGACTGATACACTTTGCGGCTCCTCAGAGGGTTCTGACACAGCATGACAGATCTCAGAGTGAGACTGATTTGCAGCGTCAACTTCTGTCTCCTCTGATGTACCGACACTTTGGTTTTCTTTCACAGATTCAGGAGGAACAGGACTTTCCATGTTTACATCATCTGGTAAGCTGACAGAAATGGTTGGCTCTGGAACTGACTCGGGTTCTGACACGATGATTACAGGAGACATGTTGAAATCAGTCTCAGGAGATATCTCAGGTTGGCTCTGAGCTGTCGCCTCAGCTGCTGCTGGTAATGAGGTGCAGGACACCATGTCAGGATTATTCACAGAAATCTCACACTTTTGATCTGAGGCATCAGGTATGGATGTTGAAGGGACTTTAGTAAGATCGGGGGAATCTGCCGGGACACAAGATTCTCCAGGTACAGCTGAAAGATCACTCGGCTTAGACGGTTGAGTATCATCTGTCTGAGGTGATTCACTTGCGGGTTCTTCTTTCTTCTCCACTGGTTGCTTCTCTGAGCTGCCGTTTTCCACTACCAGTGAGCTCGAAACCTGCTCAGCTTTTTCTGCCGTAACGGTCGACTGTACTTTGGCCGGACTGGAGGGGCATGATCGTGGTGGAGTCCGGCTGTCTGTCAGACTGCTCTGACTAACACACTGCAGCTCGGTGCTGTCCACAAACAGGTTGTGTTTCTTCAGAGTGGCCGCTTCTTTCACCACTGCATGGGAAGAAGACACAATGAGATCAGGGAAGAAAGACATTCAAATGAAATAGGCTAGACAGTGGAGACAATGGAGAATAAGACAATTATGCTCACTTGGACTCCATAGATTATTATCTCTTCAATTTGTAAGAATAAAAACCTTTTCTTAGGTACTTATCAGTATATTTAGTCCAAAACATGTGAAAGACTTAAATACAACAATTAAAGAAAAGCATTTTAAACTGTAATTGAGTTAGATGCAATCACAATATGATTTTGTTTAGTTGTTTGTAAAAGCCTGTGTGCAGTAAGTCCCCAAGGAAATAATTCACTAAAGAGACCTCTACTGATTTCCCCTAACTGTCTGGACAATGTCCTCGACCTCAATGATTTCCACCACCAGATCTCTGGTGCATCTCTGATAAAAGTTAATAATGTTGGGCAATAGTATCATAATTCAATAAGAATAAAGCCTTTAACCTTTGTTGACTTCATTGTTCAGGGTGTTCAGCATTATATCCTCATAGACATTCTCCACTTGGATGAAGTTCGTGTAATCACCGAAGATGTACTGCTCATAGTTCTGCAGCTCCTACACGAAAACCCAAAAGGAAATCTCATTCAGTACAAAGACACAAATCTTAGTAATGAGAAAAAATGCCGGGCCTATCAGATTCTAACATCAGTTCTCTCTGCAACAATCCTTAATGGCTTTTGTCCTTATTCGTTTAAGTAAAATAGACATGATCAAATTCACACATTTACAGTACGTGATCAAACTGCCATCTTGTGGGAGCGTGTTTTTATCATTTTAAGCCTAACATTTGAATCTGGGAAAGGAATAAGTGGCAGTCTAAATAATCAAAGCCAAAATCAAAGCTGTTATAGCAAATCTTGGTAGATTAATTTAAGTGGTATTTAAGAAGCAGGGCTCCTGTGTGTAACGGAAACGAGTTTACTCTAACCACCCGTAGATCAGCAGATTGATTCCTGGGTGAGGTGACACCTTTTCATAGGTGGGAACCTAGAGAGAGTAGATTGAGTGCGCTGTGTCAGAGGTGATATATCTCCACTTTATCTGCACTCTCACATTAATCATAGCGACAGTCTGTGAGCTCACACAAGTGTCATGCCACTCCCTAATGGTGCATGAGCAGCAATTCAAAAAAGATGCATTGCTCAGAGGAAGCACGTGTTCGCCTGCACCGTCTCTGAAGGGGAAGTGCCCTAACAAGATGGGTTGGATGGAATTGGACATGGACAAATTATGCGAAAATCAGTGAAAGCTGAATAAATAACAGATAATAATGAAATAACAGATAATTACAGTTGCACATACTGAAACCGACTGGAATTTTGCATAATTATAATATAATAAACTATGTCAAATGTGATTTTTTCTGGATTTTGGTGGTCTGACTAATAAGGAATAAGGATTTGTTTAATTGTCAGGACAGAAAGTTGGCGCATCTACTGTACTGTATATTGTTACCTATTTACATGAATAGAGTTTTGTTTGTCAAATGTCTGTCTCAAAAGGAACAAGAAAATTGCAGGCTGTTAGAGCCACGAATTATTTTACATCTATTTTTTTCATGTCCGTGTTTGATTGTCATGTTTTCTTGGTTTCAAGAAGATATGGCCCTGATCTTGTACATTACTGGAAATAACTGCCCAAGAGACTTCCCAAGAAGTCTGATAAAGGGACAGACTTGACTATAAGACATGGCCAACTGTGCAGCTGGGTTCAGCAAATTTAATTGTCTGTCTTTTTTCATTTCAGTTCTGCTCAAACAGTCAAGCTTGATATCATAAATTTTATAATAATGTATAGTATTTTCCTAGCAAACTGAAATCTGAAATGATGTCTCGTTACGTTTTGCGTAATGTTGTGTGAGTGCTAGTAGTTACAGTTTTACAGCTGGGTGCTAGGTTTCTCCTGATGGCAGGCAGTGTGATGTCCACCAGAGCTTCCTGGAAAATCTTCTTCCTCACTGTGCTGCTATCATAATCATATTGCTGAAACATAATGAATAGGGCTTTAAGCTGCTAACCAACAGTTATCATTTAGTCGTTTTATGGGTTTTATGGACTTAAGTCATAATATTTAACAAATTAAATATGTGATAGGATAAGCACCTTAAGTACTCTGTGCTTGGCTTTCTCCATGACTGTGGCCAATTTCTCAGGTTCTTCCTTCATGGCTGACTGAAGAAGCAACTCGAACGTGTACACAGCATTCTCCATCAGCTAAAAAAAAGCAGAGCATCCATGAAACAAACACGCTTCCAACAACTCACCACTGTCTCTTTATACGATATATTATGGCACATTACAGACAGAGCCACCATTCTGAAAATTTAAATTTGAACCATAACAGATTATTTTAAAAATACTGTGGCTATAGTGAAGACAACGAAAATAGGCATTGCTTAAGAGTTTGGCTCTTGGTTAAGAGTGGAACTGCACCGTGAGTCTTACCTGCTGCATGTGGCTCTGAGTCTTGTGCACCACCAATGTGGAGTTGGAGAACTTGAAGCGGCTGCGCAGCTCCTGCAGTTGTTCCTTCAGAATGGAGACATGCTGATAACAGTCCTCCAGCTGGGCATGAGACACCTCCTCTAATGCCTTATAAAAGATGATAAACAAACCAACATTTACTCTGCAATTAAAGACCCAACATTCACCATTTAAAAGCATCAACGATTCTCCAACACCATTAAACAACGTTCTTTATCAAATATCAACATTTACATATGCCAAAGTCGACCAAAAACCAAACATTCTCCATGAAATACCCTCATTCATAAAGGTAACAAAAGCAGTTATAACACATAAATGTAAGCTAAGGTGGCTTACAGTAGTAGTTAACACTGTCGCCTTGGCCCTCCAGGGTCCGGGTTCAATTCCCGCCCGGGTCTGTGTACATGTGCATGTTCTCCCTGTCCATTTTCCTCACACAGTCCAAAGACATGCAGATAAGGCTAACTGTCGTTCCCAAATTGCCCGTAGTGTATGAATGACCATGTGGTTGTGTGTGCCTTGTGATGGATTGGTACCATGCCTTGTGCCCTGTGTCTCCTGGGATAGGCTCCAGGACTCCTGCGACCTTTTATACAGTACAGGATATAGTGGTATAGACGTACAGTAGAGTGAGAGATAACCAACCTTTATTTTTGGATAGAATGTAATGCACTTCTGAAGCTGCAGGGGGCAGAAACATAAATACTCAGCTTCTTCTTAGCCTGTAACGGCACTAAGATTTTAAAAAGTCTCTGTGGTACTGATGTGGTGCAATGTCCATGGCCATTGGTCACAGTGAACAAAGAGGATTAGTGACACTCAGTTCTATGCAATAGTTGCCAAAGTGCAAATGCTGCACAACTCACACTGAAAATGAACAAAGATTATAGTCCAAGTGTACGGCATACTTGAAATCCTTAACTGTCAGATAAAACATTTGCACCTCATTTAGCTCTTTTCTTACCTTAGTAAGTTCTTCTTTAGTTCCTCCAGGTTGGAAGTCTTTACAGATTCGGTTCAGGTCTGTCTCCAAACGCTGCCTCACGGCCTGGAAACCTGAACTCACCGGGCCCATCAGCTCCTCCAGAATGGAGGCCAGATACGGAGAGACACTCTCTGAGCAGAACTTCATCGCTGGTTCTGAGACCAGGCCTGAGGAAAACACACATATAAATACTCCAACATGGACAAAACTGCCTATGGCCTTCAATGCATGTCTATTCAGTACTGTTCTCATTTCCATATAAGGAGTCATGAACACACCTACATTCATGTACATGAACCAAGTAAGCCTTTTGTGATCTGATAGCTGCAGACAGACTGTATGGTATCATACCATCAGGATTTAATCAACCCAAGTGCATGGAATCGAAAATTATTTAAATTACAGACTTCAATTTTAATTAGGCGTAAATGGTGCACTGATCATGTAATTGGATTTTCAGAACAGAGAACAAGAAACTATTCACTCATTCTGCAGTTTATATATGGGGTGGTGAAACTGGTATGACGGTGTACAGGGATAGGAAAATCTGAAACTGTTATTCTGTTAGTGGTATGCACTGTGATAGATTTTCAAGATTTTTGGTTTGCCATTAGATTTTTTAAAGAGGTCAGCCCATTTTTCAAGACATTAAACCAGTATTTAGTTATTATAATAACAGGAGGGACAATACTGAAGGACAAGAATTGTAAGTCTTGGATCTGTTTTACAATCAGTCTAGCATTTTTACTAATTAATCTCCTGTCTCCTCACATTGTGAAGCGTTATATGGAACGTTAATTAATGTAGTCATTAAATATAATGATAATGCATTGTGACTGTGCATGTTTTTTACAGTCTGCTGCTATGCCAAAGTATTTGCAGAACAGATATTTTCCACCACGTTAAGCCCGAGACTCTCCAAGTGTTTAACAAACCGCAACGCATTTAAGAATTGATTATTTTGTCATTTCGGTTGCTCACCTTGTAGTTTTGTCTTCAGGAAGTTGCTGGAGTTGATGATCTGGTCCATGTCAGAGCGAATGAGTGTCTCCTGCTTTTTGGCGATCTCACTGCATTCTTCTTTCAGTTTCTGCAGTCCATCGCTCAGCTGATCCTGCACCAGCTCATACGTTGCCTCCACAGTCTGGAAAAAGTAAGCATGCATGTTACTTTATTGTTTTATTATTTTGTTTATTTATTATGGACATTTAAACCAAAGTGTTATACATTATATAGATATACAGTATAGATATATAGATATAGATTATATAGATATACTGTACATACTGGCATGTGTTATACTGTATAATATTAATTATGTCCAATTCAAATTTACAAACACACACAATAGCTCGAAAGAATTACTAATATGCATAAACAACATGTCTAAATATACAGTACATGAAATCAAATTCAACAACAGGAATTATTAAAATAATTTTAAAAAATATTAAATTGCTAAAATCTCTCAGACTAATGATAAATAACACAGGAGAGAGGTTATGAGTCACGTGACTGATAAAGAGTTGCAATGAGTTTTAAACAGTTGCAGGGTGCAGCGGGAACAACAGTTACACGGAGAACAATAAGCAATAAGAAATGAGGGGCATCATAACCATCTGTGTTCTTACACATCCAAACTCAAAACTAAAACTCTAAACAATAAATCTCCTCTGCCCTTTTAAATACATTTAGTCTAATTGGTCAAGAAACCGAATCCAGGGAGAAGATGGATGTTACAAAAGACTAAATCAACCATGAACAGTACCAATTAAACATTTGGACACACCTTCTAATTAAATGTTTTTAACTGTTTTTGTTTAGTGATTTGAACAATACTAGAGATTTCAAAACTATAAAATAACACATATGGAATTAGGTAATTAAGTAACAGCTACAACATTCAATTGTTATTTCGAGACACAAAAGTCAGCCGTTCTGGAATAGTTCTTGCAAGAACAGTGTTGTCAAGTGCATTTGCAAAACCCATCAAGCACCGTGATGAAACTGGCTCTCATGAAGACCGTCCCAGGAAAGCAGGACCAAAATCTAGTTCATGCAGAGTCACCAGCCTCAGAAATCACCAATTCACAAACAGCACCTCAGATTAGAGACGTTATGAAGGCTTTACAGAACATGCATGAGTAGCAGACACATCTCAATATCAACTGTTCAAAGAGGATTAGTGCTGATTTTGGATGCCCTCTGTATTGTTTTACAGTGTAGAAAGAATTAAAAGTAAAGAAAGAACACTGAATTAGAAGGTGTGTCCAAACTTTAGACTGGTACCTGCAATGCACTCCTGATTGAGGCTACTGGAATAATCCTTAAAGAACTGCAGTACTCAAAACAAAACAGTGCTGCTAAGATCCTGATGAGAGGGCGTAAAATACGACTATATTACGCCCATTCTTAAATCTCTTCATTGGCTTCCTGTTTCTTCCAGAATTGAATACAAGGTTGCCCTTCTTACCCACCAGTCCAATCATGAGGATGCCCCCGCAATCTCAAAAAACTTATTACCTCACATACAGTACATCTACACACAACCTTCACTCTGTGTCAGTACATCTCTTGAAACCTCCTAAGACCAAGCTTGATACTATGGGAGATCAGCTGCACCTAGACTGTGGAATGCTCACTCAGAATGTCTGAGGATGCCACAGACTGTTGATGCTTTTAAATCTGGTCATAAAACTAATCTTTTTATCAGAGCCTTTGGCTCGAATAAATTTGTAGCACTTTGAAATTTGCCTCAAATATAAAGTGCATTAAAAATAAAATGTATTATTATTTGTCAAAATTCAATGGCGTAACCAATCTCATCACTTGCTTCCTACTGAAAATTTGTTAAGGATTATTTTGGATTATTTACCAAGAGAAACTGTCTAAAACTGTCTAAAATTATATGGTTTAAGGTTTTAAATGGTATAAGAAACTCCGCAGTCTACTCTAAATCTGTCATGGTAGAAATAGATAGAAATCT
>JAQMYL010000003.1:8988009-9001944 GCA_030014365.1 Clarias pachynema | reverse complement strand
TACAGTGTACAGTATATATAAAAGTGCATTAGCATAGCAGAGAGAAATAAATATAGAGAATTAAAGGGAGATTTTACTCTCATCATTTTGTTATTCTGCACAATCAAAAGTCCCGGTTTGACTTGAACACCCCCTGTACAACATCCAAAAACATTGTGTAGATCAGTGTTTAATTTAGATATGGACATGTGCACTGGAGGTATATTACATAACAAAAAAAGTGTTTAGATATTTATTTTCGCTCACTATACAAGATACAGGCAGACACAGGCATCCGAAACTAGAATCATCCAACACAATCTTAAATTATTGTGTGTTAAAGACCTCATTACTCCATATACACAAAGCTATGTTTGTCTAACATTTCAGGTAGTAATATGGTCCTTTCTCACTTCTTCATTCTTCTGAGTTGTCTGAAACTAAATATGATTTTTTTTTTGTACAAACAAAAACAGTACTGATGTAAATGGAGAAAAAACTGTCTCTCAAAAGCCTATTACTCATTAGTCACTCTGTGCAACAAGGACAAATAAGTACCGTATTACGTATGTTCTCCCTGCAATTAAAGCACATTAGATGACGAATATAAAGCTGCATCGACTCTGATGCTTTCCGTAAATATCTGTTTGAGGAGTATAATTTATTTTATTTTTTTATTTTATGATGAAATAAATATGATTACAGTGTAATAAGTCTTCAGCTTGACTTAAATTAAATGTGAGTGAGATTACTGCGTATGAAACTTGAGTCATGTTGCTGCAATTGACTTTCTGCAGTTTTGAGTCACGAGTGTCTATACATAGCAACTCACCGTGAACCACACTCTCTTCCTCTCAGCCTTCTTCCCCTTCAGCCTGGGCAATAGCTCTGTCTGCAGGGATGGCAAGAGCTCCTCCATCACCAGGTTGGCCAGCACCTGCTCCGACACATACAGACAAAAGTTTGAGGCAATCCACAAAAAATATTAGCGGTGCTATATATATAAAAATACCGTATACTTTTGCACATCAGCTGTTTACGGGTTTTAACTGTGACTTTGACAATTTTTTATTTGCATGTACATTGCAGTCTGTGTGTCGAAGGAACGTGAACAAATAGCCTTATTCCTAAAACTGAGAAATCTATTTTGGGAATATTTGCCTGTGTGCAGAACAGTTTTAGAAGTTAACCGTCATGTCTAACAATCAGACGAAGCAAGTTTTAATACTAAGCACAATATCTATTTGCTGGTTTTAAAAAAACGCACATTTGTAAAAAATTCTATTATTTTTAATATGAAAGCACAGTCATCATATTATACTAACATAGATTATAAAAGATTTGATCTTCAAATTAATTTGACTTTTAACCTTAACTCCACTATTGCATTGTATACATCACTTTCTCTAGATACAGTGCCTTGCAAAAGTATTCATACCTCTTGTTTTTTTCCCCACATTTTGTCACATTAAAACCACAAACATAAATGTATTTCAATAGGATTTTATGTGAAAGACCAACACAAAGTGACACATAATTGTGAACTGGAAGGAAAATGATAAATAGTTTTAGATTTTTTTTTACGAATAAAAATCTGAAAAATGTGGCATGCATTCATAATCACCCCCTTTTATTCTGAAACCCTTAACTAAAAATCCAGTGGAACCAATTGTCTTCAAAACTCTAATTAGTCAATAGAGTCCACCTGTGTGCATTTTAATCTGAGTATAAATACAGCTGTTCTGTGAAGCCCTGTGAGGTTTGTTGGAGAACATTAGTGCATTAGTGAAAATAGCATCATGAACCCCAATAAACACACCAGACATGTCAGAGATAAAGTTGTGGAGAAGTTTATAGGTAGAATAAATAGTTTTAGGTTATAAAAAATATCCCAAGCTTTGAACATCTCACAGAGCACTCAGAACCATCATTCGAAAAAATGGAAAGAGTCTGACCCAACTGCAAACCTACCAAGACATGGCTGTCCACCTAAACTGATAAGCCGGAAAAGTAGAGCATTAATCAGAGAAGCAGCCAAGAAGCCACAGGTGGGAGAATATGTCTACAGGACAACTATTAGTCGAACACTCCACGAATCTGGCCTTTATGGAAGTGTGGCAAGAAGTCAGCCATTGTTGAAACAAGGCCATAAGAAGTGGCGTTTGCAGTTTGCGACAAGCCATGTGACGCTTTATGTTGGTCTATCACATAAAATCACAATAAATACATTTACGTTTGGGTTGTAACGTGACAAAATGTGGGAAAAGTTCAAGGGGTATGAATACTTTTGAAAGGCACTGTAGCTTTTCATATGAGTGTATGATAGTATTCATCTTCTTCCAGAATTTTTTCCTGTTTGCCAACATTGTTCGATTTTCTATAGTTCATCAAAAAAATAATGAAGACAAATTATAAAGCATTATAGACAGGGTATCATGATTCCAATTAAAGGTAATTGAAACTTGAATATAACCTTTAAGGTAGTTTAGAATTCGATTGCAAAAGCACATTATTCAGGAACTCTAAACCAAAAATAAGTTTAGTCACATCCATGATGCTCCCTTAGGATTTAAAATCGCTTCATGACAAGTATGAAAGATGAGTTATCGAATGCTCTTCTTATCAGATGCTCTTCATAACAAATCAGTATGTCTTCTGTTGAATGACGAAATAATAAAAGGGCAAAGATTCTGTAAACGAACACAGAGAGGAAGGCGGAGGTGTTTCCTTCACCACTTATGGATTTCCTGTGGCTGGGTCTGCAGTCACTTGATTTCGCTCCCAAATATGGTACAGGATATAATAATACATGAACGTTAATAATAGCACTATTCTAATGGTTCACAAGTCTCGGTCCGCTATTGTATTCAACGCGTTACGCCAACGCAGGTAATGTTTTCTACAGCACACAGAAAATATTTTCTGATCCTTTACATTTATTAGGAGAAGTGCACTCAGGTCCATAAATTTTGGAACAATGATAGGTTTTGGCGTTTGGCCTCTGTACTCCACCACACTGAATTTAAAATAAAGCACTCAAGATGTAAGCAAAGTCAAGACTTTCAGCTTTATTTAAAGAGTGTTGACAAAAGTGTGGTATTATCTAATCAGGAAATACCATCAGCCATTTTCACACACACACACACACACACACACACACACACACACACACACACACACACACACATTTCAGGGGCTCACAAATAATGAAACAAATTAACATATTTACAAACATAAGGGTTGGCTTTAATACTTTTTTTTTTATTTTTATACTAATTAGTTGATGTACATCATGTGCAGTCAGTGATGCCTAATGTCCGGAACCCATGGACATGACCATCTCTTCCCTCAAGATGCTTTGCCAGGCCTTTACTGCAGCTTATTAAGTGTTTAATTTCAAATTCAACTTCCACAGAGGCCGAATGCTTCTTTGCTCATCATTCCAAAATTTATAAACGTGACTGTACCCTGACAGAAGGTCAAAGTGAGTGTATGTTGGTAATGTGAACTCTGTTGCCAAGCTGAAAAGCATCTACATTCACTGTCTGGCCAAACAAAAATTCACATATTCTAATATTTCATTTGACGCCGTTAACCTTGATTATGTTGCACAATGTGGTGGCCAAATCACATGTGAAAATGATTCCTCATGCTCCCAGAACCACTCTTTTATTATTTGAGTCCTGGCATATGCCTGTGCCATCAAGGAAGAAAAACTCCATGAATGTGATAACCTGGTCACTCGGTACATTCAGGTCATCAGCTGACTTCCCTTCCTACCCTGACACACCTATCGCTTGCTCTAAGGTCAATCTGGAGTCACATAACCTTTTTCCATTTGTCTAAAGTCCAATTCTTTATCTTTCCTATTAAGTTGAAGGCTTTTTTTCTGATTAGTCTTACTAACAGGTCTTTTTCTTATCGCTATACTACTGCTTAGTCCATATCCTGTGTTCTCATCACATTGTGTATGTGGAAAGGCTCTTATTTTCATTATTGAACATAACTGTGATTTTTTTATACAGTATTTCTTTATGTAGTTGATAATTGAAAACTTTCACTGGTTACATAACAAGTTTGGAAACCATGTATTCTCTTTATCCTTTTTAAAATATATTATGTATCCTATACAATTGTAATAATTGGCTACTGATTCTCACTGACAATTGTTTATGATGCAACTTCACCAACTGAGCTGCACGTTTAACTGAGCTCTATTCATAGTTTTTTCAGGCCACATTTCTTCCCTCACGTTGACAATTCTCCACTATCCTTCCAGGTTTTAATAATTTGTTAGACAGCCAATTCCAGTTACTTTTTTTTTTATTTGCTAGATGCGGGCCAATATTTCAAGTATACTGAAATGGCGCTTTAAACAAAAAAAAGAAAAAAAGGAACTTGGCCATGATGTGCAATCACAGTGAGCTAAATCATGAACACACTTCACTATACTGTGATGAAATGTTCTATTTTTTCAGACACAAACAGATTTATTCAGTTTATATACTTTTCCCCAGACATAAATGACAGAATGATTGTACTGTTACTGTATAGAGAAAAACCGGTGGGAATCACTTTGTTGTAAACTGGTTTAACTTAAAACCTTATCTATATAATTCTAGGTCCATCAGTTTCATTCTTCCATTCATTCATCTGTTTTTTTAAAAAGAACATTCTCAGTGGTACTTATATATAAATGAATATATATATATATTTTTTTTTTGTGTGCTTATGAAAATTTCTTTAACCTGTTTTGTTTAATTTGTTGACAATTAGTTTTTTGCCCTTCCCAAGATGCCAATCTTTTGCAATGTTTCCAAATGGCAGAAGTTCACATTTCCACCTTGGATGTTTTGCCAATTAGAAAGTTAATAATTTGCAGAATTGTAAACGACTTACTGAATTTACTTTTTTTTCATACATTAGATTTTTTTTCCCTATTTAGCTTTATATTTCCATCTGAGATAATAGCATACAAGATATTTCAAAGCAAAAAAATAAAGCTGCAATCCCGTGTAGTATTTAGCAAGTTGTGTAACGACGCGGGTCTCACGAGGGGCAGAAATACTGTGCACTGTTCAGAATGGACGGATTTGCGGGCTGCTACCCCGCGGAGTTCTGAACAGGCAGAGGCGTGGCCATTTATACACGCGGTTGCCAGGCAACGCCGCCGCAAGTCAATCAACCCTATTTAAGGGTCCTCTGATACCGCCGCACTTTGTGTGATCATTAGGTAGCACCGGTGAGGCATCAGGGACAAAAAATAAAAGAATAAAAAAGGAAAAGACCAAGCATGCATAAAATATGAGAGAGAGAGAGAGAGAGAGGGGGGCAAAGACCCAGCCTTTGTCTCCCTAAGACGCCGGCGAGAAAGAGAAAGCGACAGGCCTCAGTTCAGCGTGCGCTCTCAGTTTAAGTCCTTAATGCGAAGCATAAATAAATAAATTCTCTCTCTCGGTAAGGGCATACAGTAGGCCCCGAGAGGATACAGTTATTTACTTCTAGTGTCCAGAGCCCCGTCGACGGCAGAGCTCTGTTTATGTTGTGTATTCATTTTTCTTTTGTTTCCTTTGAGTTCATTAATTAATAACCCCACGCTATCTATAAGCGGGAAGGTCTTCCCGTGTGGGTCATAAGCACTCTCACAGTCTCCTGTTTTATTCACCCCCTCTTATAAATATTATTAAATTTCTGTTCTCCAACCCGCACTGCATGTAACAAATCGTTTCAATGCTGTTTCAATGGTTAGGCATCTAAAGGACAGGACCATGTGCTGCTGCTTAGCATCAAAACTAGAACGTAACAATGTTTTTTTTTTTGAAAAAGAAAACATTTCACTTGTGGTCACGTCAGTTAAACGGAGCTCCGTCTCAGACACGCCTGTCTAACAGCTGAGGACACCACCTCTCTCACCACATTCGCGCGCGCACACACACACACACACGCCCTCTCTCTGGAGAGACTCTCCTCTCACACACACACACACACACACCATCTCTCCAGATCAACGCCTCTCTTTTGTACTGAAGTGTTCTAGGGTGTTTGAAGTCAAGCTTAAAAACAAATGCAGGACAGCAGACTTAAAACAAGACAACGGCGCTTACTTACTTGACATTCGGTGCCCACCAGCATCTCCCATGACTCATAATGTCCTTTCTCCTGTCTGTAGAAATGAATGGCCTTGAGGAATGCTTGGACATCACATGTCGTCTTCTTCAGAGTGTCTGAATAAAGAAAATAGACATTGACAGTACGTGAGTCTGGGGTGCTGGATTAGGATTGGATCAGATAGATCAGAGTTATTTTCATGCAGGACGTGTGTGTTAATGATTGACACAGATCGTCCACATGGACAGAGTAAAAAAAAATTAAAATTTTTATATGTTTAAAAATATAATGTTTACACGGTGTGGCCAAAAGTTTGTGGACACCTGACAATCCCACCTCTATGTGCTTGTTGCACATCCCTTTTTCATATTTAGTCCTTCTTTTCTATGAAGATTTGAAGATAACCTCTACTTTTCTTGTTTTAAATGATACATGTATTATAATAGCAACAGAAGCTTAAACCTGTTGTGAAATACTTTCCTCAATACTAAACCTACTACTGCTACTACTACTAATAACTATTTTCTTATTCTTCATCAAAAGATAATAGTTTGAGGAAATAATTGATTAAAATATAATATAAATCTATATATAAATATAATATGAATACAATATAATGAAATATAATTATGAAAGGACACCATTACAGCAAAGCCTTTTAAATAATTTGCAAAATGATTGGTGATCTGGTATCCGTAAATGGAACTGATGCGTCTGTAATAAAAATGCACACATAAGAATTTCACAGCATCACATGGCACGCTTGTCACACACTTCTCTTTTGTGGTCAATAAGTTACCAAAACCAAGAGAAACAGAAGGATGAAGAGATGAAACTGAAAAAGTTTTTCCAACATGTTGTGCTCATCATGCACATACACACCCAGTGCTACTACCTAGTAAACATGCTTTACCATTCTGAGTAAAGAAGGAATTACTTGTATTACTATTTCTTAGACATTCACAAGTACCACCCTTCCATTCACTGTTATTAAGTTGCACCAGACTTGAAGATTAGCTAGATAATCATCTTCATGCATAACGTGCATCGCTGCATATTCTGTGCCAATCTACAGGATCAGTCACTTTGCATGACAACGAGATCATGTGGTATTTAAAGAATATGAAACACACATGCATCAGAAGGTGTTAAAGCAGCACAGCCCTACTTAACGTGTGTAACAGTTATCTACCCTGACACTACAGCGTGTGTTACCATGCTCTGCAGAGGAGAGCTAACCACTAAAACCACTGAAAGAAGAGACTTCTCGACCGTCCTTCCTCCAGCACAGGAAGAGCAGCTTCTGTAAGTGGGATATTATTAGCGTGTTACCATGGTCACAGAAAAAAACAACAGAAGCGACCTTAAAGTTTAAAAGAGGCAAGACATCTTCACTCTCTCTTAAAAAAAAGTTCTTTAGATGTTTACCAGTCTCGGTGCTTTAAATCGTACTACTTGGAACATATTCTGAAAGGGGAATCCTCTGTTGTTTGGTTTCACCTAGAATGCTTAAGGGTTTCCACACGTGGAGAGAACTTTTTATTAGTATCTATCTATCTATCTATCTATCTATCTATCTATCTATCTATCATCCTACCTACCAATATAACAAGCCGTCTGTCTGTCTGTCTGTGTGTTCAATATATAAACTATCTGCAGCTGTAGCTAGGTGTGTGTGTGTGTGTGTGTGTGTGTGTGTGTGTGTGTGTGTGTGTGTTTCAATTTATTTATCAAGGTGACGATTCGATTTGGATTGAGAAAAAGAAGTATCCTTTTTTTTCTTCCAAATTTTGTTATAATTCTAAACAAATTTGTCAAATAATTTGCTCCTACCACATGGTGTTGCTGTGCTGTCTGGCAATGTGTGAACAGTTTAGAGCGCACCACTAATAGGATAATAGAGGAACAACAACATTTTACAGCTGCAAATGGTAAAATATCTAAATAAAAATAAAAATAAAAAGATTTTGGAGTCGGTGTGGAGATACATGAATGCCACAAAAAGAACTCTCTATACGTAACTGAATCAATTTTTCTCTTGAATCAATGTCTACTAACTACCTGTCTGTCTGTGCCTTTGTGGATGTGAGTGTGCTTGAAATTAGGTCTTTGTTTATGTACAGTATATGCATATACTGTATGTGTCTGTGTGTGTGAGAGTGTGAGAGAGTGAGAGAGAGAGTGTGTTAGATAGCACCATAGCCGCAATGTGTTTATATAGAGAGGGTTTCATATACAACCAGAGACAGATTTACGATGATGGTTTAAGCAAAGATTTAAAATACCTGCTTAAATCTGACAAATATTGTCTATGTGCATTTCTCCATAACTAATGAAACAATATTTTCCGTATCTAAATGTAAAAATCTGACAGGTCACACGTTTTCTGTAACAACTTAACCAACAAGAAGATTGCCTCAATTTACCAGTGAGACACGACACACATAATGCAGCTTGCATGTTAAGTTTTACAGTAAATGCTTTTCCATTCCTGTTTTAAACAGCGGACTGTACTGTACTATATTACCAGTCAAACATATGAATCCACCTACGTACTCATTCAAAGTTTTTTTTTTCTAATATCCTAAATAGTGGAACAATACTGAAGATTTCGAAATGATGAAATAACATATGGAATTACATTTCAAACAAAAAAAGTTTATATTTTAACTTCATCCAAGGAGCCAGCTCTACACACTACTATCAGCCAGTTCGTGCCCAATAGATATGGGAACTCATTCAAGACTGGTGGAAATTCATTCCAGGTAATGACCTCATGAAGCCGATTTTAAGAACACCAAGAGTGTGCAGAGCTGTCATAATTACTTTGCTAACTTTTTTGCTTCCCACCATTTATTTGATAGTTTTAATGCCTTCGGTATTCTTCTACAATGTGGAAAATTGTAAGTGTTAAAGGAAAGAGAAATAGAAAAACCACTACATAAGTACGTGTGTCCAAAGTTTTGAACGGTATTGCAAATATCCTCCTTCTTCCATAGAGCTCACCGTGGTTTTGATGGCGGATGCAGTCAGAGAGAATGGAGACGAAGCGAATCTGTTTGTCCTCCTCTTGGAAGCTGAAGTAGGCATCTCTCCTGTAGGGCAGTCTCAGAAAGACAGGAAACGGCCCTAGAAGGGACACCATGGGCGAAGCAGCCTCCTCTTTTGAGCCTAAGGGATGAGAGGTGATGAATAAATGGAGAATGTAAAATTATAGTTGCTTAAATCAATGATGCCAAAAAGGCTGAAACCACACCTTGGAGACTCGATCAGACATGTGAATGAACAGAAAAACTCACTGTTCAGGTCAGGGAAAGCCTTGTCCACTAGAGTACTGTATTTCTCCTCCGAGGTCAGCACAGTGCCCCCCGTTAGCTTGAGTGTTTGACGTGCAGGAGTTCCTTTTGCGAAAGTCTAGATATTATAAAACATGACATTTTGTTATGAATGATCACAAGATTTGCTTGGATGTGTTTATTATTATGTAATTATAAAGAAGAGAAGACTAAACAGTAATTCTTCAGTTTACAGACTATAATATCTTTGCGGTTTGAGGTACATTAACGCAGCTTTAATGTTAGCATGACTTATAATCCATAGTGATATGCTGCATTAGTGTGTTGAAGTGTGATGCACCTCCTGGCTGTCATGAAGCTCCAGACTGTAGTCTGCCCGCACCGTCACAAACCTCTCCTTCCATTTCTTACTGTCATCAAAGTGCTGGACGCTGTCCTTATACACCAAATCAGAGGCCTGTTGAGGCTCCTACACACACACACACACACACACACACACAGAGTTCAGTTATATAAAAACAGGTTTTTACTGATATTGCTCCCTGCTGCAATACAACTCTACTATACTGTATGACTGTGACAATATCTTACAGCTGGCACTTTAGTCAACTTGATTTGTACTCATATACTCTCAGCACTTTATTTAACTGGAACCAAACCTATCAATATCCACACTATTTGGCCAAGTGTTTGTAGTCATCTGAACATCACACCCATATATTGCCATTCCCTGAACTCTTTCTACAAAGCTAAAAACACACAACTATCTAGAATGTATCCTTCAAGATGACAGTTTCCCCTATAAAAGGGGCATAATTGCATTTGGGTTGGTTGTTAAACAGTACCTTCTGTTTGAGGAGCTGTGGGTGAACCGTCTGCTGCTGCTCCACTTCATCCTGCAGCTGTGAGAAAAATGCCACACAGTACTGCCTCTTGTAGTGCGGGCTGAAGTTGTTCAGCTCAGCCTCAGTCCGTCCTGCAGATATAGACACACATATACAGGTTTAATCCATGGGTATATACTGTATACATAGTACATACCTAGATAATTAAACATGTCATTGTATACACTGTGCCCCAACAGTACATAATGGAGATTTAATGAAAATGATAAGCTTTACCTGTAACAATACAAATTTTTACAGCTGCGGCAATGCATTTCATTAGTTAGTGCTTGCATGAAAGTCTTATTTCTTTAGAAATTATAAGAGCACCCTTTTGGAAAGAAATGAGCAATCCGATATCAGAAATCTGCAGTTTGATTTTTGCTTTATGTCATTTTCGTAGAAATATTCCCAAAGACGTTAGACAAAGACATATATACCTCTTAAACACCTTCATGCTTCCCAGGAAAAAAAAAATCTAGCACTTTTTGCCTTCTGTGAATGAACTGTATTAATCTATCAAGTGTTAAACTGTTTCTGGATCTACTATATTACAGATTACCATTTTAAACGATATTGTCATGAGTAATTTTAGAAATAAATTCTCTTTATATTGTGCTCAGCTGTCCTTCTGGGGCAAATGCACTACTAGAGGATTGACTTTAAAGTAGTGGACATTTCAAAATCCAAAAACAGTCCTAAAACTAATAGCAGACTAAGCACTTGGTATTAAGTGTGGCTTCTTATTCGCCACATTATGGACAGAGTTTTAAAATTGAGTTTATTGTAGGTTATTTATGATGTATTATACCTTCAGCATTTGCTGAACAACTTGCTTTTTGTATGATCTTGTGTCTTAAAGATCCTTCTAATCCTCACAGCCTTGACTTCCTTTTTTTCAGATGTTGCATGTGCAAGAGGAAAAACAGATCTACATTCAGAGCCAACTCTATGATGCATTATGGAGAAATTTGGGCTGAGACTTGACGCTTCACTGCTCTGCCAAAATAACATGGCACAGTGATGTGGAGTCTGCATTTCCTCCTATTTCCACTCTTGTGTCCAACAACTCTCTCCATTTTGAATTTAGCTGCTTATTTTCAGAGAAAAAACAGTCTGAAAGAGATAAAAAAAAAGAATAATGCGTTTTCCTCCACGCAGAATGATATGTGTGATAATCGGTTCTCCTGTCTCACTGGCCTCACTGGTGACATCTAATACATTAGCACCTACTTCAATGTGCTCACATTTATACTAATATTGTGTTGCAGGTCTATCATATTATATTTGTATCTATTTATTAAAAGCATTTAAATCTAACTGGGACTTTTGATAGTACAGAAAACAGAATGAGAAAAAAAAAACGACCTTTATTTCTTTATATAAACCTCTTCTACATTAAAGCACTTATCCCAGCGTTTAACTAGTACTTGGATACCATCAAGGTAGAAAGTTTTTTCAGTTCGATGGTGCCATGATCAGACTGCCTGGTTCAAGTCTGAAAGCCTGGCCTCCCAGGAACGCCTTTAACCATGAACCGAAACATGTGGAAATGACTTGGGGGGTCTTGGTGGGAATGACGGCGGACATGGCAGTGACTCCCAGCCGAGTTCCTGTAATGTGCAAATGGTGCTCATAAATTATATGCGCGTATATTCCTACAGACGGAAGTGTCTCTTCTCACAAAAGAATGACTGTTTCACTGTGGCTAAGAGACTCATTACCCTGCCGTGCCTGAAGTCTTCTGTTAATGTTAATCAGGTTTAAACCTCATATTCATTAGGAATTTCATCACAAGTCCCAGTTTGACTTGAACACCTCTCGTATAATATTATAGAGAAAAACAATGTCTTTAGGCATTGTGTTTGTAAAAGAAAAGAACTAGTTTGAGAACAAACTACAGACTAATTCTAAAGAGATGTCTCACATGGAACTGTCTTCAGACAATGATTAAATTAAATCTGTGCCTGATTTCCTGTTATCTAATCAGCCTGCTCTTCGTATTGTCCTGATAAATGAATTAAGAGGCAGAGGGATGAGATAATGGTTTCCTGTGAGATTCCTGACTGACAGATTGTGTGCTTTTCCTCTTCTAGGCATAGAGCAGGAGCACAGGATAGCAGAGCTCTCGCTCTCTCTCTCTCACTCTGACCCTCTCTCTCTCTCACACACACACACACACACACACACACACACACATGCACATGCACACACTGAGGAAAACATTGTTAAATCTTAATTTGTTTCTGAAATGAAAAATGTGCTAGCACTGCAAGATAATTAGATCATACTGCCACGCACACACACACACACACACACACACACACACACACACACACAAAGCTGTTTTAATAATGTCAATCCACTTCAGTTTTAATTAAACCCAGCTTCTGGGATAATTCTAATACATAATTTTTTTTCTAACAATTCGTCCATTACAACATCGACACTCAAAGGCTCAGGAAGTGACTGCGCAGTACTGTGGTCAACTGTGTCGCAATACTGTATATGCAAACATGCCGAATGAGGCCCATTTTTACTCACGCTTTCGCGAAAGCCAAAGTGTACAACAAATCTTCACTGAACGACTTGCATATTTAGCCGTATAATTAACATGTGCCCTTCAAGGCTATGCATTTCTTATTTTAACTTTTTTTTTAAAGGTTAAACGTATTTCATTAATCTATTTTCACTATGGTTAATGATTTCCTATATTGTGCACAGCTTCAACTTTTTCATCAACAATATCATCAACACAATCTCACTTATCGTCTCATAGATCACTGACTAGTTGAACTCAACTGTGTCCTACAGCTGCCCTGCATCAGTGCGGTTAGGAACTGAGGTCAACTCAGCTTGGCATATCCCCTATTTCTCAGGTGGATTTTTCTCATTATTGTGATGTTGAGCATTGGTGGGACATGGTGAGTGACAAAAGAAGCTCTTGATATGAAATTGATTACATTTGTCTTTTATTAAGCATCATTGGAACTGCATTAGTAATGTCTTCCTGTGATGGACAACTGCTAACTTGTCATGAGATTAAAAAAAAATAAATAACAGCCCTAGGGTTAGGGTTAGCTAACCCTAACCCTAACCCTAACCCATCCAACAAATAATCACCATGACGTTGTCGTTAGTCTTTCAACTACTCCTGGTGACAGATCACCACAACGGACCATCTGATCCACACCGGATGCCCTTCCTGATGCTAATCACAATAAACATGTTTAATTAATTTCAGGGTGAGGTTTTCTTTTAGGGGACACATTCAGACACACCTAGTTCTTTCTGATAATTTTTCTGTATACACACTAATATAATATTACCCTACACCCAGAGGTGGAAAGTAATGAATTACATTTACTCGCATTACTGTAATTGAGTAGATTTTTTGTGTACTACTACGTTTTAATATTCTCTACTGAGTAAAAAATAAATGAATTAAAATGAAAAAAAATACAAATAATAATAATACAACGGGGAAGGAAAAAAATTGCACCCCGGAAACCACTACACTGATTGATTGATGGGCGTGGAGAACAAACGCGCTAAATTCGCAAGAACGATGGAGACGGACAAAACAGATCCCAGTGATGCAGACCCAGCTGAAAGTGAAATGCCAACAAATTCTTATGAAGCAAACCCCTGGTCATATTTAAGCGACC
>JAQMYL010000003.1:8950474-8978545 GCA_030014365.1 Clarias pachynema | reverse complement strand
ATTTGGATTTTTACAACATTATTGTTGAAATACACAGTCCTGAAAAAGGGGCGTTTCTTTTTTTGCTGAGTATATTTATCTTTGTAACACTTTGACTCATGTACCTTCACTTGGTTTTGCTTCCCTCACCTTCTCTACCTCTCATACGTCTCATACGAAAAATATAAAATGTATATAAATATTTATTCGATTTTTTTTTTTTTTACTTTTTCCTTAACACTCATGAACTCTGCTCTCCTAAGTGTCATCTCTCTCGCTTCATTAATGTTTCTGCCTTTATTATGCTCTCCATCTCCATATCTCCATATTTTCCTTTTCTGTTTGTCTCTTCTGTTCTTCATTCTCTTCATCTCTTCTATGCATTACTCTTTCTGTTTCTTCCTTTTCTTGTGGCTCTCTTACTTTTATCTATTCTCCTTTTTTTCTCTTCCTCACTGCAAAAGGTCAGCGTGGCCTCGGGATAGTTACCCAACTCTACCCTAAGCTGTAAAAAACTGCAGAAGGAAGTAACTGCCCCATTCCATTGATCAGTCTCAACAATCCAGATGGGTGCAGAACAGAGCTGGTTTCCTCTTTTATCCGGCACTTCCCCTAAATCAGCAAACAATCCTCAGGACCAGCTGCTTCCAAACACAGGAAGGAAACACGTTCTTCTCATCATGCTGAACCCCGCATGACATAAAACCCTCCACGTTTCTAAGCCTAAGGAGTCGGACAGATGTGGCAGCGTTCTTACATTCCTGCTGAATCAATTGAAACGCCAGTTAGGACAGAATTTAACGCACACCATCCAAGTGAAATGGATTTAGTGTAGAGCGTGTGGCGGAGGGTAAGACTGGGTTATACTGGATATATGCCGAGCCGTGATTTTTCAAGTGAAGTCCAGCGACCTGGCAGGGCGTTCTTGCTTTTTAAGTCATTTCAGTTTTGGAAATCACAACCTACCAGTATTATTTTAACGAGTTTAATTCGGAACTCATAAAATTGGGACATAAAATAAATAGAGACCGTTTAAATCAGACCTCATTTCTGAAAACTCATTGGTTCCAACAAATAGCAAGAAAACTACTGTATGCATTTTAAAATAACCATAATATTTGGATAGTTACATCATAAGATAAATATATTCTCCAGGGTCCCAGGTCCGAGACTGAGTTTCTGTGCAAGTCCTTCCCATATCAGAGTTCTCTGGTTCTCTCTCACATACGAAAACATCCCAGTAGGTGGATTGGTTATGTTAAAATTCCCCTATGTGTAAGTATATGGTAAGTATGAATGTGTGTGTCTGTGGTGTCTTGGATCTCACTCAGGGTGTGTTCCTGCCTCTTGCCCAGTATTCCCTGGATAATTCACCACCACCCTGACCAGGATAAAGCAGCTCCTTATATGGAATGAATAACGAAACAGATCTATTTTTGTTTAAATATTTCTCATACACACCCTGAGTCGGATGCAGGGCACCGCAAACACACATTCGCACATCCATTGACACCTAGGGTCATTTTTTATCAAACACAATCCACCTACTGGCATGTTTTTAGAAGTGAGAGGGAACTGCAGAACCCAGACACAAAGAGAACATGCACAGAAACTCAGGTTCGAACCTGGGACTCGGCGACACCACAAAAAAGTGCCACATTTTCAGGGGGTTTTCAACCTTTTTTGTCATCATGGATCCAAAAAGTGGGTTAAACCAATTCATTCAAATGAGCAGTCAAATTGGTTAGTGACCATAAAAATAATACATAATCGCAGACCTCCACTTTAATATTCCGTGGAAAATCTCAGAACATTGCTTCGTATTTATATAGCTTATCTATGTTCACATGGCTTAACCATATGGCTTCATTTTACTGCAGCAAAATAATCTAACACACCAAGGTAATGAAGATCATTTTCATATTGTCCAGTAATACAAGGTGTCCAGATGTTGCATAGACTGAAAGGAAAGTTAGCTGATCAGCACATCTTTATTTATTTATTTTTTCATTCTAAGGAATGGATTGAAATGATGAGTCTATATCTACAGTATATAATAAGAGCCACATTTCTAGAGTTATGCAGGACAAACTGCACTATATGGACACGGAGACACATCCTGTCCAGATGTTATAACCAGATCATTTTATAGTAGACAGAATGCAGAGAGCAGGTTAATGAGCCAGCCGACACCGTTACTCAGCGCAGAACAGCGAATAAGAGTAAAACTGTCAGCAGTGAATCACTTGTTCAACTCAAAACTTTTAGATGTGCCATCAAACATTACTTACCTCTGATGTAGTTACATTTAGCTTCGTCTAAAAGACTGGAGGAAGACACTCCCATGGTGAAGCGCGCGTTCTCTGTGTCCCGTTAACTCAGTTTAATCTCAAACTCAGCACGTCTTCACTGTCAAGAGAAACGACCTGTTCTGACGCGCGAGTCGCGGACGAGTCGGATCTTCACAAACGACTCTTTTTTTAATGAATCGATTCCCAAAAGTTTTGCGCGAAACTTGACGCATTTCTCAAACTGTAGCGCCGCCTGCTCATCCTGCTCATCCTCTTCAGCAGTGACACTCACACTCCGTCTGCCGACACTGGATTCAATCAATTTATTCATTTATGAAATAATTTATTTAATTCATTTATTATCTATTATCATTTATCTCTAGGATATCAGTAGTAGGAGGAAAAGGAATTGTTTGTTTGTTTGTTTGTTTTAATTTACATGTGTTGTTTAAAGATTAATAATGAACCTAAGCAGTCCTACAGTTTTTTTATACGAGGCTGAGTCAAAAATGATCAGAATTTATTTGAATGAACTCTTAGAAAAAAACCAAACATAATTTTTTCGACATACAGTCCTTGCTTTATGATTCATCAGAAGTGAATCTTCGTCTGTGTAGGGCTGCTTTCAGGGAACCCTCACTCACTCACTCATCTTCTATACCGCTTTATCCTGTATTCAGGGTCGCGGGGACCTGGAGCCTACCCCAGGAGGCTTAGGGCACGAGGCAGGGTACACCCTGAACAGAGTGCCAATCCATCGCAGGGCACACATACATACACACACTCATATACTCATTCACTCACTACGGGCAATTTGTGAATGCCAATTAACCTAACCTGCATATCTTTGGACTGTGGGAGGAAACCGGAGTACCTGAGTACGGAGAAACTCACCCAGCACAGGGAGAACATGCACACAGAGACGGGAATCGAGCCTGGCCAGGAATCGAACCCGGGCCCTGGAGGTGCAAGGTGACAGTGCTAACCACTACACCACTATGCCGCCCTTTCAGGGAACCAAACAGGTGAAAGTCAGATGGAGCGAGATCAGGACTACAGGGAAGATGCTTTAACACCTCAAAACAAAGTTTTGCGTTTTGTCATGCAAGATCACGACACCCTTGTTTAGTGGTCGTCTGCGATTAATCCGAAGTTTAGGCTATGGATTTTCAATAAGCATCTCGCTGTTGATTCTTGAACCTTTTTCCTGAAAATGTTTCAATACTGGCACTTGAGAATCCCAGAAAACTGTAAGTATCAGTTTTCCGGTTGACTTTTGAACTTATTCTTGCTTTGCAATTTCAATACTCTGCCTCAGGCTCATAGTGATGAACCTGTGTCTCTTCACCAGTAACGATTCCCTTTAATAAACTTTCACCTTGTGTAGAATATCGTTTCAAAATTTGTTTCCAGATATACAAACACTTCTGTTTATACTCTTCAGTGAGTGGTTTTGGCACCATTTACACCCTCAGACCACAAAAAAATAAATAAAACAAATCGCTGCACAATGTTCATCTTTTGTGCAAATCACAAGTGGGGCATCCATTTTTGTTTGCACAGCAGTTGCAAATGAACTGATATAACACATTCACACCGTAGCCTTGAATGGAAAGCACTTATAACACAGTGCAGCCAACCAAAGTTTTAATATAACTGGAGTGCAGATCATTTTTGACTCACTCTTGTATAATTAATTGTGTATGAGCTTTTATTGTGTATATAGCTTTTATTGTATATATTATTTTCATTTTCTAAAACAAGTTTGTTTCTCTCTTGAGTGATTTAAAAGTTAAATTAAGCCTTTATTTGTCACATATACATTACAGCACAGTGAAATTCTTCCTTCACATATCCCAGCGTAATTGGAGTCAGAGCACAGGGACAGCCATGATATAGCTCCCCTGGAGCAGACAGGGTTAAGGGCTTTGCTCAAGTGCCCAACAGTGGCAGCTGCGGATGGAACCGCCAATCTTCCGATCAGTAACTCAGTGCCTTAGCCCTCTGAGTCACCAGAAGCCCAAAAGGACAGCAGTCTCCCCGTCGGGGAATCAAACTCCTGCATGACAGGCGGGGGATACTCACCCGGGGATTAAAGGTAGATGAGGTACCATTTGTTGTTGTTGTTTCAACATTAAATGCGTAACAGTCAGATGGGCTGGGCATTTGAAGGATTTCTGCCCCGGTTGTGAAGCTCTACCACCCTGATATTGGCAAAGCAACCTGGACCGGAAATCAGATTTCCAAAAAATATTTTTTTTCAACAACTTGTCTGAGTACGATACATACAGTACTGATTAGCTTTCACATTGGTAATGTTGTCCCACACCCGAGCACCCTTGCATATCTACCTTTTCCCATACTTTAACTGAGTACAGTATTAACAATATTGGTAACTTTTGCTTTCTACACAGCTATAGTTGTGAAGAAATCACTTACCATTTACTCAAATACTGTATAGATTGCAGTTCAATTTTATTGAACAAATTAAACTCTCATATTCTAAATTCACTACATGTAAAGTAAAATATTTAAAAGATCAATAAAATATTGTCTAAGATCAATCCAAAATGTTTTACAATACAGAAATGTCCAACTTCTGAAATGCATGTTCATTTATGCACTCAATACTTGGTCTTGGCTCTTTTAGCACTAGTTACTGCAACCATCCAGCATGATGTATAGGCATTTAACCTGTCGGACTTCAATATTGAACACCAGGTTGCTTTGATAGCAGCCGACTGCTCATCTGTATTGTTGGTTCCGGTGTTAAATCATCTTACTCTTGACAATACCCCATATATTAGACAGATTCTCTAAGGGGTTTAGGTCAGGTAAGTCGGCTGGCCAACCAAGAACAGTAATATCTTGGTCAGCAAACTAGTTAGTGATAGTTTTGCCACTGTGGGCAGGTAGTAAGTCCCGCTGAAGTGCTTGTTGAACTTAAAACACAGTGGACCGACCCTGGCAGATGATGTGGCACCCTAAATCATCCCCAACTATAAAAAAACTTCATACTGAACATCAAGAAACTTGGATTTTGTGCCTCTCCTCTCTTCCTCCAGACTCTGGTACCTTGTTTTCCAAATGAAATGTATAATTAATTTTGATCTGAAAAGAGGAATTTACACCACTGAGTTTTCTTTGTTTCCTTAACCCAGGTAAGACACTTCTAATGTTATCTCCAGTTCAGGAGTGGTTTAATACTAGGAATGCAACAGTTGTGGCTCATTTCCGAAAGACGCCTGTGCGTGGTGGCTATTGATGCACTGACACCAGCCTCACACCACTGCTTTTGAGGCTCTCACAGTTTATGCATGATTGTTGTTGCGTGTTCTGAACTAGACCAAGAGATACATGGCATTTACTGTAAACTGTCTGAATAGTAAATTACTCCAACACAAAATGAAATATTCAGATATTTTAAGTTAATGGATTTCTGTTATAACTGGTTGTTACCCTTATATTTTGCATGGTCACCTTAAATTAGGCATGTTAAAAATGCAAATAATTTTTCTCTTGGAAACTGGTACTGAAGTTGCAATATTGCCACCTGCAGATTTTTATACCAACTTGATAATGTAAGATCATTCGACCTCCCATTCTGACATGCCCATGTTTAAAAGCAGAAGTGGAGATAGCTGCAGACAGCAACTAAAGTGAAACTTCCACTGCAAGCAATGATGACAACCCATAGGCTTATTTAGATCAAATGTCAAATTGAATCCAAATGCTTTTAATGTTAGTAATGACAAAAAAAGAAAAAAGTGATATTCGCAACAGATTTAGAATAATTACTGGGAAGAAAGAGAAATTTATATATCTTTTAACAGGACCTTAAGGCTACAGTGAGCTAATGCAAGTCTATGTCAACTGTTATTAATATGTTATTAATATTTTTGGAAAAATATGAAAAAGTACCTACTTTCCTATCTGCCCACTTTACCTGCTCTGTAGTTTGGAAGATGAAATTGGCATGTGTTGTGTGTATATGTGGATTTTGAAGGACAAAGTACAAGTTGTCTTGATGATCTTCCAAATACTGGTACGTTTCCGTGTTCATGGTTGGGTTAGCTTTCATATCTGATTCAGATCGAGCCCGAGGACACCTTATCATCCTCAAAACCACCTTTTCAACTGGATTTAAGCACAGGTACAGTACTCCTCAGTTCACTACTTAGACTTTGGGTTAAGGATATTCTTAACTCATGCTCCATACCTTGAGTCCCTAATGTGAAAGTAGTCTTAATAAATTTGCTTCTGTAGCCCTAACAGGTTATTGTTGTTGTTGTTGTTGAGCTTACTGTTCTTGTTATTCTTCATGGTGTTATTGTGGTGGGGTAAGCCAGATGTTTTCGGTAATTAAATAAAACTCATGTTTTACTTAGCTCTATAGTACTGATTAACAGACAATTAAAAAACAAAACAGACAGTTCACAACAGAGATCATATATTTTATATTCATAAGAGAAAAAAACGATTCAGTTATGAACTGTGATTCTTTTATGTGGCGATTCATGTATCTCAACACTGACTCCAAAATCGACTCTTTAGACTATTTATTTTAGATTTAAAAAAATCACACGCGTTATAAGCCTTTAATCAGCCTTTTTCTTCTAACTGTGTGAACAAATTAGTCTCAAACCCACTCATTACACACACTTACTCAAGTCCTGAAATACCTTGATTCGAAAATTAGTCGAAAATCACATGCATTAGAAGACACAAGCGGCTAAATTTGTAAATTTGCATGGTTTAAATTTGTAACAAATTACATTTTTGGAGAAATGTAATATCGAATCGGGATATTTATAAAATCCTGATACTTCATTTCAATCACAATTTTAATCTGGGTATCGAGATAATATCGTATCAGAAGGTGACTGGTGCTTCCTGTCCCTGGTTTACAAGCGCATCTCCGCGTCCCGTTAATCCTACATTCACTACAGCACTACATTTCCCACAATCCTTTGCCGTGTCGTTATAAAATCCGCCATATTGAGATTTTCAGAACGCGCTGGCGAAGGGAAGAGTGTCCACAACACAGAAAAGGGTAAGTGTGTAAACAAGCGCTATTTAAGCCAGATTTACCTGTTCGTTCGTCGGTATAAGGGGTTGAACGTAAACAGGAAGTGTATTAGATCGTTATGCGGCTGCTAACGAGTACCATAACCCAGGGAATGGTGTTTATGTGGCTAATTAAAGCTACGTCCTTAGCTGCGTTAGCCCCGTCGGTTCGTCGCCGTCGCTCCTTAACTGCGATTTTTCTTGACAGCGCGAGACAAAACGACAGCGCGTGCGCGTTTCCATTATAAATCGTAACGTTTGTTCACTTTTGCAAACGAGTTTACGGTTTAACGAAGACGTTTGTTGGACATGTTTATCTGGGTTCGTTAGACCAGCCTGCGTATTCGCTAACACAAAGAGTTGAGAAGCTTCTCTAGCTAGTATTAGCTGTACACAGCCTGTTACTGTGTTTCCACACACACACACACACACACACACACACTGTCGTTTTCCTGCTTCATGAATAAACTCGATCCAGTATTAGATCCAGAGATGTAACAGTGGGTGTGTAAGTGTGGGAAACCACTCAAATGTGGGTAGATTGTGGAAAATCCAGTTTGGACTGTTTGATTGCAGTGTTTCACCAGTATGCATGGATCATATGCAGTTTTATTATTAATGATGAAACATAAATAAATCTACGAGGTGACACGATCAAGGAAATGCTCTTTAATATGTGAGACAGTTTACATGAGAAACCCTGGAGGCACTTGACAGGTGTTCATAAAACTATGTGATTATGCATCTCAGCCTAGGGTTTTGCTGGAAGAAATTATTACATGTAGCTCTTCTTATTATGGCTGATCATGAGCCAGGAGTATGATTATGAATGTCATCATTTAAACATGAATCATCGTCCTAATTAATGTTTTCTCTCTCCTTGCTGTGTCACAGACCTGATTCTTCTCTGATTCACCGAATCATGACTCAGACAGTGCAGACTAATGGGGTTCAACCCCTCAGCAAGACCTGGGAGCTCAGCCTCTACGAGTTACAGAGAACTCCACAGGTAAGAGCACGGGTGCCAAAACTTTTGCTCGCATCAACTGGTAATGTGCAAAAGCCTAATTTCTTTATAGTTTGCTTCCAAAGAGCCAGACTTTCTTGTTTTGCATTTTTAGTAGTTTCGAGGAATACTTCATCAAGGTTCCTGAAGGACTTTTTTCTCTCTCATTTTTGGTCTGTTTTTGCCTCTCATTGATCCCATGATACCTGAGCAGTTTTAGAGGAATGTTTTTTGTTTGTTTGTTTGTAAGTCACACAGTGACCTATGAATCATTCAAGTACTCACGAAACTGCTAATTAAGGCATGAACCAGTGAGAAACAGATGATCAGGGTATTGATTAGTATACTGGCGATGCTGAGTGGTTGGAATGGACGAGAGGGGAAATGAGATTGCTGCTGAGGTTGTTACATAAACAACCAATTATTTATTTTTTTGTATCTTTAGGCACTTTGCAACCTGTTGCAGTAAACCATTTGTTTTTATTTCTGTAATTTATCCTCCATCATTTAATTTAATATGAAGAAATTAGTCTAGACTTTTGCACAGTACTGTATTAACAGTTAAAACTAGGCTTATGACATATCATTGTTTCATTGATCATGATTTGCCTTTCAGGAAAAAAAGGTTGCACATTAAGACCTGGGATTTGCCAAAGTATTATATTTTGGACTTTGGTTTCTGTTTCTCTTGGACAATCTTGATTAAGGGCTTTTATTAAATAATTTTTAAGCATATTTTTATTACCCATGTACAGGCTTATAAATATCCAACATAATCTTTCAGAACAAGGCGTATAATAATATCATATAATAGAGTATAATAGAGTCATATTTGATTAGAGAGCTGCAAAAAGAAAATACAGATGTTCTTAATGCTTCGTTCAATGTGCATGCTAAAACCGAAATTCAAAAAAGCTGATCAGAAATACGGCGAAAAAATTAACTAGTTATTATCGCTGTCGTTACTCAGTCATTATCTAGGACTCCTGGTGTTAGTCTCTGTTTCTGCTGTTGTTCTTCAATCAGGAGGCTATCACAGACGGGCTGGAGATCGCAGTGTCCCCTCGTAGCCTACACAGTGAGCTGATGTGTCCCATCTGCCTGGACATGCTGAAGAACACCATGACCACCAAGGAGTGCCTGCACCGCTTCTGCGCAGACTGCATCATCACAGCACTCAGATCCGGGTCAGTCACACATTTTTTTTCACCAGCACCCTTTTTACCACGCTCTCTCTCTCACACTCACACACACTCACACACACACACAAAAGGCAGCATGGTGGTATAGGTGTTAGCACTGTGGTTTTGCACCTTCAGGGTCGGGGGTTCGATTCCCGCCTCATGTCTCTGTGCATGGAGTTTGCATGGTGGATTTCCCACAGTCTAAAGACTGCCTGTAGTGTGTGTATCCTTCAGTGGATTGGCACCTTGTCCAGGTTATATATACCCCACCTTGTGCGCAAAGACTCCTAGGACAGGAGCAACCCTGTACACATGATAAGCTATAATATATGATAGTGTGTGTGTGTGTGTTATGTAAAGAAGGATAGGGTATGTGTGGTAACTTACAGTATAACTGTGTAAACATTGATTGTGCAGTAGAGAAGATAACATGCTCAACACAATATACATGTACATATATTAATGTCTGAATAATACAGACAAACCGTGAACTCATGAATAAGCTAAGAAAAATAACTGCTCAACCCGATATGAATAGATCCGGTTAAAAATAGCTGGTTATGTCATCTGGGTGTGTTATGAATAGTCTTGTACTTCCGAACGCTATACATGCATGATGTCAAAAAAGCAGTTAAAGTATGACTGTAAAAAGCGTATATATGATCAGGTCGAGGCAAAAAAAAAAAAAAAAAAAACAAGGGGTGGAGGAAAAAAATGGCGTAGTTTTGTAGTAGTAATTTCTTGAATAGATTGAATTTGTGTGTTAATTATTTCTGAAGAGGAATGAATTTGCAAAGATATTTTTGCAACAACCTTCAGTTATGTGTCATTTGGTACAAATCGTGTTATGAATAACCCATCGTCTTTGGTTTTGTTCAGGAATAAAGAGTGTCCGACATGCAGGAAGAAGCTGGTGTCGAAGCGCTCACTCCGTCCCGATCCGAACTTTGACGCTCTTATCAGCAAGATTTACCCGAGCAGAGACGAGTATGAGGCGCACCAGGAGCGAGTGCTGGCTCGCATTAGCAAACACAACAACCAACAGGCTCTGAGCCACAGCATCGAGGAGGGGCTTAAGATCCAGGCCCTAAACAGGTCATTAGAGACTCAGTTATTATACACGTGGATGTTTGGTTGAAGTGTGTAGATTAGACATTTCTTCACATCTTTCACATATTAACTATGTTTGGGTGGAACCGTGGTTGGGATTCCCCCCTCCGTGGACTTTATTTGGTAGAAACGCTAGGGTGTAACGCAAAAATCTGAACAAAACATCTTGAATCCAGTTCACAAACGAACTGTCTTTTTATATATTTAGCCCCAGAATATAATTCTGCTATAAATATAATCCCCCCCCCCCATGTAAGGCTCTGCAATGTTAAGCAGTGTCTAAAGAAAGAGAAAATGAACCATCAATTTCACTCTGATTCATGCTACACAAGTTCACAGTTCACACCCACTTGCCCTAGTTTTATAGCGATGCCAGGAAAATGCAAATCGAGTCCAGCATGCGGATAATCCAGCTGGGTAATGAGGAACTGCTTGGCAAGCAAACATGAGTCTTTGAAAGCTCTGGGATCTCATACTGTACGATTCCTACATTAAATGAATAAGACTATACATGTATGTAAGGATGTATGTGCTTCTGTGACATTCTCTAACACAAATTTCTGGATCTTCCTGTATCTACTCACCCAGACTGCAGAGAGGGAAGAAGCACCAAATTGAGAACGGAAGCGGGGCAGAAGACAACGGCGACAGCTCGCACTGCAGTAATGCCTCTGTCCACAGTAACCAGGAGGCGGGCCCCAGCATCAAACGCACCAAGACTTCAGACGACTCGGGCCTTGACATGGACAACACCACAGAGAACGGAGGAGGGGACACAGCTCTGGACGGAGCCAGCGAGATCGAGCTCGTCTTCAGGCCTCATCCTACTCTCATGGAGAAAGAGGACGCTGCCCAAACCAGGTGAGAGAACACTGAACACGGAGAAAGTGATTAATTTAGGGTTGTTGTGGGCTTTGTTTTACAGTCCAGTCAGCAAGAATAGATCGGGTTTTTTTTTGTTTGTTTGTTTTTTACACAAGTGGAAGAATTCTAACGTGGAACAATATTGCAGTCTCTCTAACGATCATGATGAATATTTTTAACAGTCATACTGAGGTTATGGTCGGGTATTGTGTTCAGTCTAAGAGCAGCAGAGTGAAATTAAAATCTCTGGTTGTTGTAAATGTGAGACAAACAGAGACGTCGGTGTCCCACCACCATTTGTGGTATTTCCACTGTCGTCTGTGCAAACATACATGCAGTGAGGAGCATGGGAACGGCTTTGAGGGCCATGCTTGCCTTAATATTGTTTCAGATGATGATCGTTAATATGCTGCTGAAGGTTTTATCAAATTAAATTGAAAGAAATCTCAAGTCTGTATGAAGCACCTTATGGAAAAGAAGTATTTGGACACCTGATTATCACACACAAAATGTTGCCAGAAAGCTGCAAATGTTTTTTTAATATGCTGTAGCATTACAAATTTTCTTTGCTGGGACTTGGCCAAATCTGTTCCAGCATGATAATGCTGCTGTGCACAAAGCGAAGGCCTTAAAGACCTGGTCGGCAAAGATTGATATGGAAGAACTCGAGTTGTCTGGCTCGGGCACTGACATAAAACCCCATCGAACACCTCCGGGGTAAAATGGAAATCTCTGTCCTTCTCTCTTGACAAATCGACATCACTCAAATCCCAGCAGACATGCGTCAAAATCTAATGAAAGGGTGGGACTAAACCTAGCATAAAATGTTCAGAATACACATGCGGGTGTGATGGTCAGGTATCATGTTAGTGGCCACATTGTGTGTATGTTTTTTTTTTTTTTTTTTTTTTTTTTTTTTTCCCCCCAACGTTTGTTTATTATTGCACATTGAAACTTTTGAGGTTAAAACTTCAGAGATTTTATTATTTTTTTGTGCATGCAATTAGGTACATTAAGACTTCGGGCAACGCGACAGTCGATCACCTTTCAAAATACTTGGCTGTGAGACTCGCACTGGAGGAGCTGCGCAAGAACGGAGAGGCCAGTCCTATCAACGTGGAGGCTGCCAGCGAGAAACAGTACACCATCTATATTCCCACAGCCAACAACCAGTTCACAGTGAGTGGTTTAACATCGTATACAGCGTCATTCCCACTATAGCAGTGGTTCTCGACCCTCTCATGCCCTGAACATTTTGGTGTTTTCTCACCTGATTTAAGTAATCGGCTAATTAACAGCTTTTTTAAAAAAAATATATATTTACTGGTACAACACAAACACACAGGGTTGAGAACCACTAAACTACAGCGTACAGGATAATTGTAATAAAAGTTCAGTCCACTATAAGTGTGTCACACGGCGTGTCTCTGTCGCAGGTCCTCAATGGCTCTTTCTCCCTGGAGCTGGTGAGTGAGAAATACTGGAAGGTCAACAAACCCATGGAGCTGTACTTCGCCCCGACGAAGGAGCACAAATGAATCCAGCAGGCTGTGAAGCTCTAGAATGGACTGATGGATGTTCTTTTGCTCTCTCTCTCTCTCTCTCTCTCTCTCTCTCTCTTCCTCTCTCTGTCTCTATCCTCCTTTCTCTCTCTATCTCTCTCTAGTCCTGGAGCACTTGCTCCTTAACAACTGTGGCTGCTTTTTTAATTGTCTTTTTGTAGGAAAACAGGCCCAGGGGATTATAGATACTGGGGGAGGGAAGACTTTGGGAGTCATACTGGTATTTGATACTTTTTTTTCTTCTTTTTTTTTTTCCGTTCTCTTCCCCCCTTTTATGTTGACACGTTTGGTTTAGTGTCCCATCCTGAGCAGCAGTCTGTTATGGACAGGAGTCTGATGCGGCCTTCACTAAGGTTCATAATTAGTAATACAATCACAAACACCATGTGACCGTGTGACATATAGTGATTGTTTGGCTTTGGGGAATAATTAACCATCCGTGGCATTCCCTGTCAATGGCAGCCAATGGCAATATCCCCTCACCTTAGTGTACACCAGTGAGATCTCCCAAGCTATAAGAGATCATAAGTGCATTTTTATCGACCAGTCGCTCCTCTTATATAAACATTTACAAAAGCTGACTTGCCTTTCTTGCCACTGTGTTAAGGTTAATATGAAGACTCGAGTCTGGTCTGCACTGTCCACCCCACATCACACATCGACATTATAATACTACTGTATATGTTCTGTCGGCTGTATTGACTTTTGACCTTGTACATATGACATCACTTCAGATTAAGGAAACCTGTCACAGTAAGCAGACATCGACTCGCAACGCATCAGTAGCCGTCAGACATGCACGGAAACGAAGCAGAGTTTTGATATTAGCCGTATTTCATAAAAAGAAACATCGTTCATGACAAACCTTTTAGAGCATGAAGTATTTTTAGTTGGTCACCATTTGCATAAGTATGAGTTCATGTTGATGTTTTTGGGGAAAAGCTGTATACCACATTTGTTTGGAAAATAAAAGACCGTATGCAAGTGCTGCAGTGAGAGGGTTTGTCATCTGCATGTGATTTGAGTGATATGAGAATAACTCATTTATATATCGATCGCCTCTTTATTACCTGTTAGTAACTTATTGCTTAAGTACATACATGTTTGATGTCCAAATTTTGCTTTATTAGAGCTAAGATGCTAATGTAATTAACTAATAATGGAAGCGTATCGAGCTACCAGTGTTTCAAGCTTGACTCAGTAATACCATTTGCACACAGTTTTCATAAAAGTTATCATATGAATCATGTCTTAACATTTTCTCTCCTTTCAAAGTTTGTGCCAACTTTCATCCTTGAGACTTTTTTTATGTGAGCAACAGTTCTTTTGTGTGAGTCGTGATGAGGAAAAAAAGAGATGTCTGCTTCAATATGTCATTAAAAAATTTTTGGGGGGAAAATTGTAGGAGTTTAAAGGTAGCCCAGGAAAAAAAAACTGCCTTGACAATGCTCTGTGGTGTGTGGAGGTGGTACTGGAAACTACTGCGACACAATGAAAAGTGAAAGAGTCGTGCTTGCTTTTCGAGATTGAGTATAGCCAGTGTTGTTCCTGACGGCTTTGACGAAGACTCGCACTTTCTCTGTGTGTCGTCAGAACGCACAGTGTTGGGGGAGGGAGGAGCGTTCTGCAGAAATTATTTCACAATGTGTAGCAGGTTGCTGGCCAATGTCTGAGCCAAAAGGTGTGTGGAGGGGAAAACCTGCAATTTATTCAATTAGATCGACAGAAGCTGTGTGAAAGTACAACAATGGCCAAAAGTACTGAGACAAAATTGAAATTCTATCTTTTAGTGACTTTAAAAAAAATGACTAGATAATTTATTTATGTAATGAAATTACAACAATCAGTATTAAGTTCTTAATTCTTCAAAACCTAGGCAAAGAGTCAAAAAGACATCTGCAGCACTCTGGTGTCAAATGCTCAAGGCATGCCTCCGTGATTTCTTCCTGAATTTTTTTTACTCAATTAGCACATCTCTTTAGTCAGATTGGCTAGAACTAATTCGTCGAATCACAAGTTTTGTGCACAGGGAGAGCTATAATACATGCCGTATGTTTTCTTCATACCTTTGGCCACCAGTGTGCATGAGTGTTCTACTGGCACCGGCCCTGAAACGCCGCATTAGTGTCATATCAGACTTGTTTGGGAAATTTCTAATCCTGCACATGAACACATTATGTACAGTAAATGAGTGCATTTTATGCTGTGCATGAACATTAAAAGCTTAAAAGGAGCAGATTTGGTTACTGGGACGATGTCGGTATCAGGAATTGTATCATACTCCATCGTATCCAAATATGTGAAGAAATAACAAGGATCAATACTTCAAATGTGACAGATTTGCTGAACAACAGTCTCATTAGCTGTAATTTCAAACTCGCTTTTCACTCATGCCAGCAGCCTCTCCGTAGCTGGCACGTCTTCTCACGGCTACCTGCTGTGCCGTGGTACAATTTCGGTATGAAAGACAGAGCGCTGCTTTTAATCGATCCAGCTTTTAATCAGACATCGACTCAGTAAGAAGGTTAACTAATGGCTGAATTTAGAGACGGTTTTTAACCGAATACATACTGAACACTAGCAAGTGCAGTGCAGCCAAGTGTAATTCAGCATAGAACAAATTACTGATAATGAAAAAACAACCTGATAATGATGTGTAAATCTTAAAAGTACACAGAGATCAATTGTGACTGATGAAAATTAATAGACTAATATAGATCGGTCTAAAGTATACCGTGGAAAATGGCCTAATCTGTACAAAAGATCATCAAGATACTGCTTTGGTCCTTGAATTACCGGGTTTGAAATGGTAATAGGGCTGACCTGGATGTAAGAATATACACATGTATCCATAAACTGTTTTTATTCTACCTGGCTGTTTATGTTTAGCAGACATGAAGAAAAATCAAACCGGGGCAATCACTACAGAAGACGAGAGTTTTCAATTAATACAATTTTATTGCTTCCAAATGGATAACACATTATAAAAGGAATCATTCATAAGGCAGTTGGTAAACTGGTACATTTTATTTGCACTTTTGATCAAATGAGTGATATGCACAACTAGAACCACTCAAACATGGCCATGTCAGTCTGTTCATCACATACTGTATGGCTTCTTTGATGGATTACACAAAGGCTATGCTAAAAGCATTCCCTAAATACACACACACACACACTGGCTGGAAATTATACAGTGCAGTAATATAGTGCAGTACTTGAGGGATTGTTCTCACACCCTCTCTTCCGTTATTTGCGTTTAGCTTCTCTGAAAATGAAACGGCAGATTGTGAGTCAAGGCTAGCCCCAAATAATGCCTTTATATGTGATATACAAGATATACATAAACAAGTTTGAGTATGACGCGCAACAGATTTTATTTGATGCTGATGCTGGATCAGTCTTTGGCTTGTCCTGTCCTGATAAACAAAATGTAAAGTTGATAAAGAGCTGATCCTAAAACAGCGCCGTTGAGGACCAGACTGTCAGTAATAAAATAAAGCCAACGTGTTTGGCTATAACTCAGGGTTGGAACGGTATTGGAAAGAAAGAAAAAAGAAGAAGAAGAAAAAAGATTATCGTTGACTTTTAATATGTAGAACTTGTGCTTTCAAAATGGTTGTTAGGCAGCAGGGCAATATATGCTTCTAGGTGTTGTAGTGGTGTGGCGGTTAAGTACTATACGGACAACGTGAAGGTGTAGAGACTTTGGAAACAAGACAGAAGTATGAACTTTTTCCCTCAGACGTGATGTCCGGTTTGTAAGAATAGACTGAATATACCAATTACACATAGCGTCAAGAAAGAGCTGACTGAACCACCACAAGCGATAAATTTCAATATTGCATCACGTTTCGTGAACTCAGTTGTTACTGACACTGCGGTGACAATCTGACTGTTCGGTTTTTCACTTAGTAAAACCGTTCCACATTTACCCTCCTCAGCATCTAGCAGTTTATTACAAAAAAAAGTGCATAGACACAAAAATTCTCGAGCCTTTTTCTGAAATGTTTTAAAACATGCACATTTCGCACAAGAACATTCCCACTTGGAAACATAACGATCCAAACCAGTACCTCATAACTTATGTACCTATTTTTAAACCAGTGTACCGTTCCACCGCTAGTTATAACCAAACATCGTCATCTTTATTTTGGTAAAACCTTGACGTTACAGGTGTAGTTTGTAAGACAGGTAAGCTGCGTTGATATCAGCCGAGCACATATCAGTGTTGTGTGGAAAAGACGGACACGGAATCGAAACGGATATCTCTTACACTCCGGTGGGACTTCTGATCACGGAAATATGCTAAGCGTTGAGGGATTTTGTACCGTGATGAATTATTTTTAAAGTCATTTACTGATACGCGTTAGCGCCAAAGCACCTGATTCGAGCCCTGCAGATTTCATAAGCGCACGTGAACGCTGTTCGTGCCAGCTGATTAGCACAAGGTAGCTGTTTGTGGGGTGAGAGACTGTATGATATTTCATCTCACGTGGCAAAACGTACATGACAACAGTCTACAGTCATACCTCTAACACTCACACCTTCCGGGATATAACCTAATCTACCGGAAGTACATGTATACCTTAAGTCAGTTGAAGCTATTTTAACAGTTCGTTGGGGTGAAAGAGGTGGAGCAGATGGAGATAGAAGAGCATCTGCTTTTGTAAACATGTAAAGAACAGAGATCAGATCTGCAAATCCGCTTAAAAGGAATGCTGCTGTTCGGGTGACGTACAGATCTGAGCTGCTGTGATTTGCCGTCTCTGGACGAAACCCAGAATGTGAGCAATGTAACGAGAATAGAAAAAAAAAAAATCATAGAGGTGAAAAAAAAAAGGAGAGAGAGAGAGAGAGGCTGACGTCCTCCACAGTGTAATGATGAGCCTGGCGCTGAGCTTGGGCCAGCCAATCCCTGTGCCAGCGCTGCCAAGGCGTCCTGATGGAGAGTTAGACGGTTTTTCTAGCTGTGAGCACTCGCACGATGGAGCCCACACCACCTACGGAAAGTGCCTACACACACACATACACACAAAACATTTAGTTTCACAGTTACACAAGATCAATTGTCATATACAGCTAAGAAAAATGATGAGCAGCAGTCTGTCTATAAACAGCCACATCACACCATTTATCACGATTTACATCGTCACATATTGGATTTTTCTTTCTTTTACATAGTTGAAGATGAGCAGTCCAGAATTACAGGTACTTTTCACGAGAATACCAAAAGTGAGGCCGATTCATACTGAAAAGTGTTTTAGTTGCACTTTTGGTCTTGTAGGACGGATCTGTTACAGTTTTAACCCGAGGTTTCAATTCACATCAGCTCTTTAAGACATCCTGCTTATTCACCACGTAAAATGTACTTGGGTTTACGAGCATGAAGGTCGATTTCGAGCTACATATTTATTTATTCTACAGCACGCTTCTTTATTCATTCAGAAACCAGGAGGTATAAACTTTTGCACTCAATCATAACTATATAAAAATGATTAACTGTAATTTAATTCTGCTTCTCCCACACTGTAAACACACACACTGGGTGTACCTTCTCGTGCCACTGGAGCAGCGCCGCACTGCTGTTCTCTGATGGTCGTTCAAATCCTTTATAGATGTACTTCATAAGCAGGTCCACTTTAGTCTTATCCAGAGACTGGACCGCTTTCTCGATTTCGCTCGTCTTAAAGGCAGTGAGGACTTTCAGTACCAGACCCTCGGCCCGGTCCTACACACAAACACACACACACACACACGTTAGGGGGAAGATCTCGTATAAACATAAACATACCTATAAGAAATCCTTCAGCTAGGGACCTGAACGTGTGTGAGAGATCTGTATCCGGTCAGATGGTCTAATATTTACGTGTGTTTAAACGTTTATGAACTTCACCTCATTAAGCATTCAGGAAAAAAAAAAAAAAGATTACAACGTATCATCATCATCATCATCATCTACTTCATGTTTCTAACTTATTTTTCATTTATTAAGCCATAATGATATTTTCTTCCTGGTGCTTTATATAATATCTCCAGTATTTAACTGGATTTTTCCATTTCTTATGTAATGCATTTTATATTTAACCACTGAAAACCTCTCCAATGAGTTCCTGCTGGAAAACACATACCATTTTATATACACACTCGAATCGATATTTTTTCATTTAATAAACAAAATGGAAACATAATTAAAACATCGTGAGGGAATGAAATTCTCTCTATCGTGTTCAACTACACTGTCCACCTCCGGCTCTTAGTTTTTTAGTTTTTTATGCCTCTGACCTTGACGTTCTGGTTCTTGGTGTTGATCGGTGGGTTCTTCAGCACGGCCTGGAGGGCGTCCATCATGTTTCCTGTGCGTGGTGTTAAGAAAGAAACTACTCCAACAGCATCGTAATATTAACAGTTAACACCCTAATCTACAGGCTGTCCCAGGTATCTTCATATCGAGAGACAACTGGAAATGGAAATCATGTAGACCAGTTACTGGAGGTCCCCCTTCCCCTAGCACACCTGATTTAACTAAATCAGCTGATTACGATTAAGATTCAGTTATTCGTCACATGTACGTTACAGCACAATAAAATGATTTTTACACAAATCCCAGTTAGAAAGCTGGGGTCAGAGCGCAGGGTCAGCCAGGATACAGCGCCCCCTGGAGCAGATAGGGAATAAGAGCTTTGCTCAAGGGCTCAACAGTGGGAGTGTGGATGTGCTGGGGCTTGAACCCCCAACCTGCCGATTAGAAACCTTAAGCATTTGAGCCTGTTTCTGAATAGAAGTGGTAGAGCAGGGGTTCCTCCAGGAGCAGGGTGGGTAACCACTGATATAGAGGAAATAGTTACTTTTGTGTTTTTCCCTATGTATAGAAAGTTTTGGTACACTTAGTCTGTCTGTTTTGCCCTGTGAAGTAAACACAATGGCATGGTGCTTGTGGTTTTAGGAGTAATATTTAAAAACACTCACAAAATTAAACGTGCCCACTTTGTCCAAATACAAGGTAAGTTTATGGCTTCAGGTTAAAATTTTGGGACTTCGGCACTGTGCACACTCCAACCAACCATCCATCCATCCATCCATTAGTGATGGGTCGTTCAAGAACAATTCGTTCTTTTTGAATGTGACTCAGAAGAATGAGTCGTCTCGGAGAGTGATTCGTTCATTTTCTACTGGGCGCGCATGCACAAATCAGAATTGAGCGATTCTTTCTCAATGAGTCTTCTACTACGAGTCATTCGTTCTTTTGTCACATGACTCCCATAGACGCTATGCGGTGCATTAGATTCAAAAGAACGAACGACTCACACTAGAAGATATGAGAGGTGAGCTACTCATTCTGTTTATTATAATATGTCCTTAGCTGCATTGTAATATTTTGATTACTGGAACTATAGCCAACATTTGTGTACGTAGATGTTTTGGGGGCCTTTTTATTGAAAACGCAACATTTTATTTTATTTCTGATCAAAAGAACGAAATGAACTAAATGACTCAATAAAAGATTTGTTCATTTTGATGAACGAGATTCAAAGAACCGAGTCACTAAAATGATCCAAACTTCCCATCACTACCATCCAACCATCTAGGAACCTCCTGTAGTCCAGCCAGGAACCGTGGAGGCCAGTGGTGGTGAATGTGTAATTTATTCCCATTTTACAAACGTGGTAGGACCTCCGGCCAACATTCACAAACTATGAGCGATTTGGGAACCCCAAATAGCCTAAAGGAGGAAACTGGAGTACCAGAAGAAAACCCACCAAGCACGGGGAGAACAAATGTGGCACATCAGGCAACGGAGATACCCACCCTGGAGATAAATCTAGAGATAGATCGGGTGTTTCTGTGGAAGTTACTTATGGGGTTGGGTAGGTATTTTAGGGAAAGCCACATTCGGTTACATTAAAGCCTAATCTGCATGTCTTTGGGAGGAAACCGGAGCACCCTGAGAAATCCCACCAAGCCCTGGGAGAACATGCAAACTTCATGTACACAAACCCAAAGCGGGAATCGAACCCAGACCCTGAAGGTGCAAGGCGACAGTGCCACAGAGCCACCACTGTGCTCACAGCACAACTTACAATGATTAAACATGACATTTTACTCTTTCTTTACTTACTACTCACACTTGTTTTTAGGAGGGGCCTAAATGCTGAGATAAACTCGAAGGTCGTGTTTAAACACGCACAGATGATGCCTTGCTTGCTTGCTTGCTTGTCAGCAAAGTCGAGTCCCAAATAGCACCGTTTTCAACTATATAGTACACTACACAGAACGTCGAGCGCTCTAATGACGTCACTGAATTAGTGCTCCTTTGTAGGGAGCTTGTTGCTGTTTAAGATTCCGCCCGCGTAACGAATGAATGAGGGCTAACCACACCCATTACATTTCCTCACCGTCAACGCGACGGCTTTTCGGGCACAGGTTAATAAATAGAGAGACATAAAGCACTTATTTATTAATATCGTAGTTAAATATACATAAACGGATGCGAATTATTAATATAATAATAAAAGTCCAAAGGATATTGTCTGATGAGGGAGTCGACCTCGGCCTCGTCCGGACCCAGCTGATTCTCTCCGCCTTTTTCCTCTTCATCCACAAACTTGTTCTCGTCATACTCGTCCACGTCAACCCTTCTAAAGCGGTCCGAAACCGTATTCTTCGACATGTTTAAACGCCTCGTAAAGTTATTATAATACAAAAGAGAAAGAGTAGCTGCAGACCCCGGTACTTTTCAGGAAGCAAGCGATCCTTCCGCAGTCACTTCCGCGTAGAGCGCCCTCAAGCGGTCCAGGACTTCCGCTTTCAATTTTTATGTAATACGCAGACGAGACCACGAGGTGGCGATGTTTATCTTCGTATGAATAAATACTCTCCAGAAAATCAGGAAGCGTTAGGACTGAAGTTTGTGAATCGACTCTGATTCAGTCGACTCGATAGTGAGAGTCGATCACACACACACACACAGTAAAATAAACCATAAGTTAAGTAGGTGATACAGTGATTGCTGCAAATGTAACCTGAAATTTTTTTAAAGATTTATTTTGAGGTCTGTGTACGTTGAGTGAGTGTGTGTGTGTGTGTGTGTGTGTTCTCCCCGTGCTTGGTGGGTTTCCTCTCACAGTAACAATTGGGCATCAAGCTGGCAAACCGATCCCTTAAGTATCTAAACCTTAATACATTAATTTTCTTCTTGTGAATTTGTTCAGAAGTTTTGGTTTAATTTGTATTCTTATTTAAACAAACCCCTTGTCTTTGCACTTTCTTTTAGCTTAAAATATATTATTTGTTATTACTTTGACTCTGCCAACAAATCTAAAGTATATATTTTCAACTTTTTTATTTAGTTTGGCAAATTCTTCATACATAAGCAAAAATATATGGGCTCAATTCCCATTCTTTCACATTTTCTGATTGAGATTGACTCACTGCTCACGTCTTTTTGTTTGACTAGCAATAATAAATGTGTCAGGTTTTTGGAAATATATGGGGAAACTATTTCTATTAACTCTGATTAGGTTTATATAGCTTTCCTTGCTTTTACATTATTATTAGTATTATTTTACTATTATTATTATTATTATATAATATATATTATTATAATCATTAATTTATATATTTTTCCTTATTTTAAGCAACATAACCTCTTACTGTAATAGACTTTTCTTTCCTTTCCTCTACTTACTTCTATATTCTTTACATTGTTAATGTTCTCCTGAAGGTGGTTGTATTTCATCTGTTTGGAAGAAGAAGAAAAAAAACCTTAAGTAACTGCCACAGAAATGAAGGAGTTGGTGATGGGTCGTTCATGAACAATTCGTTCTTTTTGAACGAATCTTTAACCTGACTCAGAAGAATGGGTAGTCTCGGAGAGTTTTCTACTGGGCGCATGCGCAAATCATCACAAAACTCCCATAGGTTATATACAGGAAACAGAAATGAGCGATTCGTTTTCAGTGACTGGTCTACTCCGAGTTGTTCGTTCTTTTGTCACATGACTCCCATAGACGCTATACAGTGCAATAGATTCAAAAGAACGAATGACTCAGACTAGAAGATATAAGAGGTGAGCTACTCATCCTGTTTATTATAATATGTCCTTAGCTGCATTGTAATATTTTAATTACTGGAACTATAGCCAGAATTTGTGTATGTAGATGTATTGGGGTTCTTTTTATTGAAAACGCAACATTTTATTTTATTTCTTATTAAAAGAACGAAATGAACTAAATGACTCAAAAAAGGATTCGTTCATTTTGATGAACGAGCTTCAAAGAACCGAGTCACTAAAATGATTCAAACTTCCCATCACTAACAGATGGACTGTATCTCCATCGTCTCCTGATGTGTGCGAGATGGTGCATGGACAGACCAAAATAACAAAAGATATAAAGGGAGGTTCCTGTCAGACAGAGGATAAAAGTCGTGCAAACTTGAGTCAAACCAGTCAGGATGTGGAATTGGTTCCAAGGCTTTTAAGTTGACTTGAAAGCTTTGGAATCAACTCCATGTCCTTTTTGGCATCGACTCTCAGTGTTCTTACCATATCTTTTTGGGAATTTATCTCAGTCTCAACACCCAGAAACCGCACTGCATTCAGTCATTATGATTATCATTATCTGACAGAATCTGTATTTAACCTTATTCATGTTGGTTTTTTAATTGATTCATTCATTGTCCACACACCCTTTGGACTGGACACAGGCAAACACACTTACTTATCGACTACAGGCAGTTAGGAAGCACTGATTGACCTATGACGCATGTCTTTGGACTGTGAAGAAAACCAGAGTACTGAGAAGAAACCTTAAAGGCATGGGGAGAACATGTAACCTCCACACACACAGACTGTGTGGAGAGATTTAAACCAATTTAAAGAGATTTAAAGTCCAAATAGTAATTATTTGCTATTTATATAGATTATTTATTATGTATTTTATTTTTGCAGTAATTGGTGAGGATTTCCCCTGATTTCAGGTGCTATTAATGAGACTACATTTAAGATTCCTAAACTTGATTGTTATTGTGTGAACACAATAAAATTGCAATTGTGTCAACCTCATCTCACCAAGTGTTGCATTTTATATACTGTACAAGGGGGGAAAAGCAGCTAAAAAAGTGCAGAATTAAAGGCGTAAAGGCGTGGTGAGACAAATATGGACTGTTGATGTACTGGAGTGTTAAATAACATGTACAATACTGTTCAAAAGTCTGGTCACATCTACTAACAGTTGATATTAAGATGTGTCTGCTACTTATGATCTGTAAAAACTTCATAAAGGCTCAAATCTGAGGTGCTGTTTGTTAATTGGTGATTCCTGAAGCTGGTGACTCAAAATGAACTTTTCTGCAGCAGAGGTAAGATTTTGGGCTTTCCTGTGATGGTCTTTATGAGAATCAGGTTCATCATGGTGCTTGATGGGTTTTGCAAACGCACTTACTGTTTTTTCAAGAACTATTCCAGAACAGCTGACCTTCATGTCTTAAAATAACAACAGACTGTTGTTGTTAACAAATATGGCTTTAAGTAATTCATTACCTCATAGTTTTAAGTCTTCAGTATTGTTGTAGGATGTAGAAAATAAACCCAAATTTGCGTCCAAACATTTGATTAGTACTGTATGTTGATTAGAGATACTGTATGTAATCTGTGGTAAGTAAATACATATTGCACACACTCCAAGTAAACTGGTAAATGAGTAAATATGGCATATACATGGGTTTCGTTAATGGTGCTTTAATAGACTTTATGTGTAATAATACGGAGGATCAAGAAAGGATTATATTCAGCACTCATGTTTATCCAGATTGAACTGGAGTTTTATTAAGGTAGAACAATTTAAGTATTTACAAAAATATTCTGTATAAAAGTTGGTAATCTACTAAAAATCATAAGAAAAGATTGATCTTTGACCAATCTTTAATTCAGGATGCATATCCAGCACATACAGTACTTTCTAAAATCATCAAAGCCTGATATCGATTTTAAAGATCTTTTTCTTCATGCGCTGTCAATCAATAGAAAAATTAATAATGCACAAATCATAACAAAAAAAAAGCTAATATTTCTCATTCTGCAGTACATATTGTGTAAAAAACAAATTTTAATTATTAGTGTTATCCAGCGCTAACTGTACCGTGCTATGTTCTAGTAACTGTGCAGTTTTATAAGCTCATAAAGACATAAAATAAACATAGGTCATGAGGTCCAATAAGCCTTCGAGTTTTCACAGAACTGAGATGATATTAAACGTACTTGATTCATAAATACTACACAAAAATATTAAGAATATGAAGCGTTGGAAAAGCGATGTATAAATAGACCTTAGATTTTAATGAAACAATGTAATTTCTGAAATGTTCATTTACAGAACTGATCTGCAGTTCATGATTACACAGAAACTGACACGACTTATAAATATTAAATCACAACCTCCCTGCCTCCCACACAACTTCACAAAAAAAAAAAAAAAAAAGCAAGTCATTCCAGTCCTCACCCAAACTCTTACACCACAGAATGAACAAATTATTGTACAGAAAAAGGTTAATCTGGGTATCTGGGTAGACAGGGTTGAATATCATGAGTATTATACGTATACTAGAAAGTGTGCATAAAGCCAGGAAGTGTACGTATACGGAGTATACAACATGTCACATCATGCCATCACTTCCTGATCCTTCCAGGCAGCTTGTGGTTGTTTGAGGGCAGGTATGCGTCTCTTTGTAACTTAATCTTGAGATGACTGGCTGTAAAATGGAGCTTAAGAAATGAATGGAAAGCGGGATAAGTAAATCGGCAGGATGTCTTAAACCGAGTACACAATTTAACTCTAGATCCATCACCAGAATGTTTTAATAGAAATGGCTTGAACTCAAGACAGTCCTTTCACTTACGCCTAAGTTTTGTCATGACATACTGTATAGACCTGCACAATCGGTCAGGAAGCACACTGACACAAAAAACATAACCTTTAGCCATATGTTATTAAATAACAAGGCTTTGCATTTTCTTTCTGTTGACAATCATTTGATTCATTATAGAACAATAACAGTACATGACAGGGAAATATGCACTACCCCTCAGCCACTGAAGCTACACCATATAAACACTTGACAGACATTTTGGAAGAAAGGACTGGAACTCTTCATGAATGATGAATTTTCATCCCATCATGTTATCCATCCCACGGTGCATTTGAGCATTTGACTGTAGGACTGCAGTGACTTGGTTTTCAGACATCGTTCTGCACTTCGCAGTGAACAACACGTGATTAAATCCATACGTGTGTGGAGATTACTCACAGTCAAACCCGCCCTAAAGACATCTACAGATACAGATCTCTGCTCATCTGCGCATGTGTTTGTGTAGACACACAACACGATCCGTCGTCAAAAAAATAAATCACAAATTAAAAGCGGCAAAAAAATCCACAGGATGCCCGTCACATACTGTGCCTTAATGCGGTGAATCCAGTTCTGCTTGTCCTGTCTTACTTCCATTTTAACCCAGTGTCCAGCAGACTTTGATGTGACTTCCAAACTCTCAGGAAACTGAGACTGTGATTTAACCCTCTCGTTGTGTTTATCTGTTAGGCGTGTCCTTTTTAACAGTGCTGCGTTTCAGGAACTTCTTGTTTTCAACCTCATTGAGCGAAAGAGAGACATTGCAGCGTGACGGGTTCATCCGCCTCAGGAGAATGCTGTCTTTGATGGCTTCTTTTATAAGCTGCAAAACAATACAAGAAGAGAAAGAGAATGAGAGAGAGAGAGAGAGAGAGAGAGAGAGAGAGAGACATTACAAGTCCTACAAAGATTTTTTTAACAATATGTGCACTCATGGACAAAAGAAACTTTGCACTATAAAAAAAATTATCCAAAAATGTGTACTGTTACAACAACCTAAAATAAAATCCTTGTTACATTAAGAACTCAGGTAAGATAAAATGATGGTAATGTAGGGATGGAACTCACTAGTCACCACCTGATACTATATTATCATGATATCTAGGTGCTGATCCGACTTTATAAACATCCCTATTTGATATTACACTGTTTTCCAATTTTGTTACAATTTTAAGACCTTTTAAGAACCTTTAAAATAAGTTGTCATAAATCAAAAGTTTTATACATTAGCTTCCACAGCTTCACAACTGAATTGAACATAATTAACTGTAGGACGGAATGAAATGTAGTCCATTCCTTATAGTAGCGTTCTTGGTTTAAAAACAAAAAGGTGGCATTTAAACAATACAAACTAATTGAAAATACAAGAGTTTTACATTTAACTTAAAATAAAATTAAACAAAATTTGGCATAATTATTATTTCTAAACAAACTTGGCAAATAATTCATTCGTACCACATGGTATTTCAATATGTGAATAGGTTAGAGTGTACCTCCTGTAGGGTAAGAAATTGCAACTCAAATGCCTCCAAAGTGTAAAAACTCAACCTGACAATGAGCACATGGACACACGCAGGTTTTAACACTTTTTCTTTTTGTGCTCGCAGTATCCAGAGAAAATGCCATTTGGAGACTTTTGATAATGTAACGCCATAAAATTGGCTCTGATCGGCCAATCACCAGTCAATCAAGCTGAAAACCAGGAAACTCTGGTAACTGACAGATCAACCGGTGCTCCCCCTCCTAACAGCGTTATCCGCTCCTTCCACTTGTGTGATCTCACAGACGCCCCTGATTGGCTGTAGAGCCGTGATTAATGTGGGAGCACTAGGTACCTCTCATCCCTCCTCTCTGAGAGAGCTCGGCCAATCAGCTCTCTCTAGACCTCCGGCAGTGAGAGGTTACAGCATCACCCGGGAATTGAACTTGTGATCTCCGGATGATAGGGTCACTCACTCACTCACTCACACTCACTCTCACACTCACACACTCACACACTCACACACTCACACTCACACACTCACACACTCACACACTCACACTCACACACTCACACTCACACACTCACACTCACACACTCACACTCACACACTCACACTCAC
>JAQMYL010000003.1:8930163-8944992 GCA_030014365.1 Clarias pachynema | reverse complement strand
CTCTCTCTCACACACACTCACTCTCTCTCACACACACTCACTCTCTCTCACACACACTCACTCTCTCTCACACACACTCACTCTCTCTCACACACACACACACACACACACACACACACAATTTGATAAATGCCAGATAGCATTGGGGATTGTGGGAGGAAACCCACCAAGCACAGGAAATCAGGCACACAAACCCAAAGGCAGGTCGGGCGCACCCTTGAAGCCACAGTGATATCCACTACGCCACCCAGGGTGGTAAGATCACTATCATATTTCCTAAGATCAATTTTTTCTTAAAGTCCTTATTAGGACATTCTTTTCTGAACAAGGGAGACAACAGACCTCGATGTTGTTGAGTGTGTTGAACTCCATGAGGTCATGCAGTTGTCTGAATGCCTGATTCGAGTACTGGAAGTTGAATGTGGAATACGGGGTCTCGGGATCGTCAAATATGTCGAAGTCCGCAAACTCCTTCTCCTTATCCGTCTCTCTGGGAACTCCTTCGGAACAATAACATAAAAGATACACATTTTATTTCGGTTACTAAACAGCTCAAAAGAGTCTTAAATATCACTACACAACAATTAATCAAAGCACAGGGAGGGTTCAGGTTACCAACCAACAATGAGCAAACATCAGAGGTTACGGTTAGGTCATATTTGAGAATGATCAACATTGTATGGATTAATGACAAGACAAATGTGGAGCATAAAACATGTAAATTCTGTTCTAATATTAAGCCATTCTAACGTTCAGATATGTCTTCAGGTGTATATGTGTGTGTGTTTTTAATATAGCCAGTGTGGTTGAGCTAGGACCTTTAAGATGAAGGAAGCATAGTGTGAGAGGAGATCTTACGTTGAGCTTTTAGCTGACTAACAGGTGGCTCCTGAGTGATGCAACACAAACATGTTCTATTGTTCAGAGATGACAATTTCAAATCCCAACAATAGCACAGACATCTATGGGGACAAGGAAGCAAAACCGGTCATGCTCTCTCGTAGGGAGACATAACAGTACTGTTATCTCTCTCCTGTCAATCACCGAGACACGACCCAATCATGATGTCTCTGAGTTTATGTAGAGGGGGAAAAGGCAGATAACACATTCCTCTTTAACGTTGCTCTCTAATGTTGAGCATTTTAAATTGATTTCAGTGGCTGGCTTCACATGCCTTCACAGTGTACTGTATGTCAAATGATAAGAGAGAACTGCATGATGGGTAGGAATTGGCAGGTGACCAAATTGGGGAGAAAGTAGAAGAAAATGCACAACTTTTAATCTTTTACATAAAAAAAGTCACAACTTTTAATCTTTTACATTAAAAAAATGAACTATTCCTTTAAAAATGGCTGCTAATAAAAATAAGCAACTTAAGAAAATGAAAAGAGTTAAATTTGTACTAAAGACACTAACTTTGAACGCATTTCGGTTTAGCTCAGTGGGTCTCAGTGCAGAAGCTTCATACGAGTTTCAGCTGAACTTTGGAATGCTTTTTTGCAGGAAATGAGGGTTGTGGAATTTGGCTCTGATTATTTACAGTCATGTGTAAAAGTTAGTACCCCCTCTTTTTATTTGAAGATTTTGGGTAAAAACATATGAAAAGAAATCCGATCATAGTGGGTCTTAATGTTGTACTATGCAATAAAAACTTTTTTCACCTTGCCATTATTTATTTAACAAAAATAAAGCCAAAAAAACCCCCCATCAGGGCAATACTAAGTACACCCTTATTGATTTAAGAGGGTAAGTTTGCAGCCCTTGATTAATTGACCATCAGACCTCTATAAAAGCAGAAGTTCTTTCAGTTTGCTGGGCTGCAGAATGTAGGTGTGTATTACACAAGACCGAGAGAGAAAGAAATAAGCAATGGTCTTAGAAAAGCAATTATTGCTGCACATTAATCTTGAAAGGGTTATTAAACATTTTCTAAACAATTTGGAGTTCAACAATCTACAGAAAGATTCATCACAAGTGAAAAGCATTCAAGGCAGTTGCAGGAGTGGACGTCCCACACATTCACTCTAAGGTCAGACGGTGCAATGCTCAGAGAATGCAAAAAAAGGTAAAAAAAAAAATCCCCAAGAGCTATATCCCAGACCCTACAGGCCTCACTGAGCATGAGAGCACAAATAAAATCCATGCCAACACTGTTAGAAGAAGTACGGTTTGTTTGGAAGCGTTGCTAGGGGAAAGCCTTCTGTCTAAAAAGAACATGGAAGCATGACTGAGGTGCACAAAACTGCATCTGGACAAACCACAGGACTTCTGAAACAATGTCCTATGGATAGATGAGATCAAAGTGGAGTTGTTTGGCCTTAATGCTAGTAGAAACAAAACAACATAACAGCAGAAACACCTTTGTCAAGCATGGCGGTGGAGGGGTGATGATTTGGGCTTTTTCAGCCACTGGACCTGGGCACTTTGCAGCCATCGAGTCAACCATGAACTCCTCTGTACGATAGAGTATTCTACAGGTACATCTAGTATTCTACAGTACACTAAATATTGTTGAATTTCTCGGTGTATACAAACTGAAACTACAAATCCTTGACACATATCCATAAAAAATGTTTGTATCCTCACCGGGAGCCTTGAATTCCCTGAAGTGGATGTTGGTGAGGACGAAGTGGATGACAGTGGGGCAGTTTTTTTCCCCTGGCCTGGGCTTGAACACGTAACACTCCTTCAGACCTTCACGATCGAACACTTTTACGTCGATCTTAGGGAAAGGCAACTTGTTCATGCGTGCCCATTTTTCAGCCAATAAAAGCTCCTGAGGGGGGAAAAAGTCAAATATTATGAAACTGTCACAAGATACAATCATATGAAATGATTTATAATATGCAGCTACATCATATGGCTAATTTTGTAGACACTGGATGATCACACCCATAAGTTTTGTACATAGTCTGCTCATCTTTGCTGCCATCTTTAATAACCTCCAATATTCTACTGCTGTCATAATAACTGCCACAGTAACCAATTGTCAGTCGTGTGGTACAAAATGGATATTTCATACCAACCTTAAAAGGAGGACTGGAATCACTGGGCTTGGCTGAGAAATCAAAAGATATGATGAGATCAACACCACGCTGGGGTCGCAGAATCAATGGGTAGGGAAGATTAAAGGTCAGGCCACTGTCCACCACATGAATCTTCTTACTCTTTACGTCCAAAGGCTCATAGATGCGAACAAACTCATTGGGATCTACAAGAAGAATGTATTTGTAAGGACTCTTAAAACATGATTAAAGAAATAAACGCTTTAAGGGCGTTTTCACATTCGAGCACCAGGATCATTTCTGAGAACATTTGAGAAAAACCCAAAGTCTGGTTCATTTTGTTCAGTAAGTGGTCTTGAGGACAACACAGTGTACTCGGGCATCGATCAAATCAGATATGGAAGCCAATCATACCCTAATACGGACGTAGATGCAATGTCATCAGCGCTATCTGTCTCCTCCAAAATCTCTGTGAGTGTGTGTGTGTGCCAATTTCACCATCTCACTTACACAGAGCTGATAAAGTAGGAAGGCATGAGAAGCTCTTGACATTTATTCCAAAATGTCAATAATATTAATCATAGCACGAAGACTGACTTCCACGTTCTCTTCTTCTACTTGTGGTTAACACATGGTAAGTGTGAAAGTGCTTTAAGGCACCTTCCATAAATGTAATCATTGACTAAAGGGTGCATGTTAAAAAAAACAATCAATCCTTCTTAAAAACCTTATCAATATGAAATTAAAGGATGCTATCTAGGATCAAGCTGGCAAAACACATGCATAAAAACTATCCTTACATCTTCTTGAAGGTCTGAAGTAGTCTAAAAAAATTCCACACTTCTGTTTAAGAAGGAGTGTGGACCATAAACTCGGTTTTCTCCTCACTGTAGTGTGAGTGGGAACTACACTCAGTGAAACAAACCTTTATGTATTGCTGCAAACTGAAAGCAGCACCGTTCAGTGCTTAGGGCTAAACCTGCAGTGGCATGCAGAGGAGCAAGTCTGTCTGCATTATTGATGATTTAATATGGAGGGGACGAATTCTCAAATTTACAGAGAACCAAACAAGCCTATGCTGTACAATAAGAGTTTCCACCGATCATCTAATGGATAAAGCATGTTTGTTTGTGTACCTGTGACGGCGTCGACATCATCTTCAGTGGAAAACTGTGATTGGAAGGGATGGCGAGGGGTAAAAGGCAAAGAGGAGTTTAAGTTCAGGCCCAGCATGAAGTTGTGGACTTTTCCTGCACGGCCTTCGCGCGTGTTAAAAAGTGTCGTCTCGCCCACCATGGAGGTGAACATTCGCTGCACCCAACTGGCCTGAGCATTACGCTGCCGCTCCTCCTCCAACTCCGCAGACTCTGTGCCCACTGAGAGACAGGTAGAGCAAAACATAATATATAATGAGAAAGAAGAGATGAAAAATAGAGAGGCATGAATGGACAGAGTAAAAGAAAAAAAATAGGAAAAAGGGAATGGAGGTGAAAAGAGAGACAAGGAAAAAAACAGAAACAAAGAATTAACAAAAGATAGTGACAAGATGACTTGGAAAAAGTGGGAAAGAACAGCAGATAAGACAGAGGACAGAAATGAAACAAGGGAGGAGAGAGTACAAAAAAGAGAAATAAAGCAGCTAAGAGGGAAAAGTAACATGAAAGAAAGGCAAACAAAAGAAGACAAACATGCAGAAAAGGGAAAGGAAAAAAACAAACAAACAAACAAACAAACCCAGCTTATTTAATACTAATATGAACATGAATTTAGTTTTAATAAAGTTTACTTAAGAAGTATAAGAGTGACTCACTCCTGCGCAGTTCCTCTTCGTTATCTGTCGTGTCATTTCCGAGAATGTGCTCTGGTTTAATTTGCTCTGCAAATAAAAAGAACAAAGAAATGAAACGGCCTACACAAGTTACCCACTCTTACAATTTTCTATTCCACATTATTTGATATATAAATATATATGAGGGGTGTTCGAGTCAAGTGGGAACTTGTGATGAGGTTTCCGGTGAACGAAGGCATAAAACAGACTGACATTTCCAGAAGCCATCAAGCAGCACAGTCTGTGGGACTGTACACACAATCCTTCACCAACACCACTTTATAAGAAATTGACTGGGAGTTACTACTACAAGTGCTGACCAAGTCATTTCCACATTTCTGAGACATTAAGGGAGTTCCTGGGAGGCCAGCGTTCCAGACATGAATCATGGCTCCGGCTTAGTGAGAAATCTTTCTACCCCGATTCTGGGATGAGTGCATTAGTGTAGTATGGGAGCATACAAAGGTAATTTTTACTCCCATAACTGTGTTCGGTTGTTCTGCACAATCAAAAGTCTTGGTTTGAATTGAACGCTCCTCATGTCATATAATATGAAACTCAATATTATAGGGGGGTTTTGTTATAATTTTAATTATACATTACATATTTTAATAATACATGTAAAACACACACATAAATGTCAGTAACTTGCACTCTACTGGGACGATACATGCCCACAAAAGAAAAAAAAAAAAAAAAAAAAAAGCAAACACCACTCATGCAATAAGAACATCTGGGAATTATTGATTGCTAATGTGTTGCAGATCAACATGTACACAGGCCACATGGTTTAGAACTGTACAGTTGGACATGGAAGCTCGTACTGTTCCAGTAATATGAACATACTTTTCATTTTGTAAGGTCACATGGTTTGCTACGTTGGCATGTACAAGTGCACTAAAGAGGTGTGATATGGTCTAAACTGATATAATCTGACAGTCTTATCAGTTACCGTGAGAAAGGAAATCGTAACACAGTCCACACTGACTGTTCATGGAAGAGAAGAAGGTGTAATTTATTACAAAACAAGTACGACCATTTAAATAAGACAGAAAGATGCAGAAAAAGTAGCTCATACAAACACCTGCCACACTACCGTGTTCTTATTAATGAGACTAATGAATGTCATGTCCATGCCGATGGAGACGATGGAGTGTAAGTAATGGTGGGACTCAGGATTCATGTGAAACAGTATGGTATAAAAGTGTTTTCTCTGCGCTTTCCGGCTAAATATCCCATATGAGTCCCACCCTGACACTTTTCAATATGAGTACAAAGTCGAACATCTCCATCACCAATCGAGCCTTACCAATCTCCTCCTCCATAGTGCTGCAGCCAGTTGTCTCCTTCACTCCGATGACTCGATTAAACAGGATGGAGAAAGCACTGCCCCACACACCTACAAGACACACACAGGCGCTCGGTGTCATGCTGGACGGGACAACCTGCATATTACGCTCACACCCAAGACCTTTCCGTCATAGAACAATCAATACAGTAAATTATCCATAATACGCTGGATTAACCATTTAATGATCCATCAAACCTTACAAGATTTCAATGCTTTCCCCCATTACCTTCAAATCATTACTTACAGAGTGCTGTGAAAAGAAATGTTAATATTTCACTTGTCATATGTGCTACTTAAGAATTCCTTATTTTTATTATTATTATTTTTTTTAAACTTAAAACCAGAATGAACAAATCTGTGATATTTGGGTTGACCTACGCCTCCTTTACCACCATCCTCCGCACCATTCCTGCCTTTTTTTTTTTTTTTAACAGTTGCAGACCTTTGGAACGGACTGTGCTTGACTTCTACAACAGTATGTTTGTATCACCTTTTGTACAAACACATTTTTTGTATGTTAAATACTTTTTAGGGTGTGAATAATTTGGTCACATTTTTGCCACTAAAATGACTAATACTTAATTTTTTTGTCTCCAATAATAAAAAAATAATCGTGTGTTTATTTTATACAGATTTTTAATTCCAATTGTCAAGAAGGGCACCAATAATTCTAAAGGTAACTGAAAAGCAAAAATACATGATGAGGTGGTGATGATGATGATGATGATGCAGATCTATTTATCAAAGTTTTTATGTAGCTGTTTCCCATATAGGAATGTAATTTATGGACATAATTATAAGCAAAATATTTGCTGATATGTAAGCAATAAATGTTGGTTCCCCATAGTTACATATAGGGGTAACATATGATTTTAGGGGGCATACATACATCAGTATATATCAAAATCGGTAATATACACTGTACAGTACTGTACAAAAGTTTTGAGCCACCCCTCATTTCATGATATAAAATGAAATGTAATACAAATCAAACTAAAGAAACGGGAACATAAGTTTTACTGTAACAGTTTGCAAAGTGCCAGAAGATACAATTTAGAACTTTGTCTTGAGACAACCTCCGCAGCAACCTCATGTCCCCTCTCATCTGTTCCAACCACTGAAAATTCAGCTTCACCAGCATTCTAACCACCGACCTCATCTATTATCATCTTCATCGTTTCCTCAGTGGTACATGCCTTAAGTTCGACGTTTTTTTTATGCTTGAATGATTCGTAGGACTAGATTGAAATGAGAGCCAAAAATCAGTTTCAGAAAAACCCTTCAGGAAGTCTGGAGAACTATTCCTCGAGACTGTATTACAAATACGAGAAGGTCTGGCTCTTTGTAAGCGAAATATGAAGAAACGTGAGGTGGCTCAAGACTTAAATATATGAAAACATATATTTATTAATATATTTAATATATGAAAACCATTTATATTTACATGATTTTTCTTACCCATTAGGAAGTGTAGTGGGTTCTCGTCATACTTTTTCACTACGCTGCCCATGAAGAACTTGCTGCCGAAGAGCTCAGGTGACATAAAGGTGCCATATTTTGCCATGCCGATCTCATAAGGACTAAACTCCACCCAGTCTGTCACGGGGAAAAAATGTGTACCAAATTACCAGGAAGTTGCTGGTTTAAATGGTAAGCTCTCAGACACCTTTAGCCAGTTTCAAAGTTTATTTACATCCTAAAATAAAACAGCATCTGTAAAATTATCATGAAATATACCTGCCATAAATTCTGCTTTCTGACAGTCTGCTTTGTTTAGTCAAAGCTGGCAAAGTATCTTTTTACAGGACAGTTTCACTGCAAAAGATGGAAGAGCAGCTCCTGTCTCCGTCATAGGTCAGTAGTTTGTCAATACAGCAGTGCTGATCAGGAGCGTGCTTTGCATATCTGCCGCAAGCTATACAAATCTACGCAAATGTGTTTAGCTGGTGCCTTCACACTGCATCAGCTGGACCCATGCTCAACTAAGTAAGTAAAGGCCTAGCTTTAAATAAATTTCATATATAGTTTGTTCTGTGACCTCGGTACATAGGCAATTTATTTGAAACCGAATTTCACCAAAAAAAAAAGAGAAAATGAAAGAGGTGTGTTCTTACCGGCAAACATGAGCTCAGACACGTTGGGTTTGACGTGCAGGCAGGTGAACAAAGGCAGAGGACACTGACCTAGCTTTACCTTCTCCTGCATGGAGCTCAGTGTCGTGTCCATTCGCTGTGACACACAGAGGGGGGAAAAAAAAAAAAAAAGCAGAATAACATTTCAGTGTTAAAAGATCTGAATTCTTTCCATGAGCCATGCCCTCTTTTCTGGCTTCTGGCTGATTTATGGGATCCAATCCTTCACGTCAGTGCAGGACGTTGTGTTTTTCTTTTATATATATACAGTACGTTCTTGCTTCAGCGTGCTTGGCACTGTAGTCATGATTGGTGTCGAAGCGATAAGATATTATTATTACTCTTACCTGAATATAACTTACTGTTAAAAAATGTGACCTGTGCAAACTGTATCAATCTTCACACACGGGTATCAGTTGGTAAACTGTGAACAGCGCTTGTGTGGTTCTTATATGATACACTATCATGTTAGAACAATCTCAACCTAGTACAGCAGTAGCAAATACCTGTTATATAGAGTTATTTAATATCACCACAGTTTACAGTGTGATGTTACTTCGTGTGTTCATTAGACTCAAATAGGAGATATAATAGCGCAAACTCAGATTATTAAATTCTTTGAATCATTTCATTAATTACGGTATCAAATGATGAAGTCACATAGACTTAAATAAGTCCACTTTCCTTTAAGCTAACACCTTTTATTTTTGCATGTGCGTAAACGTGTGTAGCCCTCTCACCCCTGGAATGAGCGTCTCTCCGATGAGCATGCCGAAGATGTCGGTGAAAGTGACGGGCTGGCCGTTCGCCTTCTTCTTCCACAGAGCTTTAATGTAGCGTTTGATGTGCAGTGGCATTAACAGTTTGAGCGGACTGCTGCTCACACGCTTCATCAGTTCCTCATTGATGTCTCTGGGGCCTTTCTCAGGAAACTCAGGGTGTGAGTATAGCGTGGACATGTACCTGTGCAAACATGTCCGCTGATTACGACCACTGATTAGCTTTACGGCATGTCATATACGTGCACTGATTCAAGTTTATAGTTGACATTATAGCTGTTTTTATTATGAGTGTGTACTGCATTATATGTTGTATGTTACATTACTGCTTCATATACATTTACTAATTATGTGATGTAAGTAAATATGTATTTCCAGATGCAAATGCAAGGCTTAACATTTGAAAGTTTACCGAAGTTAAAGTTATTTAAGGTCTTGTAGAGGAAAAGAATGGTGGATGGATGGATGAATGAAAAAAGAAAGAAAAAAACAACAACATATACAAACCATGTTGAGCCAGAAAGTCCAGCCACATAAGTAGCACAGTCCAGTACTCCAGACTCATACAGGGCCTTCATCACCCCAGAGAAGCCCACCATGGCTCGGAAACCTCCTCCTGACCCCACTATGGCGATAGTGGGAACCTGGACACCGCCGGGACATGATGAATAACCAATACAAAATTACTGATAGAGATAAGACCATGTGTCTGTGAGTGAAAAATATGGAGATAAAAAACTCATACGTGAGTAATACATGTTGTACTGTATGTGAATGTATTGATATACACCGGTCAGTCATAACATTAAAACCTAAAGGTTCAGGTTCCACCAAAACAGCTCTGACCCCTCCAGGCGTGACTCTATAAGACCTCTGAAGGCGTGCCGTGGCGTCTAGCACCACGACCAAGACGCGGCAGATCCTTTAAGTGCTGTAAGTTGCAAGGTGGGGCCTCCATGGATCAGACTTGTTTGTCCAGCACATTCCATGGATGCTCGTTTGAACTGAGGTCTGGGGAATTTGGAGGCCGGATCAACAACCTTGAACTCTTTGCCTGCTAAGCCGTATACACAGCATGTTATGATGCAACGAGTGCTCTGATACATTTCTATCATAGCCAGCACGAACACTTTCAGCAATTTGTGGGCTTTTTCTATAGGAGCTGACAATGCAGGGTAGGTTTTTGCTCCACACAGACATAAATGAATGAGGTTATTGGTATATACAGTAATTGATAGTCGATGTTAATGTTATGAGGTCTAATGTTATGGCTGATTGGTGTATGTACATACACATTTTACATTTATCTCATTGTACGTGTATGTGTGTATAGGTAAATTCCATAGAGAGTGGAAAAACATTCTTAAATGCTTCTTGAAAGCATGTAATTCTGCATGGGCTCGGTAATGTGTTTTCCTGCTACAAGCACTTTTGCAATAATTATAGACAACTTAGATATTTGTACATTTTTTCCCAGCTGGAGAGACACACACACTTCTTAGTGACAAGAGCTTACCTCATTCTGTGAGGTAGGCAAGATGCGTGGGTTTTCCATGTCAAGGAATTTTTTGATGCCCAGCATGACCCTGTCCCTGCGGGTCTCTCTAAACATTTTCTCCTGATCACACAGGGCCATACTGAAGCGCAGGTCAGTGGATGAACTACAGCACGATAAGTGTAGTTGTTAGTAACAATAACATGGCAAGCTTGACAAAACTTTGTTATACTTATTAAAAAAAAAAAAAAAATGATGTACATACCAGACTTCCAATGATAAATCCAGATGCACCTTTGTGGTCTGGGGATATAAAATAATATTAACTTATTATCATGCCAGTAATACCTACTGGACCTGACTGCCTTAATGGCAATGACAAAAATGTGGCATTACTGTTATTCCTCATTTACTGGTCACAAAGAAAAGGGCAAAAATCAAAAGGAAATTAAAAAGACAATCTGTTAGCTTTGGGTAAATCCCCTGTCGCATATGACTCTCTTGCCTTACTTATCTCCATTAAATGTTATCCCCACAGATCCGACAACTCATGGACAACTCATGAAGGAAACGTCATACAAAACAACATGACTAACTACACTAACAGTAAATAAAACATTCTACATATTTCACATGTGGCAAAACTATTGCTTAATGATATTTGACTGGATTATATCCACCCGGAAAAAAACTGTCTTTTCTGATAAAGATTTCTGGCAACAGAACCGTCAGTGATCATAACTCATACAGCAGAATGTGTTATTACTCCACATTCTTGCCTTTTCCCATGTTTCGCAACACTTATTATGTCATCCAGCTCGAGATATTACTACTGATCACTCGCCAGGATTATTGTGTTTTTAATCATCAGGCTCAGCGAAGCTACATCACATACGCCCGTGTGCAGACAACCTCTATTGGCGATGTTAAACCTCAGTAACGCTGTATGCTAGAACCATAAATACACCCATTTGACATTTTGCCAAGCGTTTTTGCAATGTCTTACACATATTCTTATGGAAAACATGGTTCTGTTTATTTATAAGTATTATTTTCCATGCGCCTTCTTTATGCTTGTTGCAATAAATCTCTACAAAACACTTGTCTACCATGGACACTGTAGCTCTGGGTTGTCTTTTTAAACTTTTTTATAGATAATGTGACAGAAAGCAGAAGGCAGATCTGTTTGAGATGGTGAACAAATTAAGATGATTGAAGGTGGATGTGTCATAATTTAGTCATGCAGCTATACGTAGATTCACAAAAAAGAAACATTTTGACTATATTTGGGGAAATTACCTCATAATCATCTGGTTTCATTCCGCTACTATACCAACTGAATCAGTACAATCTGGCTTGTGAACCTACCTTTCCGAAAGACAGCGTCACCAGTTTCGGCTCTCCTATGGTCAGGCTATCGAGTCTATATTTCACTATGCCCAGAGTCTCATCCATGACATAGTTGGCATCCATTAAGGTCACCTAAAAGGTAAGAAATTAGTTTGTGAAAAAAAGGAAGATCAGTGATAGTTCCTAGATAACTGCTAATCCATATTCCTGATGACTAGGAGATGTACACTATGTGAAAGGAGTAAAACATGATAGGCTATGCTGTTATATGAAAATAACATGTTGAGATGGTTGTTAAAGCTCAGGCTGAAATTTTAAGTGCCATTATTAAGCAAAAGTTTTATATCGCTTATATCAGAGCAGTTTTCCAACAATCACACATTTATATCGAATAGAGCAACATAATATTCATACACTGTATCCATTTAATATAATTTAACGTGTTTTGTTTACTTATTCATGGGCAAAAATAAACTACAGTTAAACTATATAGCAAACATAATTCGTTCCGGAAAAGTGCTTGTAATCCAAAAGACACGCATATCAAAGCAAATTCCCCCCCATAAGAAATAAAATGAATGAAAACTCAGATGATTCGTTCCACAGCCCAAAAATATTCTTATAAAAATAATTTATACAAATATAAAGTTAAAATAAAAAAATTAACCTCCATGTTAATTTTAAGAATTGTGACTGGTGTGTGGGAGACGAGAGAGACAGGAGAAGGAGAAGAGGAGGGGGGGGGGGGGTTATTGTGTAGGACGACTTTTCATACACAGTAACAAAATCACTTCTCTCTGCTGGCTCACTAAAATCTTTTTCTTTTTCTGTGACTTTTACAAGGGACCTATCCAATGACACTTGTTTTGGGCTCATTTTGAGGATTTTGTGGAAATATGACGCTGCATTATCATTACACAGAGTCATCGCTCGCACTGCTACAGCCTTTTTAATCTTTTTCTTCATGAGGGCCGTTGTTGCAGTACAGTAACTAAAGAACCGTCATTACCCTTGGACACAAAATCTAAAACAATGCTTTAGCCGCAAACAGACGTGGTCACGATGTTATAATAAACAGTACACGGGCAGAAGGACCACTGGTTCAGTTGTGATCACCTGACACCCGGCAGACAAAGCGTATACATACTACTCGTATTTCAAGGTCGGTTGTTCATCAAGCTCAAATTTATTAAAAATTTTTGCTCGTCTTGCAAAACACTCACAGACTAAATTACTCACAATCCAACGTTTTACTGTATTAGTGATGTTAACCCTGATTTAAACAGAAAAGTACATTTATGACATTTAGACAGCTTGAGTCAATGTCAGATTTACTTATAAACATAGTTGACCAAAGTTTTGTACAGTCCTAAAATAGCTGCAGTTCTAATAACAGACTATAAAAATAGAAAATAATAATAAAATTAATTAAAATCAAAATAAAACAATAAATAACAGTATTGCTTAATGATATTTGACTGGATTACATCTACCCGGAAAAAACAATAAATAAAAAAAACAATAAATAAATAACAATAAGACATCCACCATCATTGCATAAAATAAGAAAAAAAAAACCAATAATAATAGATAAGTACAAAAAAATTTAAACAAAAACAGGGGAAAAAATTTGCAATATCTTACACATACTGTATTCTTGTAAAATCCATGCTACTCACTCACTCTCTATACCGCTTATCCTGTACAGTGTTGCGAAAGGCCTAAAGCCTATCCCAGGGGACTTGGGGCATGAGGCAGGGTACACCCAGAGCAGGGTGTCAATCCAGCGCAGGGCACACAAGCACACACACACTCACCCACACACTTACACTGCCATCTAGCCTATTCTGTATGTCTTTGGACTTTAAGAGGGAACCGGAGTACCTGGGGGAAATCCATCAAGCAGGGGCAGAACATGTAAACTCCACACACACAGTCCCGAGAAATGCAGTTTTTTTATTAGCTTTATATTATCTGAGTGTCTGCCATACAGAATGTAATCGATCTATTACTATGATAACACATAAAAAGAGCACATAAATGTAATGCAAACAGCAATCCTGTGAAAGCTGCAGTTATAGGAAATGAATCAACACATCCTGACTTATCAGAACTGAGATTTCATCAGTAAGGTCTTATGAGTTCATATGATTCAAATCTGATAATATTTTCAGTAACAGATTTCTCACCTCCAGCACATGATCCTGTTGGGGGTCCAGAAGAAACTCAAAAGTCTCGTTCCACTTTGGATTGATGTCATTGTCAATGTGACGTGTTCTTTTCCTCGACTCTGGAGCATTTGGGATCGACAGCTCCACATACGGGTCCGGCGTGTCAACTGTACACAAAGACACGCACACATAATTCATCATACGCATCATTATGATGTACAACTGGAGCTAACAAAACAAACATCACACTCACGCAAGTCCCCAAGAGCGCCTTTGGTGACATTTTCCGCTCTCAACACAGTCACTTTAAACCTGTGAGAATATTGATGTTCAACCTGACGACACAAAACACTCATATCAGTGACTAACAAGAGACACAAGGGACATTGATGCAGGAGCAGCCACCCAAGAGAGTCATCTTATGTCATGTTTGTGCTCATGCGTTTAAGAAAAAAAATTAACTGGACTTTTGTAGTTTGGGATGGGATTTAAATGGGTAAATTTCCTCCAAAGAATGATTGATACAGACATGATCGCAACATAACCTCATGTATATATTGAAGATCCATGCATCGCCTGGCTTTTGAAAGGATATATATATTTGTGTGTGTGTGTATATTGTACATGTATATATGTATGTGTATATACACTACCGTTCAAAAGTTTGGGGTCACTTTCTAACTCCATGATGGTTCCTGATTTTTATTTCTTTCTACAT
>JAQMYL010000003.1:8906446-8926296 GCA_030014365.1 Clarias pachynema | reverse complement strand
CTGGATCCAGGCAGGGTTTCTTGAGGATGGGAATAACCCTTGCCTTCTTAAAAGCAGCAGGAACATGACCAGATGATGGAATGGTTGATAATTGATACGATTGAATGGTTGGAAGGGAAGGAGGTCTTGTGAGATGGGCTGGAGCATTGTGGAAGAGATTGGGTCTAATGAACATGTGGTGGGATTGGATAACAAGATGATATGCTGAATCTCATCAGTTGACAGGTACAGGTAGAATTCAGCTGAGGGCGGAGAGGGAGGGGCCTGAAGTTCTGGTGTAGGGGTTGGGAGCAAAGGTCTGGCAGATTGCTGCAATTTTCCCGTCATAGAATGTGGCAGTCAGAGAGGATAGGGCAGGAGGATCCAGTGGATTGAGTAGTGAGAAAAAGATATTGTGGAGTTTGCCAGGATCATGTGCAAAGGCTACCAGCTTTTCCCTGTAGAAGGTAGTTTTGGCAGAAGTCACGTTACATGAGAATTTGGAGAGAAGTATACGGTAAGAGACAAGATCTGCATCAAGCTGTGATTTCTTCCATCTTCTCTCTGCTGTTCTACAAAACTCTCTTTTGTTGTTGTGCAATACATCGGATAGATGAAAATGCTAAATAAACTTGACCAACATTTTTGTCCATTCCCAAAAGTAATTCTATATTTTAGTATGATTAAACTTGCTCTGCAATGGATTAGCACCCTGTCCAGGGTGTAACCTGCCTCGTGCCCTAAGTCTCCTGGAATAGGCTCCAGGCCCCTCGCGACCCTGAATACAGAATAAAGCGGTATGGATGATGAGTAAGAATGGGTGAGTGAGTGAGTGAGTATGACTAAACTTTTTTATTTTATTTTCTTAGGCTTTGCCTTGCACTGAATCACACAAATCCCAATGTTATCAGACACGCGTGAGTAATTATTGTTTGATTCTCAAAGGAGTTCTCTAATTAATGCAGACTCAGACTCTATTGTTGTGAACATTGTAATTTTTGTTTATTAGTCATATTAGTGTGTGATAAAACTATAAACTATAATGAATGTCTTTAAAAAGAAATAAGTTCAGCAAAAGCACAGGGCTTCCTTTTGTATAGTTTCTTTAAAAATGCCACTCTTTTAACTTTCCACTCACATGGGACTTTTTACACAGTTAAAAAAGTGTTTTATAATTGACTAAAACTGGTATAGGCTAAAATGACTGACTCAATAATAATAATAACAACAATAATAATAATAATTCAGATTATTACATTCACAGAAGTTCCACAGTGTGGCGCACATTGTCCAGTGCAAGACAGAGGCAGATTTTCCATTTTGAGTTAGGTGGAAGAAAAAAAAAAATGCTTTTGAATGAGCAAATGCCGCTGTCGACATAAGAGAATTTTGGGGCTGATCTCATCTCGACTAAACCATGTGCGCACGTTCTCCCTGAGTATATATATGGGCCCTTGAGCTCACTCAGAGCACACAAGGTCTGAAACTCACACGTCTGAAGAGTGAATAGTTCCAAACAGCTGGACATTTCTGGAATGATAAAGAAGGTGATTTGCCTGGTCTTGCTTGGAAGCTTGATCTTTTCCTGCAATGGAAGTAAGTTTTATTTTCACCAGAATTCAGTGTGTTACTGTATATACACTCTTTTAGCATTTTCTGCCCCAAACTCCGCATTTATTGCCGAAATGAATTTAACAGAATTTCTTCCGTTTAGGTGCTCCAGTGGATCCCTGCTGCTCGGAGCCTTGTCAGAACAGGGGTGTATGTGTATCTAAAGGTTTAGATGCCTACGAGTGTGACTGCACAAGGACTGGATACTACGGAGAGAACTGCACTACACGTAAATCACATAACTCCAAGCATCTCATTAGATGTCTACTTTACGTACTACTTTACGGTCCACTTTACGGACTTTTCCATGATTCTAACATTCTCTCATTTTTGTGCTTAGCGGAACTTTCCACTTGGATCAGGTCCTTTGTGAAGCCAAAACCAAACACAGTACATTACCTGCTGACACATTTTAAATGGATATGGGACATCATTAATAACACCCCATTTCTGAGGAACGCTTTGATGCGCTACGTCCTCACATGTACGTTAAATGATATTTCTTGAGTAAATTAATATAATTTGAGTTTGTATGGCTGAAGTTTAAAAATTTTACCAAACAATCCACCCTTTATTTTCATTTGAATCTTTCTTTTTGGTAACAGTTTGCATTTTTTATTTACAGCGAGGTCAAATTTGGTGGACAGTCCCCCAACTTACAATGCTGATTATCACTACAAAAGTTGGGAAGCGTACTCCAACCTATCCTACTACACTCGTACCCTGCCCCCATTGCCCAAACACTGTCTGTCAACGGGCGCCGCGTCTCTTCCTGACGTTAAACAGGTGGTACAAAAGGTCCTGCTGAGACAAAAGTTCATTCCAGACCCACAGGGCACCAGCCTGATGTTTGCATTCTTTGCTCAGCATTTTACTCATCAGTTCTTCAAGTCCGACTTCAAGAAAGGACCAGCTTTCACCAAATCCCTGGGTCACGGAGTAAGTACCAATTATATCCACATTTCTTTTAATTATCCATTTGACACAAGATTTTTGTCCAGAGTGACTTATATTGATATTTTAAAAATTATTGTGTGGTGTTTCAGGTGGATTTAAGTCACATCTATGGAGACACTCTGGAGAAACAGCACAAACTGAGACTTTTCAAAGATGGAAAGTTGAAATATCAGGTATGTCCTTGATTAAAATCAATTTGGAGCATCTATAGTAATAAGTCAAAGCAAATAAGTTCTCTGAGATGATGAATTAGCCTTTTAAGTTTAAATGTGAGACATTGTATATAATCTTAAATTTGTTGTCATCTCAGGTTCTGGATGGGGAGGTGTACCCCCCTCTGGTTAAAGACATTCAGGTCGAGATGCACTACCCACCTCACATTCGTGAGGAGTTCCGATTCGCAGTGGGCCATGAAGCGTTCGGCCTGGTCCCAGGCCTCATGATGTATGCCACTATCTGGCTCAGAGAGCACAACCGGGTGTGTGACATCCTGAAGCAGGAGCATCCCATCTGGGACGATGAGCGTCTTTTCCAAACTGCACGCCTTATACTGATCGGTGAGCAAACCTCCAGGCTGGATGTTGAATATTTGCGACTTTCTAGCTACTTACATCTACTTTAAGTAAACTTTAAATGAATAGATAATAGTCCTTTAATCTTATTGGCTCCATCACCTCTCGTTGATATTTCTTACAACAACAATGAACAAAATACATGATAGGTTTACCAAATTAACAGTATTATTGGATAATTGTGAAATCTAAAGAGATTGAGAGCATAAAAGTTAGATCACATAATATTTGATCTCCTTTAGGTGAGACCATCAAAATCGTGATTGAGGACTACGTTCAGCACCTGAGCGGCTACAACCTCAAGCTTAAATTTGACCCCGAGCTCCTCTTCGGCGAGAGGTTCCAGTATCAGAATCGCATTGCATCTGAGTTCAACACGCTGTACCACTGGCACCCGCTCATGCCTGACACCTTTCAAATCCAGGACCAGCTCTATACACACTCCCAGTTTCTCTTCAACAACTCCATAGTGGCACAGTATGGGATCGGCAACCTGGTGGAGTCTTTCAGCAAACAGCGAGCTGGCAGGGTTGGTATCTCATCATATGAATCACTTTTTTATTCATTAAAGTTGGAAACTATAGGTCAAATAAAAAGACTTTCCCACCATTCACTGGACTGCATTTGAGGCTTGACAAAGTTTTCTCCCAAAGTTTCTCTCTATGCAAAAATCCCAAACTGCAACTTTAATAAGTAACAGGATTGTTTAATTTATACACACAGGAGATATCAATCTATAAAGAAATTTAGAGATACATTTACTTTCCACAGTCATTAAAACAATTCCAAGATAAAAAAAGGCAACCTTTATTTCAGTTGAAATCCTGACTTTATCTTGTATCTCTTCAGATCTCTGGTGGAAGGAATCTGCCTGCTGGAGTGCAGGTAATGGCTACTAAAATCCTGGAGCACAGCAGAGAGACGCGCTACCAGTCCTTTAATGCTTACAGGAAGCGTTTCAACATGGAACCATACAGTTCTTTTGAAGAACTGACAGGTGAGGCATTCATTATCATGATTTATCATGAACAAAGACCACCCTGCTTTGACAATCCCATAGCCTATGGTGCTAATCTTATAGCCTTGTTGTCATTATATTATAACAAATTATATTATAAGGGCATGGGGGACCATGCCTTTTCATTTCTTCTGGGTACCCCGGTTTCCTCCCACAGTCCAAAAGACATGCAGATTAGGCTAATTGGCGTTCACAGATGAAATTTGTACTATAAAATCAAACTGATTTCTAATAATCTAAATCTCTGTCTGGTCTGTTTCAGGAGATAAAGAACTCGCAGCAGATCTGAAGAGTCTGTATGGAGATGTGAACTCCGTTGAGCTCTACACTGGTCTTTTGGTGGAAAAACCAAGACACAACGCTGTATTTGGAGAGACCATGGTCGAGATGGGTGCCCCCTTTTCCCTCAAAGGGCTTTTGGGAAATCCCATCTGCTCCCCTCAGTACTGGATGCCCAGTACGTTTGGGGGTAAAGTAGGATTCGACATTGTAAACACCGCCTCTCTGAGGAAGCTCGTGTGCCTCAACGTTAAAGGACCATGCCCTTTCGTGTCCTTTAAAGTGCCTGAGGACAAAGTGTACAATTTAGCAGATATTAACTTGAATTCAACTCCTTCACGAGAAAGTGACGGCAATCCCACTGTCTTACTGAAAGAACGGACTTCAGAGCTTTAACAAACAACAAGAGCACCATTTACAATTTTTTACAGAAGTATTGTAAAACATGTGTTTAGTTGCTTGCTATTTATTATATTATTTATTTAAATGTCCAATAAGGTTCATGGGGGTTGGGGGGAAGGAAGGGGATAGTGGCGGGAACCCATCCTAGGCAACTCAAGGCATAAGACACATAAATGGATGTAATGAATCAAACCCCTACGCTATTTATTGAAATATTTATTTATTTATTTGTTTTGTGCCAAAAATATTTTGAAATACCAGATTTGTTTTATACCATGTAATACCATGTGCTTTTTATGCTTTTTTAAATAGTTAGTTGAACATTTTGTATTTTTTTTTAATAAAAGTCCATTTTTAAAATAAAGAAATAGCCATTTTATGTCATTTATTACCATTTATCCTTTATATCTATTTATCTATTTCATCAAGGCTTGCACATTTACAACCATCACGCCATCTATAGTTCCACTAAAAATATTTAGAAATCTCTTCAGGATGAATAGTGGGTTAATCCTGTTTACTCACAAAGAGTGGGCGATGTTATTACACTAAGACGTGTGTTAATGCAGCTCTAGAAATCGACCTATGAGTGGAATTAATTCCTCACTTCAGGGATTGAAGAGCCTCTTTTTATAATGCACAGCAAAAGTTACAAAAGCATCTAAAGAGTAAACAAATCCAAGTGGTTTCTGGGTTTAACGACACTAGAAATAAATGGGGTCTCAAAATAAATTTGTAAATATTTCAGAAAAACTCCAACATTTTTCACCTGATCTGTGTATGTTGTATCTGTTTCTTATGTGTGAGTACCACAAAATAGACATTCCCATTTCCACTTCTATTCATTTACAAAAAGAACAGGATTTTCCCTCAATTTTCTCCCTAATTTAGTCGTGTCCGATTCCTCCCAGTCACTAGGGGGCTCCCACATTAAGCTTATACTACCACTCAGTCGGGAGGGCCGCAGACTATCACGTGTTTCCTCCGACCCACGTGACGTCACCGACCGCATCTTTTTGAACTGCTCGCTCACGCACCGTTGAGGGCGGTGTAACACACTCTGTGCTATCCGCTCCGTCCGCTTGTGTGAGCTCACAGACTCCCCTGATTGGCTGTAGAGCCGTGATTAATGTGGGAACACTAAGTACCTCACATCTCTCCCCTCTGAGATAGCTCAGCCAATCAGCTCTCTCTAGACCTCCGGCTGCGAGAGGTTACAGTATCACCCGGGAATCGAACTCGGATCTCCGGATGATAGGGCGAGCACTTTACCACATTCATAGATTTTGTGCACAAATTATTTTGTAAATGTGATTCTTATTGGTAGCACCTCCAAGGTCAAGGGTTCAATTCCCGGCTTGTGTCTGTGTGGATGGAATTTGCATGTACTTGGTGGGTTTCCTCCAGGTACTTTGGATTCCTCCCACAGTCCAACGATTAGGTTAATTGGCACTCCCAAATTGCCTGCAGTGTGAGTGAATGAGCATGTCAGTGTGTGTATATGTGTGTGTTTGCCCGTCAATGGCGTGGAACCCCATCCATGGTGTACTCCACCTCCTGCTCTAAGTCTCATGGGATAGGTACCAGGCCCCCCTGGAAATGTTTTAATTCAGCCACATTGGGGAGTTTTGGGGCATGAACGGCCTGTTTAAGTTCATCTCAGACCAAAACCGTAATTAATTTTTTTTATTCATTCAGAGGTGAATTGCTGGTGGTCTCAGATCATTGTCCTGCTGGATAATCCAAGTGTGCTTGATTGGTGCTTCTGTGCTTCTGGTAGAACGCAGAAGTCATGGTTCCCTACATTATGACGACCAAGTCGACCAAGTCCTGAAACTGCAAAGCAGCCCCAGACCATCACACTTCCACCACCATTGTATGATGTTCTTTTTATGAAACACTATTTTAATGGGATGCACACTTTTGCCGAAAAGTCTTGGGGATAATCAAGATGTTTTTTGGCAGATGTGAGACAAGCCTTTGTGTTCTTTTTGGTCAACAGTGTCTTATGCCTTGGAACTCTCCATGGATGCCATTATTTCCCTGTCTCTTTCTTATTCTTCTACTCTTTCTCATCTAATCATTTTGATTCATACACATTCGCATTTCATACAAACTTCCATAACTTCTTTTGATTGTGTAAAGCTGCTATGCGACAATGACAGTGAAAGGGCTACACAAATGAAATTGAATTGAATTGATTTGAATTATTATTAAATCGTGAACACTGACAATAAGTGAGATGAGCGAGGCCTGCAGTTCTTCAAATGTTGTCTTGGGTTCCTTTATGAGCTCCTGGATAAGTCGTCGTTTTGCTCTCGGAGTAATTTTGGTAGGCCACCCACTCCTGGGAAGGTTGACCACTTTTTCTCCATTTGTGGATAAGGGCTTTCGCCTTGGCTTTCAATTTTGGAGTCCAAAAGCCATAGAAATGGCTTGGTAACCATTTCCAGACTAGTACACAATACACAATGCACAAACTTTCTTTCTCATCTGTTCTTGAATTTCTTTAGATTGTGTTGCTTTTTTGGATATTTTAGCCTGCTTCACTTTGTCAGACAGGTTCTAAAAATTTTTTTTATGGCCCTTTAGATGAACTGAGACTGTTTGATAGTTTAGCCGAGGTTATAGAAGCTAAGGAAATAGTGATCTCATGTGGTTAAAGTACAACTCCTCTCCACCTGCCAACAATTTTAGCATCATCAGCTGCATTCAAGCAGAGGTGGAGTAGCTTTACGTCAAAAATAATATTACTCAAGTAGAAGTAAAAAAGTAGTCATCCAAAATATTACTCAAGTAAGAGTAAAAAAGTATTCTGTGAAAAGACTACTCAAGTACTGAGTAACTGTTTCAATGTAAAAAGTTTTTTTTAGAAATTATAATAATTATATAATATACTTATATATTCATAGACTTTTACAATAACGTTACATGTACAATTAAAGTTAACATATAATCACACAAACATGAAAAAAGCATTCTTTTCTCACCTCAAGATTGTACACTTACCGCAAGATCTCACTAGTAGCTGCATGGATCTATGGGCGTTCCGCAAAATTAGAGAAAGATCCGGAAACTTTTGTCTGCGCATGCAGTGAGCGTATGTAGGACAGAGTCACAGGTAGGATGAATTTATAGAACACCGGCTAAAGAACCGATGGGTCAAATGGAGTCATGTGATCATTGTTTCTGCGTCTGATTGGTAAAACAGTCAGGCGGTAAATCCACTGCATGTGTAGAATAAATGGTTAGAAAAGTAACGAGTCGAGTGTAGCCGAATGTAGTGGAGTAAGAGTAGCGTTTCTTCTCCACAAACCTACTCAAGTAAAAGTAAAAAGAATGGTGCAGTAAAACTACTCATTCAAAAAGTTACTCAAGTAAATGTAACGGAGTAAATGTAACTCGTTACTACCCACCTCTGCATTCAAGACTAGTCCAAATAGATTTTACTTACAGTTCCCAAGACCAAGTGCTAACACTGAATGTTTACTGAATTATAATTTCACGATATGAGAGAGTTCAGCTGAAAAGCTTTAAATACTACATATTAAGGTGAAACAGCTAGGTAGACAATGGAAATTGATCAACTTCAAATGATTACTAACTTCAGCCTGCAATGTGGTTGTTGTATTGGGTTGCAGTGATGTACAGTACTAGTTTGCTGCTCAAGTGTTAACACGTGGCTAACTAACTAGTCATGTGCACAATCTAATCATGGTAATTACAGATTTATTTTCATTACATATTGTACACCATGAAAGATTTCACTGCTACATGCTAACATTAGCTTACCCAATAATGAAAATTACCACAAAAATGTTTGCTCAGACACTACATATATGGGAATAAAGCATTTATTATAAAATAAATGACTCCTTCTTCTGTTCTTCTTCTTGGAAAGAAACCTTTAAATAAGATCATGATTGTTAAAGAGTTAGAGTCAGAACTTCCTTCTGTCATTTTTCCAGAGTTGTAGGCTCCAATAAACCAAAGCAAATCAACCAGTATAAAGGGTGCACTGTATATTGATTAGTGTGCTTGCTGTGCTAGGACATTTTTTCCCACACTCACAAGTACGAAAGAACAAAATCATCTTGAACCATGTAATGGAGTAAAAAGTACAATATTTTAGTAAATGGAAATGATTTTTTTTTGTCTAAGTAAAGTAATTTTGTTAATGTATAACACTGATCACTGCGGAAGTTACCCAGAGGAACTAATTCCATCCTGAAAGTGCTTTAGTCTTTCCCAACATTGTAGGATAGTAAGTAGGAGTAGGGTTAAATCTATTTACTTCTATTTACTTTACAATAAGTGTGGATTTGGAGGCGGAGGCGTTATGTTTCTGTGTTAATGCAACACTACAAACTGACCTATGAGTTGCACATATTTGGAGTAACTGGGCTGGTTATATTAGGCTCTTCTAAGATATACACTGCTGGTTATAAACACAAGTAGTTTTTCTTTACCATTCTTTACCATATTATTATTATTATTTTTTTTTTTTTTTTTTACTTAAAAGTGACTATATTTTTATATGGTTTTCCTGTAGTATTAAATAGCATCTCCTATTCAGTCCTTACACAGTCCCCACACAACTTATTACTGCTGAGGTCACAGTATGTGACTTTTATGTGAAACACGTGTAGTCTTTCCTGGATAAAGAATTAAAAAAAAAAAAAACCCAGACACAAGACATGACCTAGTGACCTAAATTTAGGAACTCGGACAAAGCTTTAAAAAAAATGCACACAAAGAGTCTCTCTGTTGAGCAAAATGACCTACTTCATGGGAAAATATATCATGCATAAACTTACTGGAAGGAAAAGACCAGGTCAGGGTGATACAGTACGTTTGGGCTGCCAGGAAGCTGGTAATGTGAATAAAACCGCAGTCATCGGCTTGCTGGAAACTGCTGGAAGATTTCAGGTTGTCATGCTCACACTACCCAAGGATGGATTTAAACCTAATTTACATGCATCTTTAAAGAGTTTTAAGTTAGTTTTTGAATATGTAAAATTAAACTTAACTTAAAATTAAAAATTAAACTTAACTTAACCTATGTTAACGTATGTTCCTGCAAATACGTTAGGTTAGAAGTTGTGAGCATTTTCAGTAATTTAGTGTAAAATCCAAAGAAATCTTTTACCAGTGTTTATATTTTCTCTTAATATACAGTAATATACCTCTTCATTTAAAATTTATTCCAGAGTCATTTCAACTGTCCGTAATTGTAAATAAATCAAATTAACATAAAAATGTCTTACATTTCAATGTGTCAAATCAGTCAATATTTTAAAAAATATTAATCAAATGAAATGAAAAAATATATATTTATACAGCACATTTTAAAATGAAGTGTAGACAAAGTAAAGTAATGATACCAGCACAAAAAATTATATTGTGCAATTTTCTTTATATTTTACAGTGATGTATCATACCATTTCATACCATATCATACCTTACTATACCATACCATACCAAAGTTCTGCTATATATGGTATTTTAGTATTTTTGTCCAATAATTTTATTTGCTTTTATTTTATTTGTAATTAGCATATTAAAGACAATATTAATACCATATTTTTTGGCCCATTGTATTGTAGTCAGACTGTAATTTAAATGTAACAATAGTGTGTATTATAACATTTTACTGGTCATATAGATCTCATAATAAATCCCTAAATATTTGTAGCCTCTCAATGATTCCTTGCTTGTCTGATGTGATAATATATATATAAATCTGTCAAATTTTGTGATGCACTCGTAATGCTTGCACAATATAATCAGCTCTAATAATGAATTTCAGAGGAATAGGACTTAAATGACACATTCTAAGCCATTCACAGAAAAATGTATGATTAGCCCTGGCTTATGAAAGCAGACACATTTCCGGCTTTGGTAATATGAAGACTATAATTTAGACTGATTGAATAAGATTAACCTTAACTTCTAAGCTTTAATTAAAATTACAATACGCGACATGTCCTCATTTAATACATGACATGTACAGTCCTGCTTGTTATACCGTAACATTCTGCAGTAGTTTAAAATCCACAGGAGGTGTAACCATAAAGCCTTTAATCATATAAATGAGCCTGTTGAAACTGGCTGGGAAAAAATAAAAAAATGCATGTGAAAATTAATGTATGAGTCACAGGCAGCAGATTACATTCATCTCACGATCTACAATCTGAGGCGTGGTCCCTCACCTAACTCATGATTAGTTGCGTCACGATTGTTCCTTTTCAGGCATACACTGTGTGTTACGCAAACATATGAACGGTTCATTCACGTTTCCTTAAAGATGTGCACAGCAAACCACTGATCTAAACCGCTAGTAAAGGGTTAAAACTAATTTCACCTCGTACACATTTATAAGCACTTTACTTATAGTGACAGACAAGTCATAAAAAGAAACAACTGTTATTTTTAAATGACTATTTTAGGTCAATTGCACAGTGTTATCACATCTAAGGCTTTAAATATATTGCTGTTTTGGGTAAATTTTCTGTCCTTAGTTTAGAAATTTCACATGCACTAAATTAATATCTAACTCAAAGCATGTGTTAGCAGGAAAGCGCTCATATCTGATGCATACCTGTTGATCCTGTTCTCAGTCTTGGCTCTGTGTGAGATAAGATGAGATAAGATAAGATATACCTTTATTCGTCCCACACTGGGGAAATTTCTATATTACAGAAGCAAACACCCCTGTGCAGTGTGCACTTAAAAACCACAATGCAGGACAGAGGACATAAGCAATATTAACATGTGTGTGATAAAATCATATTTTTCTGTGTAACGTTGTAATAAAATCCCTTCTGTAAAACTATATGTTTAGATTGTCAGCCTAAAACGCTTAAAAATGTCCACCCTGACATTTGTATATTTGATTTTGAGAATTTAAATATTGTTTTGCTGTCTTTATTAAAAATACATGGGACCATGCTGATGTCCAAGTCTTGAATAGATTTTGATGGGTTTTGATGATTTGATTTAGGTTTGTATTCATCAGTTAGTATAAAAGTACTCATAATAGTTTCTTAACAGTAAAATCTGAATGCTTAGCAATGTAATTTCTATCTCTTCTAGCTCCCAGCTAGTGTGATAAAATGATGCTTTCATAGAATTGCTGAATGAATTCCAAGCAAGATGGTGTCCAGGGTGTACCCCGCCTCGTGCCCTAATTCTCCTGGGGTAGGCTTCACACCCCCTGCAATCCTGAATACAGGAGAAAACTGTATAGACAATGAGTGAGTGAGCGTGAATGAGTTCTGTGCTGTAAAAAAGTTATTACAACATAAATCTTTAAATTAGACAATTCTGAGCTGTAAAAAACATGGCTATGATCCGTAATTGTTACAATGTAAACCCTGAAATTTGATGGGTATACACTGTTTTGATAACAACATAAACATGTCAATTAAACAGTTATGGACAGTAAAAAATAAATTAAAATCTGTAAAAAAAAAAAAATACAGTACTGTATAATGAATGCGTAAAGTTCTGGCAACCACAGCTACCGTGTTTTTAAAGTAAAATTTACTATTTATTTTTCATGGTGTATACTGTAACAGTAGTAACAGTGTGCATGTTATGGTGACTGTTTCACTGGGAGCAGCTCTGACTGTACATTCTAGTAGCAGCATGGAGAAAAGACCTTTGATATCGCTCCTTCAGACACCTAGTGGCACTTAATGTGTGCTCCTGTCTGAATGTATGATGGGATATGTTCAGTTATACTTAAATGTTTTTTTAAAGAAGCAAACAATATTACAAACTGATATACAATATTGTGTTCATGTTTTTTCTTCTTCTTCTTCTTATTATTATTATTATGTTATGTGATATATTTTGGTGAATGCATGAATTCTGTGGGATGAATCAAAAGTCAAAAGTCTATGTCAGCATGCTGATGTACAGTAATGGTTATTCAAGTGGCCTCGCACCTCCAGGGTCGAGGGTTTGAGTCCCACCTTTTGGTCGGTGTGCGTTGTTCATCCCGTGCTTTCTTCCCACAGCCCAAGGACATGCAGATTAGATTAATTGGCATTTCCAAATTGCCTGTAGTGTGTGAGTGCATGTGTGAGTGTGTCCTTGTACCCTGTGTAACGCGTTTTATGCATAGGTGGCACCACAGGCACACAGACATGAGGCGAAGTCTTACGAAAAAGGGTAATTATATTTGAAAATGGGGAAGGAGAGGGTTTAAGGAGGGAGGACAGAAAAAAGGGAAGGAAAGTGGTGAAGGTGTGCATGTGCAGGTCTGGAGGAAGTGCCCAACGGTCATGCGGGGCACAAGGCTGCCAAGTGAAGGTGGCAGGCTGAATGGCAGAGTGGCCCCTCGTTGGCAGCGGCTCCAGCATGCTCCCTAAGCAACTCTTCCCGCTGTCTAACTGGCCCCTCCCAGTTCTCCTTTGAGTGCAGCCTCAGACATGAGTTCCTTATGATATCCGGTGGCTGGGCGTCTTTCCCAGCTGGTCTTACCATGGAGCAAAGCGGCCTTTATCCCTCTTCGCATCAGGATCCTGTATGTTGGCTCTATATGAGAGTGAAAGTGCCACGGGAGCTTGTACAGCTTTTCACAGCTGCTCTCAATGCGGAGATCAAAAGGCTGCACTCATTTCTATGGCCTTTGAAGTCCCTGGGCCGCATTACATCACCCCGCCTTCATGCCACTCTTTCACGTTTTTAGCGCCTGCTGGGCGATTCTGTTCAGTAAAACTCCAGTACCTCACACCTGCAAAAGCCACCTGTAGGATGCTGCCTACTTAGTGAGCCACTGTAGTAAGCAAGGGACAAAAGATTGAGGCACACGCCCATCATTGGCACATTCCAAGACACGTACGATGAAACAATGCCCCATTCAGGGTGAACCACACCTAGTGCCCTGAGGATAGGATCCAGGCCCTCTGCGACCCTGTGCAAGTATGCGGTATAGAGAATGAGTTAGTGCATGAGAAATTTCAGTCTGATCACACATCTGTAGGATGGGCTGAACAAACATGTCTTGCCCCATCTTACAGGATTTAAAAGGATCAACAGTTAATATCTTTGTTCCAGATGCATGCCACAACATGCCATCAAAGGTCTTGCGTATAGCCGTGCCTTGATTCAGGATTCTCAGGATTCCCCTTCTCTTTCACTGGCAACTAGCAACATAACAGATCTTGCTATTAACCTTGCCCTGGAATCCTACAACCTGCCCATTGGATCCATTCCATTCCATTGGACAACGCATCATACAATCTCTTAAGGCATGTTCCTCTGAATCTCTACCATAATTGATTGCACTATAACATCTTTAGGATTATATCATTCATATGAAATAATATTTATTTATATTATTATAAGACTCTCTTGTCCATTTTCATGAGTCTTAAAGTTCATGGGACAACATGGCAATAATTTGCTTCCTACCTGAAAGGTCAGTTATATAAGGTTACGTCAAGAGGATCTACATCTGTGCCATGCCAACTCTACATAGGTGACCCCCAATGCTCTGTATTTGGTCCACTTCTGTTCTCAATCTTTTATTGAGGTCATATCTTCACATGGGTTCTCATACCATTGCTAAGTGGGTGACACTCAAATATTCTTCTGACTTGTGTTATGGGGCAGCATGACCACTCGAAAGAAAGCACTGTAGCCTCACACCTCCATAGCTAGGGGTTTGATATCTCTTCTTTGGTCTGTGTGGCATGTACATGTTCTCCCTGTGCTGTGTTGGTTTTCATCAAGTAATCTGTTTGTCCCAAAGTCCAAAGACAATGCATTGTAGGCTGATGGTGATTAGTCTTTAGAAACTGATTATGAGTGTGTGTCCAGTGTCCTGTGATGGGTTGATACCAAATCTACAGTGTCATCCTGAACTGGCAACTTGAACTTGGTTCATCCATTTGAAAGCAACTAAATTTCTCTTTTTTGTTGTCTACAAACTAAAATTTTGTTTTATTAAAAAGAGTTATTGATAACTTTTGCAGGAAACAAAAATAATGATAAATATGACATATGTCGCAGACATAACTCAGATCTTTGTCTCACATGGACAGATTCAAACCAAGCAAATAGCACAAAGAAGCAAGTCAGATGCCAATAGAATGGCTAAAATCAAAGTGCCAGGGCAACGCACACCACTAGACAACACATACACTCCCACAAACAATACACCACGCCTCACTGCAAGATTCCCAATAGGAAAGTCACTGCTGAGTAACTGACTCCATCAATCATTCTAAAATTCTTTTGTGCACGCCCTAATTCCTGTTGAGGTTATGCCCTCCAAAGTATGGACCTGAAAGTGTCAGGGGTCAACAGTTATTCAATATATAATTTTTTGCTATTTTACTAACTGTGGAACTCATCTGATTGATGAAACACACAAGCTGGTGGGAATTGAAGCAGCAATTTATCAATAAAGTAGCAAAAAACAACACAATAATAATATTCACGATTGACCTTCAATAGTCAATAGGACATTATTAGAAACTGTTTCACTCAATCTTTATGCTTGTCCTATAAGCGTTGCAGGAAGCCAGCCAATCACATTGCATAAGCACACATGCTCACTCCCATACTGCAAGCATTTTGGAAACACCAGTTAGCCGAAGTTGCATGTCTTTGTACTGTGGAAGGAAACCAGAACACCCAGAGGAAACCCATCAAGCACAAGGAAAACATGCAAAGTTCACACACACACACACAGACCCAAAGACAAGACTTGAACATTCATCCCTAGAGGTGTGATGCCACATTGTTAATCACTATTCTATGTTAGAAACAGTTTTTCACAAGGTATGTTGTTTACACAACATGCAAAATAGCATGAAGAAGCATAAGTTGTAATACATGCATTGCTGCAGTTCAAGATAATTTTTTTCCGATGTACAGTTGTTAATTGGCATTGATTGATTTATTCATCTTTAGTAATCGGAAGCTTATCCTAAGAGCACTGGATTCAAGGTGTGAATACATCCTGGATGATTGAATAAGGTACTATACACACCCATTCACACACTCATTAACATTCATTCACATGCTGTACTCATACACAGTTATTCATACTGTACCTAGTGGCAATGTAGTATAGCCAAACAACTTCTTTTGTGAAGTATGAGGAAACCAGTGACCACATAAGGCATCCATGAGAACATGCAGTAAGAAGACCACACAGTAGCCTAAGGACAGGGTCACCTCATAGACTCTGGTACTATGAAAAGGCATCATTACCCACCTTTCCACTGTGCTGTCTATGAATGCATGTGGTTATATAAAACCTACATTTGTCAAATAATATTCAGTGGGAAGTGACCTTAATTCAGAACCTGTGAGCTAATCCTGAGCAACACATCAATCACCTCAGGTTTTGATTATGTTCTGCATTGCCAAGCTCCTGAATAATCAACAGGCAACAACAGGAGCTGATTACATACTGTACATGTGCCTCACTATTAAAACAATGACACTTTGTCACCTTCCATTTGATAACATTGCTGTGTGGGAGTCACTGTGAGTCAAACTGCGAGTCAGAATTGAGATACAGTTATTTTCAAAAGTTAGTACCCCCTCTTTTAATTCTGTGTATTTGTGTAAAAGCATAATAAAACCATTTGATCTTAGCAGGTCTCAGTCTTAGGCAAATACAACTTTTTCCAAAGAGTCATTATTTATCTAATAAAAATGAAGGCAAAAAAAAAAAAAAAAAAAAAAACACACACACAAAAAACATGTTTGCAATTCTAAGTATTTCAATGATTTAATAGCTTATAGATTCATCTTTAGCAGCAATAACTTGATGTAATAATTTCAGGTATGACTTTATCAGTTTCTCACATCAGTGGAGGAATTTTGGCTCATTCTTCATTACAACAATGCTTCAGTTCATTGAGGTTTTTATGCTTTTGCTTATGCAACTCTTAAGGTTCCACCACAGCATTTCAGCTGCACTTTCATCCCATCTGTTCATAGGATATTTTTTACAAAGGTCTTGTTGTTTGTTCAGATGCCGTTTTGTGAACCTCAATCGTGCTTCTGTAAGCCTTTCTCCTCGCCACCCTTCCAAGCAAACCATACTTGTTCATTCTTCTAATTGTTCTACCAGGGGCTTCACCATTTAACATGCTCAGTGAGGCCAATAGTGTCTGAGTTGTATCTCTTGGTTTTTTTGTATTTCTCTGAGCATTGCACAGGGAAACACTTGGGGTGAATTTGTGGAAAGTCCACTCGAGACTCAAGTTCACTTGAGAAGATTCACAATTGTTTGGAATTCTTTCCTCTTGTGAATAATCTTTCTTAACTGTAGAATGTCCAAACCTCCAAACCATTTACAAATGGTTTTATAACCATTTACATATTGATGTGCAGGAACAATTGCTCCTTTAACACCATTTCTTAAGTCTTTACCATTATGTTAACACATACTGTACCTGAATGCTCCAAACCAAACTGCCAAAACGTCTGCTTTTATAGAGGTCTGCATATTTTTGCTGATGATCAATTAATTAAGCCCTGATGATTAGCAGCACATGGTTCCAACTTACTCTCTTAAATCCTGTGGGAACAGTAAGGGGACACTTTTTTTCCTTCATTTTTGTAAAATAAATAATTGCTCGGTGAAAAAGTTAAGGGAAAATATGAAGAAATCAAAACAATCAGATTGTCCCTGATGAGCAAGCTGAGGAAAGGGTTAGGGTTAGAAAAAAACACATACAGTTAAAAGAGGGGGGTATTCACTTTTGAACATGATTGTACATTGCAAAATATTTAGGGTGTTCTGTTATTGAAAATAATAGGTGATGGAGTGGTTCACCAATCCCAATGTTATTGTTTTCCGATAACTTCACATCTAAAGTTTTACACCTATTCACCTGTTATTTTCCAACATCTACAATTTATGTTTTTATTTAAGAATAATACATCATTGTATTTAATAATTTTATTTTTTATTTTTTATAATGCATCTCAGAAACATGTCATGCTTTAGCGGCTATAAGCAATCACTTCCTCCCTGTATTCATACAGTACCTTTTATCTAACCATCTTCTTCCACTGTAGCTTCTAGCACCCTATACACCCTTCAGACCCTGACTCGTTTTCTTCTCTACGTTTAGAATTAGACACCCCTTTAAACTTTCTTCATCCATTTACCTCCTCTGCTGTCTTCCAAGAAACTGAGAAACCTTTTTGCTTGGCACTTTTGACTTTTGGTTGTATTGAGCAGCAGTCTGAAAGAAGGTGGAAGAAATCACGACATGATCTCCTATCATACCCCTATCTGCTGTCCTCATTCGAAAAAAGCACATCCTATAAGGAAAAGCTGGAAGCCTGTGCCTATAATTCTAGCTTTACAAAATATTACTTCAGTTATTAATTACCATCTTCTGTAACAAGAAGATTGGTAGAATATTCTAATCCTTCCCTCCTAGCTCTATTCCTAATAGACATACTTAGTCCTTCCGTCAATCTTTGTTGATACATGTTATTCTCTTTTTACAGAAGAGATCCTACAGTTTATTTTGTCCTGCAATTCCATCACCTGTTCCTAGATGGTGTTGATCTATTAATGGACAGGGTCCATCCAGTCATTAATTACTCCATAGCATTTGTTCATTTATGAACAGCAAGGGTTATACCCATCCAGAAGAACCCAACCCCCTTCCTCCTGTGCGCTGGATCCTTTAGACCACCGCAACTACCAACTGGAATCACTTTGCTCATTTCCTTTAAAAAATGTTTTAATGCACTGTATACAAACAACTGTCTTTCTACCTTAACCAACATAACCTAGATCCTAACCAGTCTATCTTCAAAGCACCACATGCCACCAAAACTACCGTCATAGGCATTAGTGAGTAGTTTCATTCCCTTACCTTCAGTCTGCATCATCATTGACCTTTCAGCAGCATTCAAACAGGCAATCAGTAATATCTCCTGTTCATCCTAACTAGTTTAAAAATTTGTGATGCAGCAATACAGTGGTTTGCTTCTTAGCTGGAGGGAAGGTGATATCAGAGGTCATGAAGGAGATCCATATGTGCTCCATTGAGGGTGTTCTTTTGTTCTACCTTGGTAAATGGTGATCAAGCTTGTTCTTGATGAGATCATATCCTGACAGGGGCTCTCATACCACTGCAGTGCTGATTACAGTCAAATAATCATTTCCTTTCCTCTTTCCGGCACTTTTGTGTCTGCATGAATCTCAGTAAGACGTATCCTGAATGGCAGCTCATCAGACTGAGCTTCTGAAGATTCCTTGAGATGCACCTCCCATGTTAATATCTTGTGATGTTTATAGTGTCTTAAATTTTAAATCTGTCATCTGTTAGCAACTTTGGGGGAGTCCTGGATACCCAAACCTCACCTTATATTGCTAAACTGACTCATTCATGCAGGTTGCTAGTACAAAGATACAGTAGTAGTGAACACCTATTCGCCTATTATTTGCCAACAACTACAATTTTTGTTTTTATTAAAGGATGATACACAATGCTATTTAATCATTTGTGCTTTGTTCAGATCTACATAGGAATAGCATACACAAACTGTATCAGTCCAGATTTAGGCCTCATCATAGCACAGAGACAGCACTTGTTAAGGAGGTAAATGACCTCCTATTGGACTCTGATCAGGGTTGTATTTTTTTGTGTTACTTGACCTCAGTGCAGTTTTCACTGTAATGCTGATGACACACAGTTATATTTGTCAGTAATACCAGATGGGAAAAGCCAGCTTAATAAAGTTGAGCAATGTGTGAATAACATAAGAGACGTAATCCTGACAAGTCAGAAGGTACTAGGACCACATGCAGCTAGAAGTTAGCTTTTGACCACTTTGTAACTCTGAATGGCCTTTCTGTTCCATCAAGTGCAACAGTAAAAGACCTTAAAAGAAGCTAATGTAGATAATGTTACCAGGATAGCATTCTTTAATCTCAGAAATATTTTCAAGATAAGGAACATCATGCAATAGTGAGGACTTCATGAACTTTTTAAATAATAAAATTGTAAATATTAGGCATAAAATTGAGGCTT
>JAQMYL010000003.1:8829237-8842466 GCA_030014365.1 Clarias pachynema | reverse complement strand
CCCGCCCCAACCCGCCCCGCAAATAAAGCGACAATTTCCTTACCCGCCCCAACCCGACCCGCGGGCTACCCGGGCTACCAGACGACCCGCGCATCACTAACACACATGCATAATTCCATGTACAAACTTCTGGCAACTTAGAAATATGGCATCTTGAGTTCTGTACAAATAATATATTTTGTTACGTTTCAGTATTTAAATTGAAATGTGTAAGAAAACTTTTATGCATTCAAAAAACGATTTTGAGTGCACAAATGCTGCCCAACATATAAAGTGTATGTTGTGTAAATTGGTTATAAACTAATAAATATGAACTAAAATTTATGTGTCAGGTCTGGGCATGTACGAGAGTCCACTCTTTCTGGCTGCTCATGATGAAGAGTCTGGAGGCAGGAGTGTTCCCACCACCCCTCTGCAGGTCGCAGCTCCAGGTGGGCAGTCGGTTCATTTGTCAGTTGATCAGCTGATCGGTCGGACTGTTGTCATTTACACATTTCCTGTTGTCGTGTGTATAAAGTGAGCGTTTTTGCTGAGAGTCAGCCTTCCGATGTGGCGGAGACAGCTTCACAGTCTGTCCCTATGGTCAGCACGTCCACCGCAGCCATGACTGGACCAGGAGAAGCTGTTCCTGGAGATGATGCTGATGATGTCTTTATGGCAGAAGCAGAAAGTGAAGGGTGAGGGGTCACAACTTTATTTGGATATTGGCCACATCTGTGCCATGTTAAAATGTTTTTTTTTTTCTCAGGAAGCAAATTAAACTCAATCCCTCATGAGATGTTTTGTGTGTGTTCGAGCAGGACAAGCGGTGAGGCATCGTTGGAGAGCCAGTCTGAACTGGAGCCTGCGCAGCCTTCTGATGATGCAAGCCTGCCTTCCACCAGCCAGGAGCCAACCTCCAGCTCAGCTCCAGGTGCAAATAATTACACACACAATATTTTCAATTTTATTTTCAATTTTCAGGTTCAAGAACTATTTCAGCAACGCTTCTAACGATGACAAATCTGCTGTCTTTTGCCTTCACCACCACATCTAAAACAGGAAAATACAGCCTCACTTTTGTTTCTCACTTACAGTAAGTTCATAACCTTGTTTTTGCAGATACCAGCAGCAGCCAGCAGCCCAGACTTGCAGACAGAGCCCGCAGAGAATGTGTCCAGCCCCCACGCAGAGCTCAGCTTATCAGGAGAGGTACCTTTTTAATTTTTTTCTTAAAGCCATATTCACATCCAGTCTTTCAGCCAGACTGCATAGACTTGTATCTTTTCATATATTTCACACTTCATGAGGCTAAAATCAATCACACCACTATATCGACTGTAGACGCGCAAGTATCACAAAATTTACATACGCATTGTAATTTTGAAGCAATGATACAGCATGTTCTTGTCCCACAAATTTAGGATCGGTTCTTGTTCATCTTATAATGAAAGTGCAAGTGCAAAAATATACTTGCAGTTGGTTATGTCAAAATAAGTTGATGGGTTCCTTAATGAACTTGTGGCTAGCATGTGGTGCTCTCATTGGTCAGGAAAACATAGAACCACTGGGGGGGTTGCATGAGCCAGTGCACACCTCATACCAGTTGAATAAATAAACTAAAGCAAAAAACACACAAGCTCAAATAGTCCATTTGAATATTTATTGAAGCAAAGTATAAATGCAGAAAGAATGCAGCTTTGTAGCATGACATCATTTATTACAGGGCTATAAGGTCAGAATGGCAATAAAAAAAACACATTCTGTTTTTAGTGTGTTTGACACGGTATTTATTTTTATTTTTTTAATATTATCATCTAATTCTGTTTCCTCTTTCCTCCCTCAGGTATTGGTTATCCTCGGGGCCGTGGCCGAGGGTTCAGTAGAGGCACGCCATTCTGATCACATCTCAGTACTTGTAAAAATTTCCCACTTTCAGTTTTAAGAAATAAAGCCACAATTCCAGTGCATCAGTTTTCTTTTTGTACATATTATGCATTTTTTCATTTCTGTGGTTCAGTTCAGTTTGCTGAGTTATTTCAAATAGCTATTTTGTACTTTATGAATAATGTTTTGTTAATGAATAAAGCTGTTCAGTGTTTTTTTTTTTTTTGCTAATAAAAGGTGGCTTGCTGATAAATGCCAAGCTCAGGTTTGTCTTTGCTTTGGGTTTATCTATTGAGGACAGCCAAGCCAGGTTCTGATGTCGTTCTCAGCAGATGGCTTTGCAGGAGATGCAAGAACAGGATTCTCACCGCTGATCTTAATGCTGAAGACTTTAGCTGTAAAGAAGCAAGACAAAAAATGTTATCTACAGAAGAGATCTCTCTTCATATTCAAATTGAGGGGGGAAAAAGACTAAAACATTTGGAGACTGTTGTGTAGATAGTTTGTTTGTTTGTCCCTAACCCCCCTTCTATCCTTCTCAATGGTATTTGGCTCTGTAACACAAGTCTTCATTGTACAATTTTGACTACAATGACTTTAATAACTAAATACACAAGGCTCCTAATGTCTACAAACCCTTATTGCTTATTGGTCATATTAAAGTTTTTTAAAGAAATGTTCACTCTGACTGAAATGTACAGCTTTTGTATGCTGAGCTTGTAAAATTCAGGCTTACGCCAGGAGAGGACGTAGTGTTCAAACCCATCAGACTTCCTTGGGTTGGGCATGGAGAGAGCAGAAGTCACTGGGGTGGGGAATCCTTTCCATTTCAGAGTGATGTTGATCTCTCCGGAGAGGCGGGCTTATGTAAGGGGAAACGTAGTTGTTAAGGAGAACAAGGAAAAAGATATGTCTTTATTTCAGTATCATCATGCCCTTATTTAAAGTAGTCCTGTTGAGCTCACCAGGTTGACGATTCTTGGCAGACATTGCCATCTTTGATTTTTTACCAGTGCAGGTCAGCCCACTTCCAGCAGGGTAGGTAAGTTTCTGCACCATACCTCCTGGAGAAATAATGTGATTCATAAAAAGGATGAATAGGATGAAATAGATGAGCTGTCAGCCTTGGCTTGGATGTGGCTGAGGCAAAGTGACAGTGAAATTATTATTCCTCTGAATATTAATGCAGTAAATCACCTTTCTTAAAAAAGTAAACAGTCTCAGCTCTGTTCCTGGTAGCAGGGATGGGGAGAACAGCGACAATTGTTCCAGAGAGCCCTCCAAAGTCCTTAGACACAGATCTGGGGTATCCAGGCTCCATGACTCCATTCTGAAAACTCCAGTAGTTATCACCCTGTGCAGAGGGTAGAAAAACAAGGCGTCAGGTTAATCTAATTCTAATAAGTGCTAAAGGTAAGAAATTTGAATGTTCGAGTCTAAAAACATTCATAGGATCCTAATTGCCTAATACTATCGCACAGTTTCTGAACTTAGAAGTATTCCAGATCTAAAGAATAGAATAGAACACACAGAATTGTTTCTTTTTTTCTGTAATGGCTGTCACTTTAGAATGCCCCTCTTTTTAAAACCAGGGTTGGAAGGCTATATTCCAGTGCATCTTAATGATGAATAACAAAACTATTTAATCTGGTAATTACCATATGAGCAGTGCTTTTAACTTAAGCAATGTTTGCGACCATTGATTTTCAGATCACTGACCTTGATGATATAGGTCTTGCCCTCGCAGTTGCAGCGAGTGAAGGCTGTGTCAACAGGTGAGGGAATACCCAGCTCTGCAGTAATATTGAGAGCAGGACCGGCTGTTCTGGTCTTGGGGTCCAGGATCCAGAAGAAATGACCTGGGAAGGACGGAGCGTACCAAAACACTGGTTAAAAAGCAATATTCTTCATGAACAGGATTAACTGATGTTTTAATTTTTTTGTTATTTTGCAAATAAAATTGAAATTTATGCAGAAATTATGTTCAGCAAAATAAAATTATTAAACAGTGTTAATAATAAAAGCAATTAATGTAGTAATTAATAATCTGAAATAAGAAGGGTTTTCACTCTTATTTTCAACTGTCATAACTTAATAAACCCAAAGATTGTGAAGGGCTAAATGTTAATAATCTGTTGATATAAAATTTAAAGTGCTTAGGAAAAAATGCTAAGTAATGATGGAAGTGTTAACTTAAATGGTAATCAGGGTCAATTACCTTGGAAAACAATGACGGAGCCATTGGAAGCTGATGTTACGCCATTTATAGGAAGGCCACTGCAGAGGTCAGGGCTAGAGCTCTGGGCTTATAGTGAAGAAAATTAAAGTATAATTTAAATACAGATTTTGATAAATGAAGAACAAGCTAGTGTACTTAAACATAGGATACCTGGAGTATTTATTATACTCAAACTGCAACATTTTTGCTTTCTGTGCTTTTAAATGAGCTTATAAGAACAATGATCAGCCCATGATGATATCACACATCATAGCTCTGAGTGAGGTGCGTTCCTTACCGGGCTGTCCTGCTGTACTGGCAGCCTCCAGGGCCTGAGCTATGTCCGTGAGTGTGCTTGGTCTTCCAGCAGAAGGCTCCGCGACACTAGGAGGTTGACTAGGAACTATATTTGCTTGATCATTAATCAACACGGAAACCTGGATATGTCCATTTCCATCTGAAAGGGGTTCTGCAGGTTGGAGTGGACCTAATGTTAATAAAGAGAACAAATTCTACAGTTCAGATCAGACTTTAGTCAACACCCCAGACTTCAGCTCTGACTGGAAGGAGGCAGAAATCAGAGCTAGATCTGAATAGATACAGTAAGAGAAGAGCACTTAAAACCCAGATTGAGATTGTTTTTAAGAATATTTTAGCAAATGGTAATGTTATGGTCTTCAAATATGTGGCATTTAAAATGCATGTGTAGTCTATGATAAATAACACGTGCATGAATTGATTGATGTGCAGTCTGTTTTATTTTGGCTTTACAATAGATGCAGTGATCTAAAACTAAGAGACTATCAAGAAGCCATTATTCAGCTATTGCCTGTAAAGCTTTTAATGCTCCATAAAACATTGTCTCGTCTTTATGACTACCGGCTGCTGTGGTAATTTAGCCATCATCTTGGTAAAAGTTGCTCAACTTAAAATCGCGTAAAGTGGATAAATGAAGAAGCCTATTAAGAGATGGTCCTGGATGAGAGCACTACCTGGTGTGTTTTCCACAGGGTTTTCAGAAGGAAAAGTGAGGTAAAGATTAGCATCAGCAGGAGGAGGTGCTGCTGAATCTTCAGTCAGTGGCACTAGTTCCACAACATTGCCTCCTTTGAAGACAAAAAAACATGAAAACATAACTTTCTGATAAACAGATCTGATTCTTGTCACAGCTTCACCAGGATATACATATTGTAAAGGTTTTAAGGCGTAGGCGTATGTGTGTAAGGGTCAGTGACATAAGGCTAATGGCAACTGAGCCGATTGTACATTTTTAAAAAAGATAACATTAACGTAGAGTTGTGTATCACCCCACAGTGGGAGGTAACAGATAAAATGGTCATTATGCATTTAAGGCACTCTCAAAAACAGATTACGACTGAATAGACATGCAAATCTTTTATCACATACTGTATATACAGCGCTCTGTGTTTCTGATTGTCTTTGTGGAGGTACAACTCACCATCTACAACGGCATCCGGAGCACGTTGACCATGAGGGAGTGCTGATCTGAACCCGGCATCAGCATAAGCTGAATTCACACCTGAGTCAATAAAATCCTTAATCATGATCATGTGTACAAATTTAAAATCATTGTGGAATTAAATGGAGGGAATGACACAACATACAGTATTAGGATCTGCATCTTAAATTGAATGTGTGTAAGGTGGTAAAGACGTTTTATTGCGAGTATGCTCTTTATCTGATTCTGTGATAGTTTTTCATTTTTCTCATTTAATATAATTAATTTTATACTTTACAGCAGTGGGTTGTCATTTAATAGTCTCTATATACAGGTATCTAATTAAGTTAATAAATGTAAGAAATAGTTTTCTCTATACCTGTGCATTAGTAATGTTTGTATATTATATTATATTATATTATATTATATTATATTATATTATATTATATTATATTATATTATATTATATTATCTATTATTACTTTATAGTCAGGGTTTTTTGTAAAAAAAAAAAAAATAATACAATGCAATAAAAATGAGTTCTTATGCTCTTTTGCTCATAATAATAATAATAATAATAATAATAACAATAATAATAATCTATACATATGAATGCTGTTTCTGAATTAATATCTGTTCAACCAGGTAGTATGTTGAATTCATGAAAACTATTGAAAAATACAATCTGAGTTATACTACACCTTCTGACTTTTTGCTGCTTCTGACCTCTGGTGCACTGTAATTAGTATCTGAAATAATAAGAAAAAAATTATTAAAATGTTTTAATTAAAGCTAACTTGAATGCACATTCAGAAACTTAACTATTTACGCTAATATATATTTTACTAAAAATGCAAAAGCATCATAAGTACTGTAAGACTTAGTAAGACACTAATTAAGACACTTAAACACTAAGAATTAGTGTTAAAATAGGTGATTTTGGTACCGGTCTAGTATCGGAGTATAGTAGAGCATAGGCAGAGGTTCAATTCACCTAAAAAAACCTAAAGACATGCCATACCGCAGTGTGTGCTGTAGTCAGGACAGCAGGAGTTATAGAGGGTGCAGTCAGGGTCACACTCACACTCCCTCCCTCTCCTGAACGCTTCTTGGCATCGCCCTCTGCATGAGTCACCTGGAAATGACAGCACACAAGTTTACCTTTGTTTCATCACAATTCTCAGGGCTTTGAGAGAGCTGCCTCTAACCAACAATCTTAATCTTCTAGAGGTCAGTGCCTGTGAGCTGTGGGTCGAGTTGCTTTTTAAACATTTAATAAAGAGTAGAAGTAAAGAGCCATGAAGGACAAATGTTTATGAGATGCAATTAGTTTCAATCTTTCTTACGAGAGGTACAGACTCCCTCGTAGTCCTTGCAGCATTCGTTGTGAGTAAGACAGTCATCATCGCAGGTACACATCTGCCCACGGGAGAACGGCTCCCCACATCGACCCCTGCAACTCGCTACATAAAAACACGAAACACATCCTGTCACATCCGTGTCACTGGGGGCCTGGAGCCTATACCAGAAGACTTAGGGCAGAAGGCAGGGTACACCCTGGACAGAGTGCCAATCTATCGCAGGGCACACACACATACATACTCTCATTCACACACTATGGGAAATTTGGAACGCCAATTAGCCTTAATCTACATGCTTTTGGACTGTGAGAGGAAACCCATCAATCATGGGGAGAACATGCAGACTCCATGCACACAGACCTGGTTCGGGAATCGAACCCAGACCCTTAAAGTGCAAGGCGACAGTGCTAACCACTATGACACTGTGCCACTGTCCCAAAATTAATTTTAACCAAAATACTGTCAAGTTACGGTTCTTAAAAAGCGAAATCTTCCACTAATACCAGCACATAGACATCTATAGGGAAATGTACTGAACAGTCAACATCAGGGAAAAGAGAATTCCGCGAATAGATAAAACAGGTTTCTAAAGCTATTCTCCAAGGCTCTAAATGCTTGGTTACTTCACAGAACCTTGACCAGGAAGACAAACCATAGAATCCTTAAGGGTCTAGATTTTACTCATTTTTCTCTGAGTATAATTTTTGAATGAAGCATTGCAGCAGGCATCACAGTAATTTAAAATTAAAATTACAGTTTCGTCTGTATTTCAAAATCTAAAAAAATGGTTTCAGTTTAATAATTGAATATTATAATCAATCAATCAATCAATCAATCAATCAATCAATCCCATAAATATTTAAACGAAAAGACCAAATTCTAAAAATGGACCAGTGTAGGTAAAAAAACAGGTGAAAATGTGACGAGGTGTAAAATAAGAAGAATATGACTGACTTTGAGCAGCACAAAGCTGCAGCAGGGTCCAGACCATAAACAGCACAGAGGAAGCCAGCGTCCATCCAGCCATCATAACTCTCCTAACACTCAGGGTCACCCTGTTACCTTTCAGCACTGAAGAACCTAAACAGCAAAATCTAGGAAAGGGGGTAAGTATACTTTAATTACATCATCTGACCACTTCATAGTTAAATACATAGGTTTGATATTTACAGAAATGTACATAAAGTGCTTAAGTTTATTTACATGTACAGCTGCTGAAAGCTTCACTCTGATTAAAAAAATTTTTTTTAATTTTTTTTTTAATTTTCAAAAATTAATTTACAATAAATGTTATGTTTGTTTGTTTTTTAAATATAAAATAATACTTTACATAAAAAAACATTACATAAAAAATCCTAATGGTTTCTGATTTCTGATTTTTTAAAAGAATTTTTTGGGGGTGTGTGTTATATCACTGAATATGGAATATTTATGCATTTAATGAGAGGAGCAGTTAAAGAATCTTACAGTGGTTAAGATTTAACCCTTTTCCCCCTTTTTGGGGGGTATTACACATAAGTCCAGACCTCATACATGGGCAGATAATGCAACATTAACATTAACAGCTCCTGTAATTGGTATTTAATCTTTTCATATTCTTATCTTACTCTGTCTGGAAATGTATGTGATCAGTAAAACAGCATTAAAGTTTTAACAATATGGTTAAATGCTTGAGGAAAACTGAAATAACCTTATTTAATCCCAAAAACTGGTCAGGTTTTTAGTTAGTTAGTTAGTTTGTTTGTTTGTTTCTTCCTGAGAAAAATACATTCTAAAATAATTTTTAATATATATATATATATTTGTACAAATCTTATATTGAGCTCAATTAGTGTTACAATATTTTTTATTAATTAAAAATAATCCAAGCAAACTTTAATTACCAATGAAAATAGACGACACCTACAATATCATATGAGAGCATAAAATAAAGTGCTAATAAGTATTTACCTGCAGGTGATGTAGTAGAACTCTGAATCTTTCTTCGTGCTGCACTTTCCCTCTTATATAGCACCGAGCAGCTGGATTTCTCGACTGGACCAGGACATTGTGTAATTAACCACCACAGTCTAATTAAACCACAATGATGCAAAGCCCGGCCTCCTACACACATGTTTTGTATTACTTTGTCCATGTGAGGATCTTTTCATTGACATAAATCTTGTAGCCAATTAATGCTTTGCTACACCGAAATCTGATCATAACCTTAACCTCAACAACCAAAAGGAAGCATTTTGGCTCTTTTCTAGTCATTAAATAATTTTATTGTGAGAAACGTCCACACAAGGTCAAAACTCTTAAATATTCCAGATGCACGCACTCACGCACATCGTATTGCTATCACTATGGTTTTCTTTAGAACTTTCCAGAATTGCAGGTACTCTCTCTACACCCGAACTCTTTGTGTTTCCAGCTTTTCTATTCTGCACATGATCTGATGTCATGACAATAAGCAAAATGTCACACAACCTGTTAACTTTCACATTTTCCTGTCATTAGTATCACTAAGACAGTAAAGTTGAGTTTATACAAGAATTACAAGCCTTTTGCGGCGTCCTGGTCAGTTTAATAAGTGTCTCCATTTCAAATAAGCCAGCACTCCAACTACCAGCCAGTATTTCAACTGACCTTCAAAAGTCAGACTGGATTCTCACATTGTGTGGTCAGCATGGACAGTGGTACACACTGTCTAGGGGTGAATGAATGCTTTCAGCCTGAATGAAGCTTGTTTATTCTAATGTGTTAATTTATGTATATGTTAAAATTATTTTATTGGTTCTTCTGTGGCATCGCATTTATGAATTAGGTTTTTGTTTCAAATTTCAAACTTTCTGGAAAGAAAGAAAAAAAGAAAGGAAGGAACCGACAGCAGTTTTCAATGCAAAATGTTAAACTAATTGGGCTAAATAAAAAAAAAACTTTTTTTCAAAAGCCTTTCTTTTGATCTAACCGACTACCAAATGGACAAGATTTTTCTTTTTCAAAATTTTATTTGGTAGACATTAGAAGAAACTTTTAAAGGTTTTTTTTCTATCTATGTAATTGATCTAATTGATGTCTAAAAAGATAAGATAAGTTTTAAAACTACATCCACCTCACAATACTGAAAGATTCAGTGTCATTCCACAGTACCGTAAAGAGGGGAGAGAAGCTGCCTGCCAAAACTGGTTTTAAATGTGGGGAAGCACTTTCAATAAGCAAACACATCTGCTAAAGTTGTGTTATTGTGTTGTGTTTGTCTCCTTAGTAATTGATTCTGAGTCATTATAATTAACCTTAATCGTCCAATCGTATATTAATACGGCTTATGGCAGGCAGATGTTTGTTGCAAAATCTACCCAATATTATATATAGCAGAATATATTGTGATTGTTTATGATATTCTGCTTTATTCTAACAACACAGACAGCAGCTCAGCCAAAGTGTGTGTGAGGTGACGATCAGGGATGCTCTGTAAACAGGACTTGACTGTACATGTGCATCCTTCCTCTCTTCCTAAACACAGGACTTGTGAAAGCATGCATTTGATTTTTTTGTTATAAAAAGTTATAAGGATTCTGAAAGTTTAATCATTTTTCATGTAAGTCTGTTAAAGGCTGTGCATTAACCAATAAAACCAAACTGCTACACACAATGTCAAGTGTTTTTAATTTCAGTTTTATTTCTATTTGCATCACAGATGCAAATTTAAAACGTATGGAAATGAATTGGAACATATACAAAAACAAAGTATAGACTATAACTAGTAGTTTGTCCCTGATGAGCAAGCCGAGGGCGATGGTGGCAAAGAGATGACAATAGGAAGAAACCTTTAAAGGAACCAGATACCCTTATCCCATTTGGACTCCCTTATCTCTTTCTACTCCATACACGCATTAAAATATTGAACTTTTTTTCAAGGATTAACAAAGGCATGAAGAAATGAACAATGTGAAGCATTGTGGTAGTACCGGGAAGAATTTAAAAGCACTTTCACCATTGGGTAGAACTTGTTGGCCAAAAAGGGAAAAAAGAAGAAAAAAAAACCCTATATAGCACTGCAAGAAGCCTTATCTTGGTTCCACTTGGTACAGGTGCACAAACACGATCTGCATGGAAGAATCATCAGAAAAAAAAAAAATAATAATAATAATATCACCACTTACATGTGCAAAACAAACTTTAAAAAGTAAAGCTGGATGTCTTTGGTCCCATCATCAAAGATACATTTGTAGAAAAAAAGAAATGATTTTTTCTTTTTAGCATTAGGGTGAATCTTTTTTGCTTTGGGGGCATGTAACAAGAATTATTGCATGGGAAGATCTAAATAAAAAATCTAAAATATAGTAAACAGCAGGACATTATGAAAGCAAATCAGAAAAGAGAGGCAGAAAAATATCAGCTTCTACAACAAGACGATGATCTCAAAACTGACAGTGAACTACTACAATGCTGGGTTGCCACCCATGGGCCATTGGGCATTAACCCTAAACCCATATAAAATACAATGCCAGTCTCAAGCCTGGAGAAACGGGTGGGTTATGACAAGAAGGGCATCTGGCTTAAACCTGTGGCAAGAACTGATAATCAAAATAAAATAAAAGTTTTTGACTGTGTGTCAAAAAAGTTTTTGAGGTGTTGGCTTTTTCTCATTTTTGTCTCATTTCTATTTCTCTTAAAGAATTTTAGGAGCAACAATTGAGACAAATATCTAAACAAAACAGAAGACTCACTATTAAATCTTTAAGATGTGAATTTTTTTATTTATTTATTATTTTTTTAAAGATATGGACAGATAATAAGTTCCCTTAAGCACAAGGAACAAAGAATTAAGTAGATTCCGAGTAAGAGTTTGCTAATAATAGCTAATACCTTTGTCTAAATAAAAACAACACTGTTTCTCAAATGACAGCTTTATAACTTTCTTTTACTGGCGCAATAAAAAAACGAGTGCGTGTGAAGAATAAAAGTACGTGTGAGGGAAGACATCCGCTTTGTGGGATCTTGCCTTTGCTGAGGTAATGTCTTTCTAATGAAAATGTGGCCTGCCACACCAAGAAGCACATTGTTCTGATTATTAAAACCTTCTGTTATAGTTATAAGCTTTAACACAGCTGAATGCCTCAGTCCAGACATGTGGCTACTGTCTACTCTTTCCCCCTTTTTTTTGTTAATTAAACACATGTTTAACTGCTCAGTCAGTCTATCAGTCTGATAAACAAGAGAGACGTCTGGTAATGAACAGGTTTCTAACATACCATCTTATCCATGAAGGAAATTTAGTTTAAAAGACATTTATATGAGCTATATTAAATATTGACCTTTTTGATTTTCATGACATTAAAGACAATGACGTACTGTAAGACGGTGCTTTGTATTGGAAATGTTAAGATGAAGATGAAATGACATTGTTTTGCATTTACACATATTATGCACACACACACATGTTCATACAGTATTTAGGAACAATTTTGAGAAGCTAATCCACCTTCAGGTATTTGTTTGGAGGTGGAAGAAAACCAGAGAACCCAAAGGAAACCCATGAAACCAGTCCTCAATACTGCAGAAAATGCTGGAAATTTGTATTTTAATTAGATTCTTTTTACATAACATTACAAAATACACGTTGGCAGTTTACACAATTTCACACTGAACAGAATCACTTTGTACTACATCAGTGCTAAAATCTATGTACAAAATTACAATGAGTACTCCGCTGTTTGGTTAATAACAATTAAAATGTCCTTTTTTTAAAAATGTACTGTAGTATGAAAGACGATCAGCATACGAGGTGGATATTTACAAGGTAAAGGGCATAGCATCATCAATCAGCATCACGTGACTTGGTGCGGCGCTTCCAGCATCTCCATGAGGAACGTGTCTATAGGCGTATCGCCGATGAGCTTGAAGAAGAAAAGGTGCTCGAGACATTTGAGGCCGATGGAGCGAAGAGCAGGAAGACGCAGCAGGAGCTTCGCAAACCTGAGCACACATACAGCAAGGTCCATTAGCACAGTCTGTGTTGGTCAGGCAATAAAAACATCATTTCATTATTTATTTATTACAAATATAAAGTGTTCCTGCTTAGTGAAAGCAGTAAAAAGGGTAAAAATTATATTTATTTACTTGCTTTTACTTATTTACCTGTTTGCTTAGTCACTTCTTAATTATTTACTTTGTTAGTCCTTACCCATTTAATATTTAACTATGTATTTGGCCATGCTGTTTATTGTTTTGTTATTGATATTTTGTTGTTGTTGTTGTTTAAGCATCCATCCATCCATCCATCCATCCATCCATCCATCCATCCATCCATCCATCCATCCATCCATCCATCCATCCATCC
>JAQMYL010000003.1:8809741-8819973 GCA_030014365.1 Clarias pachynema | reverse complement strand
AGACCCAGCAGGGGAGACGATTACCCACAATTCCACAGTGCAAGAGAGAGAAAAACCATTGGCTCAGTTGTGATCACGTGACGCTCGGCATCAAAACAAGAACCGCGTTACTCACAATCCAAGGTTCCACTGTATGTGCAAAGCTAATTTTTTGTAACATTTTGGATTTTGTCGAGACTTTTTGCCTTTATGAGCACAGCCAATAATAGAGTAAACAACACAGGGTGATATGGGGTCTGCAAGATATTACTGAACAGAAAAAAGGGTTTATTGTGTCAAAGTTGATGAAGATAAGACAGTAGGGTTTCTACATCCTATTAGAAGACACAGAGAGGTCAGTGAGTGTCAGCAGTTGAACGTCATGTCCAGAAAATCAGAACGAAAATAGAAACATAATGTGTGTCAATGTTTTGTAACCTTTGTGAATCTTCACTAGCCTTATGTGACCTAATGTGACCTTTGTGAATTTCATTGTACATTCTCCATATAGATATTTGCTTGAGAAACCTTTCAGTGCATTTACGCAATAACTCTCTCTCTCTCTCTCTCTTTTCTGTTATTATTAAGCCTCTTTCAAGATGTGACCTACAGTAATCTCATCCTAGCAGATCATTTTATGTTTCTAGATATAAATGTGTGAAATAAGCAAAGTGAGCTGTCAACAGAGCAACCTGTATTTTCAATCGTGAAATTAGTAAAATATCTAAAGGTCGCCGTAACTGTCTTGTATTTCTTTATTCATAATCTTATAATGAACAATAATAGATAAATCTGCATATACTTCAGATGTTGTTACGCCTGAGACCTGATAAAGCAGGACATCTTCAAAGGGGAAGTCTTTTATTAATAATTCTACAACTGACCACCAGAGGGCACTCTGCCCTGAAAACTGCTCTCTTAGGTAATATATTTGACTCATCTGTTTGTAATTATGGCAGACCCTTATCAGTTTAGTTTAAGGTAGTTTGTTGGTCTTTGTCTTTTTTATTACAATTCTCTGACATTTAATACATCATTTGTCTGGGTTGTTTGGTTCTTAACCTGAATTGTGGATTGTGTGCAATTAGACTCTCTTTCACATTTAGAATTATCGTTGTTCTGTACATTGACTTTGGCACAAAAATAACAACAATGTCCATCTGGGGTCATGTATGTCTAAGGGCAGTCTTGCAGAGTTTGGTGTTTCCCCTGTTCTAAAAATACAAATGAATGAGAAGCCACTCAAAACTTAAAAATTCAGTCTTGGAAAGTATAATCAGTGATATAGCATTGGATCGCTCCGTGTGGGGCATGCAAATTAACTTTATTTAATTTCATTTAATTTCATTAATTATTATATCTTAACATCATAGCAAATAGAAAATGGTCAAAATAGTCCTTTGAAATTGCATTCCAAACCAATCCATATTAATCCATCCATATTGACCAGGTTTTATAAAAATGATCAAAGATTTAGAATAAATGATCTTGTAATAACTTATATAATTTATTATATAGAACTGTATATACTCAGCATTAAGTTAATTGCATACCAGATTACATTAACTGACTAACAGATTGATTAATTGATGGTACTGTAACAGAATCGCAATACAGATCGAATCAACGCCTAGATATTGCAATAATATCGTATCGGCTGGTCCTTGTGATTCCCATCCCTAATATATCCTATATACACACGTATATAAAGGATGTGGTCCTCACAACATGTCCCTTCTTTCTATGGGAAACTCACACTCCTGTATTAAAGCTCTGGACGTTTACTCAATCTATACAAATATTATAAAGCACTGTTAAATGTAATGTTATTATAATTTATAACCAGGATGCCGGTTATAGAACCAGTGCTTGGCTGTTGATCTACATATCTCCAGTGCTATCTATAAGGCTTTTTAGATGTTTCATTTAACTGATTATATGAATTCATTCTATAAAATATAAAATATTAAAAGTAAAATCTGTATTGTTCTGTCACTGATATCAATATCGCTGTTATCAATATCACTGTGATTAATAATACTGTTAATATCACTATCAATATGACTGTAATTAAAATCACTATTAATATTACTGTTATCTATATTACTGTTATTAATATCACTGTTATTAATCACTGTTTATATCACTGTTGTCAATATCACTGTTATTAATATCACTGTTATCAATATCATTGTTATTATATAGAATGTAACTGTTATCACTGGTAATATAACTTATGAATATCACTGGTATGAATATCACTTATGAATATTACTGTTATTAATATCACTGTTATGAATATCACTGTTATCAATATCACTGTTATGAATACCACTGTAATCAATATTACTGTTATCAATATTACTGTTATTAATATCACTGGTAATATAACTTGTGAATATCACTGTTATTAATATTACTGTTATCAATATAATTGTTATTATATATAGAATGTAACTGTTATTCATAAGTCATCACTGGTAATATAACTTATGAATATCACTGTTATGAATATCACTTATCAATAGCATTGGTATTAATATCACTGTTATGAAAATTACTGTTATCAATAGTATTGGTATTAATATCACTGTTATCAATATCACTGTTATCAATATTACTGTTATCAATATTACTGTTATGAATACCACTGTTATCAATATTACTGTTATCAATATTACTGTTATTAATATCACTGGTAATATAACTGTTGTGAATATCACTGTTATTAATATTACTGTTATCAATATCATTGTTATTATATAGAATGTAACTGTTATTCGTAAGTCATCATTGGTAATATAACTTATGAATATTATTGTTATGAATATCACTTATCAATAGCATTGGTATTAATATCACTGTTATGAATATCACTGTTATGAATACGACTGTTATCAATATTACTGTTATCAATATTACTGTTATCAATATCATTGTTATTACAGTATATAGAATGTAACTGTTATTCGTAAGTCATCACTGGTAAAATAACTTATGAATATCACTTATCAATAGCATTGGTATTAATATCACTGTTATGAATATTACTGTTATTAATATAACTGTTATCAATATTACTGGTATGAATATTACTGTTATTAATATAACTGTTATCAATATTACTGTTATGAATATCACTGTTATGAATACCACTGTTATTAATATTACTGTTATTAATATCACTGTTATTAATATCACTGTTATGAATATCACTGTTATGAATACCACTGTTATCAATATTACTGTTATTAATATCACTGTTATGAATATTACTGTTATTAATATAACTGTTATCAATATTACTGTTATGAATATTACTGTTATTAATATCACTGGTAATATAACTGTCATGAACACCAGTGTTATTAATATGATCACTGTTTGCTGTATGTGTGTAATGTGAGTGACCATCTTTATCAGTAAGTTTATCAGTGAGAGTGCCCCAGTGTTCATACACGAGGTATATTGTGATATAAATATGTAGTTTACAGTCCACACTGACACCAAGTCCTGATCTCTGATACTGCTGATTAATATTTTAACAAATGTCCTCTAAAGCACTTCAAATGCCACACATATATACAGATCTGCTGTGAAATCCACCCATAAAAAGCCCTTAGACAAACAGTTTAAAGCCATAAATTTGTGAAGTGCAATAAAAGTGCCGACCCTTGACCCTGACTGAGGCCACGATCACCTGCACGCTCCAGTACAGACGCTGCACGTGACACAAGTACACAAATTACACGCCGAGTGTGGGGCTGGATTTATGACTGTCTGGTCCAAAGTGCGCTTCAACTATCCAAACAGCAAATAAACCAACAGCACACGCGTTCAAGACGAGCAAACAAACAAACAAACAAACTGAACCGAATCCGACAGTCAGTGAGTTGATGAGGAGGTGAAACACTTACTGAGGTGAAGGTATTCAGTGTGATCCATTTGGTAGCCAGAGTGGAATTGAGTTCAGTTTTTACTCTCTGGTGGTTGTGTGTTTCCCTCCTGCTGAGAACTCACTGCTCTTCTCGCTCTCTCTCTCTCTCTCTCTCACACACACACACACACACACGAAAACAGTGAAGGAGGGGGGCACTCTAGGGAGGTCCTTGACAGACGCGCGCGCACGCACACACACACACACACACACACACACACACACACACAGTGGATTAATGATTAACAAAACAAAGACAGTTCAACTAATATTCACTCACTCCCTGATTTGCATATAAATTAATACACAAACAATACCCCAAACAAACAAACATGCAGATAAGTAAATTAAACATAAATAAATAAATAAAAATAATTTAAAAAATATAGATTTGGAATAATTATTAACTTGCTAATTTATTGAATAATTATTAACTTACAAAACCTAAACTATTCATAAAATAGTATGAAATTCATTTATCAATTTACATTATTTTAATGAATTATTGAAAGAAAGAAAGAAAGAAAAACAAAATGCAAATGGATTCATATGAATTAAGAACTAAATCAATAGAAAAAGTGTAAATAAAAGAAAGAGAAGGAAATAAAATGGAAAAAAAAGTCAACTTAGTTTAAAAATTCTCAATTAATATGACAAAAATCAGCACGTGCTGTATATCAACAAACAACAAACAAACAAACAAACAAACATAAATGTACAGACAAAAGAATAAACAAATTAAATAAAAAATATATAAGGATATGATGCACAGTATGTTGTAAATTAGATAATGGTATTTAAATGAAAGTGCAAAATGTTTTATCAATAGAGCTTTTAATTATAAACTGTTTGGTTCTGGAGGGGGTTGAACATCTGCTAAACATCTGGTCAGGTCACAATACGCAAACTACATAAATGCTGATTAGTTAAAATGCACTCTGTGTAGACCTTTACTCCACTTACATTTTGAAATTTTTCCCTTCTGTTTTTCTTTCCTTATATAAGATCCATTCAGTGTTGCCAACATTAAGCAATCTCAGAAGAAAGAAATTCCCAGAATTCCAGCCGTTCCGTCCCTGTGAGGCTGCTGAAAGGTGCGAAGATCCCCCTGAGATCCCCCTCCAGCATGTGGGGTCATATAAGGGTGAGCTTCTGGTACTGAGTGAGGTTATTCAGAAGTCAGCAGCACTCGCAGGCTTCCACTGTGTAAGTGCAAGTGTGCTGGATCAGGACACTGCAGCACCAGTGGATGGGAACAACAGTTACCTTTGAAAAAAAAGGGCCACAAAAGAGCAAGAAGAGACGCTAACTAAGACGAATGGCTCCTTTTTTCAAGCCATTGCAGCCTAATCAGGCTCTTTTCATTCGCCTCTTGTTAGATAATGTACATTTGTGGAGTGAAAGGGACTGAAGGACAATTTATCAGGCAGCCTTTTATCTCTGTAATGGAGCCACATGGCCCAGAGCTTTAGCACTGTCCCGGGCCACACACTACATTACTAAATGAACACTGTGACAATTAGGCGAGCACAATTTTCTGTAAATGTACAAGAATGTAAATGTTTTAATTACCTCTTCTGGAGCTGCTGGAAATTTGTTTACCTCACAGGTTGTAGCATTACGTAACAAACGTACTAATCTCATATTTTTATTGTTGCTATTATATTATATTAACATTTACAGCTTTCAGGTTTCTCTTTATCACTGGAGGTTTCTAGGAAACTCATTCTAGTACAGACAGGATTTTTTCTTCTTCCAATGGTTGTAAAATTATTTATGAAATAAAAGGATTTTGGGTGAAAGAGACTTGCATTCCATTATTATCTTTTGCACTCAATTCTAAACTTGTTCGAGAAATTCTCAGTCATTGCTGATATTATCCATTTATCCATCCATCCATCTTCAACCGCTTATCCATTTAATATATACTTATCACTCTAGTTACTCTTCCTGCTCATATTGCCACCACAACCAATAACCACTTCCACTATTTCTACCACTATTACCACCACCACTACTACTACCAATAGTACGAATGCTACTACATCCAGCAGCACTGCTGCTTATAATAATAATAATAATAATAATAATAATAATAATAGTCTGTTTTTTGTTTGTTTGTTTGTTTATTTGTTTTTGTTTCCTTCCTGTGATACCCTACATTACCTGGCATCCCATCCAGGCTGTATCTCCAGCTCACAGCCAGGATTCCCAGAAAAGTCTCTGGAGGCAAGCACATTTCAACCGCAAGCTTGTGAGTTTCAATCCCAGGACAGGCAAGTCATAAATTCACTGTGCCCATTAACTGTTCATCTTTATACTTGGATTTAATTGGATTGTCTGCCTCACAAAATAATTTTGCATTAAACCTTCTGCCAAATAAATCTGTGTAAAAGGGTTAAAATCAAGTAAATATGTATATAATGACTACAGAATGTTATTATAAGAGAATATTAGAATAATGTCTAAAGAAATGCTGTTATATACTTAAGTGCTAAAGGAAAGATGTTTGGTGGTTTGCAGTGTTTCATCTGAATCCTTTCCTGAATATGTGTAAATAATTCTCACAGTATAAACTACTACTATACTATTTAAAGACTGACATCACTAGAGATAAAAAAAAAAAAAGTCCTGGTTTGCTTTTGTTTACAGTAGTAGCTGGTGTGTGTGTGTGTGTGTGTGCGTGTGTGTGTGTGTGTGTGTGTGTGTGTCTGCACATTGTCAAAGAGACTCTCTATCCATCTCTCAACACTTAAAAGAATTGCAGGCCTCCGTTTAACTCAACACAGATCTAACAGACAGCTCAGGCAGGAGAAATGACCATCAGCTGCCATGCCTCACCCTCAGGATAATAGCCCTGACACACACACACACACACATACACAAAGAATGGAGGGCAAATATTCGAATGAGAAAGTGGCCTGGTAACTTCAACAGTCGTGATGACAGAGCTGTAAATCAGCGTGCTAATGTACAAATCTCACTTTCTGCTTAACATAAATTATGTAGCATCATGTTTTATTTAATATGGCGAAATTAATGTAGAGGATAACTGCTCCTTGGGAACAATGAAAAAGAAATCAATACAAGACTCAATATTACAAATTGCATTTAAAAACATTAAAACAATTCTGTTTTTAAGACAGACAAATGTATAGGATATCCTCTATTCTTTAAAACAATACCTAGAACATTATACTTAAAGAACACTATTTCAAATGACTTGATCTTGATCTATAGCGTATAGATCTAAATCCAACAACCTCCTGTACTGCTCACCAAGCTCACATCAGCTCGATAGGACTCGATAGTTCAAGATATATATATATAAAAAAAAAAAAACACCATATCAAGTATTACAATACAATAATGCTGTATTTCTGATAAAAACAAACAAACAAACAAACGACAAAAAATGATGTCTTACATCTGCCATAACAATGACATTTAGGTCACGGTGTGAAAAAAAGATGTGTGTGCGTGTGTATGTGCATGCATGGAAGGAGGGGTGGTATTAGCCTGTAGCATGTGTGGGCGTGTTTTAATGTCAGCCTGCATCTTTAAAAAAGAATTATTTTTTTTGGCCAGATTTTTTTTTGGCCTTGTTTCCTCACTTGTAATATACATATGTTATTATTATTATTATTATTATTATTATTATTATTATTAATTCTATTATTATTGTTCTTATTAATGATTTTTTAAATGAATAAAGTATTGCTGTATTTAAAAAAAAAAACACACACCTAAAAGAACCCAAATATTGGCAGATGTTATCATTCGGGTAATGTAGTAGCAGTAATACACAAGTTAGATGAATTACCTTAGAATGAGACTAAAGTGTTTGTGTGTGGCCAGTACAAACTCATCTATCAGTAGCTCAGTGAGTGGGCTTCTCGTGTTTCTATCTCACCCTTTCGCAGTTCTAATGTAACCCTGTGTAAATGGCATGCCTTTAAACAGCTAAGAGACTTAGGTCTAAGCTAAGGTCTAAGCTACAGTAGTCAGCACCAATAAGAAAGTCAGGAAAGAAAAGAAAGTGGAAATAAAAACTGAAGTAAAGAAGAAGTGAACACTGAACAGAAATGTATCTTAACTGATTAAATTCATTTTGTTTTCTGTAAGTAAGTAAATAAATTATATATACTAATAGGTGAAAATCATGAGCGGTGCCTTTACACAGTTTGATTAACTATTTTCTCGTTTACATTTACATTTTAATGTCAGAGAAATAAAAGGAAGCAACATTTTAAGAACTGTAGCAGTTTCTATGAAAAATAAAAAGATAGTCTTTCTGAGAAATGCAGAAACAGAAGCACGTGAGAGTCAGCGTCTGCAGAAAAATAATGGCAAGTTCTCCATCAGCTGATTTTGTTCCAAAACTGTGCTAGGTTTAAGGGCAGAGGATGACCCTTTTAGCATTTAGCGGCTTGATTGTTGTTTGTCAATTACCCTTTATAGACATTAAAAAACATTTTTAGACTAGGGGTGTCCACAGCCTACTGGTGCACAGTAAGTAGCAGGGTTACATGCTACTTAATGATGTCCTCTATGTAAGATGTGTAAAAATCAGTAAATTGGAAGATGCCATGCTCTACACTGCAGTGACAGAAGATTGTTCGATGTTGACCTCTATGTAGGGCGGCGAGTGTTACTTCACCTCCTCTCTGCAGGAAGTGCGTCATAAATCTTCCTCAGAATGAGTGGCTCTGGGGAGGTGACCCATGACACACTGATCATCAGACATACATTTCTCTCTCTCTCTCTCTCTCTCTCTCTCTCAAACACACACACACATAAACACACACAAAACAAAGCATGGACTGTTTCCAAACTACTCTCAGCTAATCCATATGTATCCTATATTGTTCTTTTACAGATGCATGTAGGGTCAAGTTTTATTTTATAACATCAGCTATATGGAGAGCATATATAGGTAACAAAACAGATAACGCAGTACAGTAAAATGTATAAATCAGATACTATCACAAATAATACGATTTTGTATTGAACGTTATACTGGTTTTAAATAAAGAGACATAAAATGTTTACGAATTTAACGCAATGTATTTAAGACCATACAGTATGTCAAAAAGTCAATATAGTAGTATTATTACTGATTGACTATAAAAAATGAAGGTTGTTTTTATTGTTTTATAATAAAAAATATATTTTTACTGGGTTTTATTTTAGAAATTAAACACTTCAAGATAAACTGTTAAGAAATAGTAATAAATTCTGGGTGCTGTGATGCTGTGATTTACTTTTATCACTACAAAGTGTTTTATTATTGCAATTTGTCAACAATTCAACATTTGTTTATTTTTTTAAGGAGCAAAACATTTTACTTTTTCATATTTTGTACATTTACCACATTTAAACCGGTCCTGTTATCACTAACGTTAAAAAGGAAAGAGCTTCTCTGTAACTTTTCCTTGAAGTTAATAAGACAGAAAAAAACAGCTTCTTAATGAGAGTACTATCCATCCTGTACAATTTGCCATGTCAGAAAACCAAAAGTTACCATTTTTTCTCTAACTGTTACAAAACCTGACACGTGAGACTCTTGGTAGCTGTTTAAAAAATTTTTTTTTTAAAAATGGCCAGTTCATGTGTGAAAATCATTCCTCATGTTCCCAAAACCACTTTTTCACAATTTGAACACTGGAATATGTCTGAGCAATCAGGGAAGAAAAGCTCAACTGATGTCAAGTCATCAGATGAGCAACTGAAGATCATACCCCCAGATCATAACACTGCCTCCAGAGGCTCGTACAGAGGCCACTATGCACGATGGCTGCATCGCTTCATGCTCTTCCCTTCTTTCCCTGATCGCTCTAGAATAGGGTCAGTCTGGACTCATGACCACATGAGACCTAGTCCAAAATTTATGCTTCCTAGAAAACTGAAGCACTTTTTTTCTAATCAGCTTCACTAACACATGGTTTTCTTATGACCACACAGCGGTTCAAACAAGTTCTCGTCACATTGTGCTCGTGGAAATGTTCTTATTGTCACTATTAAACATGATGTAGGTTAATGATGAGTTGGACCCAATTCCAGACGCACAATGTGATGAGAACTCTCAAGACTTAAATGATCAGGCAAGAAATTTTCCTTTAAATCATATTCTCTATTAATAGGCTCAGGTACAGTATGCAAGACATTGTAAGTCATAGAAATGATAATGTATTAGAATAAGTACAATAATACTTTTTAGCTAGAGCCACCATTATAAGATAAGATAAGATAAGATAAGATAAGATAAGATAAGATAAGATAAGATAAACCTTTATTAGTCCCACAAGTGGGAAAT
>JAQMYL010000003.1:8767867-8787196 GCA_030014365.1 Clarias pachynema | reverse complement strand
CTGTATGTGTGTGTGCTTGTGCTGTGTTAAATAAAATACTCCCCAGCCATTTGCATTGGGGAGCAAGCAAGCCAACTTGTCCTCCAAGATCCCTGTTAGCGGTGAAAAACCGTAACAATATGGCACATCGCTGTGCTTTAATAAGCCATTGTCATCAAAAACTAAACTGAAACTGAATAGTTGGGGAAAGAGGCTTATGATGCTGTAAACTGCAGTTTTTGTATTGATTTGTAAGTTAAAAGGTTTTAGTGTGCAACAAAACTCAACCCATTTTCATTTCATGTTGCTGCCGTGACTCACTACAAAAACACAATCAAAGCATGACTTAAAACCTAACTAACACAAAATTACATATTTACATGTCCACTAAACATAACTGCAGCCCAATTTATCCATTGGGACTAAATTGTGTCAGGTGACGTCATAGCATTTTGCAAAATCATCCAAAACTATTATAATATAATGCAAACAAATTAAAAAAACATTTTAAACAAATTTTTGCCATTTGTATTTTTTGCCAATAAACAAAATACTTGTAACAGCTTGTAATACTTCTTGCTTTTTTTTGTTGAAAAAGTGTTTCTCAATACTGCCAAAATGGATATTTCTCTGTTAATGTGACTTAATCTGGGACTGAGTGTTTACATTTACATTACATTGTTACAGTGTTCTATGTAGACAACTGTAATGTTAGTTTCATAAAAACACAGTTTTACCTCTTGTACATTTTCTTTTTATATACAGTACAGAATACAGTGGAACCTTGGATTACGAGCAGAATTCGTTCCGGAAGCATTCATTCCAAAACACTCAGAAACCAAATTTTATTTTCCCATAAGAAATAATGGGAAACTCAAATTATTCGTTCCACAGCCCAAAAAAATAAATACATAAAAATAATTAACACAAAATATAAAGTAAAAATAAAACAAATTAACGTGCGTTAAAAAAAAAAAAAAAAGTAAAAATAAATCCCGACATATGAGTGTTTCCGTTTATGTGCACAGGCACCCTGTGTGTGTGTGTGTGTGTGTGTGTGTGTATGTGTGTGTGTGTGTTTGTGTATGTGTGTGAAGCTAACGTACGAGGAGACTCTTACGTTCAGCCCCTCCTGTCTCACCCTTCTCATCTTAAACATGAATTTTTTAACCTCTGTATTGAGACTTTCTTTTGCTTTACTCGCTCGCACACACGTGTGTTATAAGAAACAGTACACGCGTGCTGTACACACGCACTTACAAACACAAAATAAAATCTGTTTTACACACACACACACACGTGGCCACAGTGTTATAGTAAACAGTACACATGTGCACAGATGTTGATTATACCAGTGACAGACGAGCACTAAAGACCCAGCAGGGGAGACGATTCCGCACAATTCCGCAGCGTAAGAGAGAGAAAAAACGTTGGCTCAGTTGTGATCACGTGATGCTCGGCGTTTTTGTTTTACATCTCCTATTAATATATATAATTTAACATCAATAAAATATCTATATGTACGCATTACATCTGATCTTTTAACTCTGTAGCATTTTTTGAGATATTAATAAGTAACCTATACAAACCAGTCTATTATCATAATAATGTTTATACTCTATATGACTATACAGTACATATAAACATATATAGTATGTATAATGTTTCTTTAAGAATCTAGAGTTATTATTCAGACTGACTTGATGGAATTCTAATAGATGTACAAAACCGATGTATAACAGTGTGTGGGCGTTGGCCATCTTTGGTTGTTAAAAGATAAATGTGAGAAGAGTGGAGTTTGTGTTCTCCCTCCTGTTTATTTTGGCATCCAAGCAGATTTGTGGTAAGTGAGGTCAGATCTGTGGTAATATTATGGGAATTAACTTAGTGAGGAAGAAGCCTGCAGTCTCACTGTTACTGTTATGGTCTGAAGTTATGGACAGAAGTGGAATAGAATTTAATACAAATTAATATAAATTAATAAAATGTATAAATCCATCATTTTAGCTCTTAATGAATAAAATGGCAGAAATAGATTCAGAGAAATACTGAGCACTTGCTTATGATTGACCAAAAAAAAAAAATTATCTTTTAATTTTTATCTTGTTTTTGTCTTAACAAGGATCTTTGTGCTTCAAAATAATTGAAAATTTTATTTTTCGATATTTAATTATACATTTCTTAAATCTTCATAATTTGAGAAAACTCAAAGAAAAAAAAACATATTTCCCCACTTACATTCATTTTTAGTTATTTGTATTGAGTAGGCACTTCATCCTGGTTCCTTCTGAGTCAATGCGTACAACAGTGGGTGCATGAATGAAATACACCCCCGGGGCAGTCATCTTGGTAATCCATCAACCTACCAGCACATTTTGGCAGGTAGAAAAGCAGACATGTTGACACACAGCTTACAAAAGTACCCAAAGACAGTAACCTCAAGATTACACCCTGCATTATGGAGATGTGAGGCAGCATTCTATCTTTTATATCACTGTTCTGCTCAGTTTTTTTGGCCAGTTTTTGAAATTTAATAAAAAATTGCAAAAATTTCACCAAACTTTTTCACAGCCCGCCACATGAAACAAAAAACAGCAGCTTTTGTGGTTTCATCGAAACCCCAAAAAGCTCAGAGGTTTGTGCGGCCTTTTGCACTGATCGCTTTCAATAAACAGCAATAATCCCAAACTAGCAATAACAAAGCAGTGAAAATGTTGTAATTTTAGTGCTCTGCGTTTAGTAGATTGGCAAGTTCACAGACGTGTTATTGCAGTACAAACTGCTGACTCCAGGAAAACTGCATATGTGGAGTGGATGGAGTTTTGCTAACACTGCTTCCCCCACTTTGTGGCTGGTGTATCAATCCTCTTTTCTGAATCCAGACATTTTTTTCCCCCCTTCAAAGATGGCTGTGATCCCAGATCTAAAAATGGTTTCTTAGGAAACCAAGTTAAACATTGTGGCTGGGGATTAAATTGCCTTCAATCTTAGAATATGAGACAGACTGCAGTGCTGAGGAAAATGCTAAGATACGGAAAGCCATCTGTGGACAAAAGAGAGGCGACAGCTGAAGACATGAGACAAGAAACTGAGTTGCAATCTTACAAAATATGGATCTGTGGTTGTAGTGCTGATTTAATTTCTAAATTTGTGGCTCTGTGAAAGAATTAAACCACAGTTCTTTTCTCTGTCCTGACATGACCCATGCACATAAGTCAGAGCTACGTTTACATTTTCTATTACCTTGTATTATGTACTGTATGTTCTGTAATGTGTGAGCAGTTACTAAGCATCTATATTCAGCTGGACGATTTATTCAATCATTGTGAAAATGTTTGTTTTGTTTTTTAGCGGTCATGAGTTGGCATTTCCATCTTTGACACTGCAAATGGTTTTGTGTATTTCTTTTGGTACCGATTTTTAAACCTTTTCTCACTGGCACAGAACCTTTCCACTGAGTGTGTCCTGTGACTCATGTAGGTCTTAATCCTCAAGGTTTAAGTCACCAATATTGTGAGGCCAGCTGGGTGGTTTTGTCAAGTCAATACTTGTATTTTTATACAAAACAAATCAGCTTTGTTAAAATCTAGATATAGATTTAAATCTGTGTTGTGCAACCCAGCACTAATAATGGCAACCAAAAACTCTTCAATATGACACGAGGAAGAAAACTTTAGAAGGAACAAACTCAAAAGAGAACATGGGTGACTCTGGATAGTGAGATTATAAATCATTACTCTTCTACAGGCAGCACGGTGGCTTAATGTTTAGCACAGTCACATCAAACCTCCAGGTTTAGGGGCTCATATCTTGCCTCTGGTCTGTGTGTATAAAGTTTGCATGTCCTCACTGCGCTTGGTTGGTTTTCCCCAAATACTATGACCAACTGGTGTTTCCAGATTGCATGTGGTTTGTGAGAGTGTGTGTGCCTGTAGGTTGCAAGAAGGTTGGGGTCCTCAGCAACATACTTTCCTCTTGCATGAAGTCAAAGGTCATTGCAGCCACGCGATGACGGCTTGGACCTGTTTATGGACCCTTTCTTTAATGTCAAACGATGTTTTGAAATAATATTCGATTTGAGTTTTTTGAGAATAATAGTTATTATAGCACAGGACAGTTTCCATGATTATAGCTGCACTCCTTTGTTCTTTGGTGAGATTATCCACCGAAGCAAGAGTGAGTGATGTTCTAAGTTGTTTTAGGAAGAAGCATACTGGGAAGTTTTGGTAATAAGACCTATTTAGAGACATCTAGAGACATCCAGCAGTCACACTTCACCTTAAAATCTGGTAAATTACCTTGGATCTTTTCCAATATACAACCCCCCAAAAAGTTGGGACTGTATGGAAAACTCAAATAAAAAAAAAGAAAGTACTGATTTCTAATTTTACTTTGACTTGTATTTCATTGCAGACAATACAACAGCGCATTTTTTTATGTGTTCCTCATGAATAAACATTTATTCCAATTTTGGTTCTTGCAACACATTTCAAAAAAAGTTGGAACAGCAAAGCAATTACCACTTTGTAATGTTGAGATTCCTTTTCACAACACTTAAAAGACGTTTAGGGACTGAAGACACCAAGTGATGAAGTGTTTCAGGTGTAATTTTGTCCCGTTCTTCCTACAAACAAGTCTTAAGGTGGGCAACAGTACAGGGTCTTTGCACACATTCTCTATTGGAGACAGGTCGGGACTGCAGGCAGGCCAGTCAAGTACCTGTATCCTCTTCCTCTGCAGCCAGGACTTTGTAATGTGTGCAGAATGTGGTTTTGCATTGTCTTGTTGAAATATGCATGGGCGTCCCTGGAAAAGATTCTTGAAGACAACTCTATGTACTTTTCAGCATTTATTGTGCCATCACAGAAGTGCAAGTTACCTTTGCCAAGGGCACTGACACAACCCCATACCATGACAGACCCTGGCTTTTGGACTTGTTGCTGGTAACAGTCTGGATGATCCTTTTCTTCTTTGGTCCGGAGCACACGGCGTCCATTTCTCCCAAAAAATACCTGAAATACTGATTCATCTGACCACAGTACACGTTTCCACTGTGTGATAATCCATCCCAGATGCCTCCGAGCCCAGTGAAGTCGACGGCGCTTCTGGACATTGTTAACATAGGGCTTCCTTTTGGCACAGTACAGTTTTAACTGGCATTTGTGGATGTAACTACATATTGTGGTACTTGACAAAGGTTTGCCAAAGTAGTCCTGAGCCCATGTGGTGATATCGCTTATAGATGAATGACGATTCTTCATGCAGTGCCGTCTGAGAGATAGGAGATCAAGGTTGTTCAGCATAGGCTTGCGCCCTTGTCCTTTATGCACTGAAAGTCAATAATTTCAATAATTTTGTCACGTATTTGTTGGCAAACTGGCGATCCTCGGCCCATCTTTGCTCCTAAAGGACTAGACCTTTCTTGGATGCTGCTTTTGTACCAAATCATAATTCAACCTGTTTAAAATCACATCATTATTTAACCAATTTACCTGATTACTAGCCCTAAATTGCTCCTGTGCCAACCTTTTTTTGAATCTGTTGCAAGTCTGAATGACAGGAAAGAATGTATATTTACAAATGAAATGAAGTTGACCAGACAAAACACAAAAATATATTTTGTGTTCATATTGTATGCAATGAAATACAAGTCAAAGTAAATTTAGAAATCACTACATTTTTCTTTTTTTTTTTTTTTTTTGCATTTTCCATACTGTCCCAACTTTTTCTGATTTGGGGTTGTAGCCTCCAGCTACCAGGTAGAAGGTCTGATGTCATTGTGCGTGCAAGAACCTCCTGTCAGTCATGCACACACCCAGTGACTGATTTATGATGATTTTGATGTAGCTTAATGCCACTTTATTACTTTTCCTTTAATGCTCTGCAGGTCATGTGAGGTTTCAGAATGGAAAACCAGACCACAGAATGGAACTGGAACCACATGAAAAGGCTGTGTTTCATCACCAGTCTCTTTCACCACTTATTACACATTCTGATGAAATATGATCATACAGCAGTTTTAAATCATATTTAAACACCTGACTGTAAAATGCACAATTTAAAAAGCATTTTAGCCCAATGGTGCAGTGAAAGTGATTGAACGGGTCCATGCAGTCACATTGCATCAGCCTTGGACCACATGTAGCTTCCCCATCATGCTGGTTGACATTCCAGTCGATGCTGTCCCTCTTTTTCCTTCCATGTTGCACAAACCTGTGCCTTTCCCTTGGACACTTTTTGATGGATGCTCTGGAAAGTTGGCTGTGCTGGAACTCTGGGCCACTCTGACTTTTCCATGTGCTCAAGATTCTCAAAACCTGGAATGCCAAAGCATTGGCCTGGAGTTCATCTCCCATTTATTTTTAGAATGATTGCATTGTGTCAGCCCCAAGTGACCACAACTGTGCAAATCCATCTGGAATATATGTTCAATAAACTGTGATGGGGGAATGGAATGAGCTATAAGTATGTCAGAGCTTTGATGCTGAAGTGATTAGTCTTTTGTTTGTTCTCATTATCCTCTGACAAGAATTTGCTTATTAACAAAAGCCATCTAAGTTTAGTGTTTGCCTTTACTTCTGGGTTTTATTCAACTCTTCTAGTAACATAGAAAGATGAATAACATAAACGGTACAGATGCCAAACACCCATGCTGTGTTGGGATATTTGGATATCTGGTTGTTCATCTGTCTTTCCTTTGCATTAAATGATATAAGTTACCTACTAACATCCAGTTTGCGAAACAATATACAACATAATGCAATCAAGTAAAAAAAAAAAAAAAAATCAATTTACAAGTCTGAATCCAGGCTTGTAAATTGATATGGTCTTTATAAAGCTTTGTATTCCCAATTTCCCTCTGGGATTAATAAAGTTTTTTTTTAATCTTGAATCTTAAATCTTTCATTTGGTCAGTAGGACCTGTTTTGTCTGACTTTGGCACTTGAAAAGTTCCTCAAAAGTCTGTTGAAATCCCTGGGAAAATTAACACTTACAAGCGTAAACATACACATGCACCATTTATATGGAGACTTTTAGGACTCCTAGTAGAATGGCATTTCTGTGAAGACTGATTCACACCATATAAGAACAAATTATGGGGAATGGTGATAGACATCATTCTTGTATGAGTTCAAGACATGCTGCATACTTGGCTTCGGCTTAAGTGCTAACAGCTTCCACTTCCACAAATAATGATGTAAGTTGCTAAATTTGCTTAGAAGTTACAGTTATAGGTAGATAGCTGATAAATTGTGTGAAAACCCTCCACATGGGCAATTTTGACATTTTCTAGCCTATACAATATACATTCCTACTACAGATTTATTTATTTTTTTACTTGTTTGTCATTTAAAGTTTGAAATGTAAAATGTACAACTTCTTATCTTATAAGTCTTATCACCCTTCTGTAAAAGTCACTCTTATCATTGGGGTTTTATTGTACTTCATCCACATGTTTTGTACTCCTGTTTGATTGGTTTGTCTCTGTACACCCTGCTGTTTTTTGTAAAATCGTATTATCCTAAAGTCCCAGAAATGTCCTCAAATTTCTGTTTAATTGTTTTATTCCTGGTTTTGGGCTTCATCTAATTCTATATATGTTGTGTATGGATTATCCTTGTTTAAATTCACCTGCATGTGTATTGGCCCCTGCTATGGAGATGATGGATACACTAAAATCATGCCTTTGCACCTTGCCTCTCATTGCACATTGCAGCAGTATACATTTCTTGCTTCAGATTTTCCAGAATTAGATGTGTATTAAGATTCAACACGTCAACACATATATATATATATTCAATTCATATATCTTTAACTATCTTGAAACTTCAAATTGCTTTTATGTACATCTTTCCCCAAGTCTCCATAATCTATTGCCTTGATGGATTCAGTACACCTCAGCAAACTCTAGATCAGGATGCTCCTCACTGAGCTTGCCGTTTTGCTAATCTTAATCTTACCATGATTGTTATGTGGGCATAATGCAGATGCAGACAGCCACTTTGGTTTACTTGGGATTATTTACAGACTCAACCCAGACTAGCCACAAAACTCATTGGTCTCCAGCTGTCTTGAGGTTTGAAAACACATCTGGATCTGATGGGATTTCTCTGAGAAAATTTAGTGTCAGGGAATGTGATTAGTTCGCACTATCCTGGTGTACAAATGAAACACATGGCTGGTTGAAAAACACTGCAGAGTCTTTGGAACTGCTCATTAGAATTTGTAATGATGTGTCATTCGAATATGTATTAGCCTACTCATGCTCATAAAGAAATCATTTACAGAAATGAAAACAAACTTAGATCTTATGGTGAACATTAACAGTATATATTTCAATGTACTGTGTGAGTCAAATTCTCGGATTCATGCAATAGAGCTGGAATTCCCATTACTAATTCTTAGACAGTAAACAAAGTTTTGACCAAACAGCACTCTGTTTTTAATTTGCAGGAGTTGAAGGCAATTGTATCACTTCCTGTGGGGTGTCTCCTGCAGTGTATACCAGGAACTCATAAGATGGCACATGTATAGCAGTGGTCTCTAAAACAAAGTTCTTCACAATGGTTGTGTCACAAAGCTTTATAAATAAAAACAACAAAATTATTGGGATTAAATAGTCATCCTGTTGTACAAATGGGAATAAATACAATGGTCACCATTGGCCTCCACGGTCCCTATAGGTTCGTAGGTTCGTAGATGGATGGATGGACGGATGGATAGTAATTGTATATTGTACATTCAAGAAATGTGCTATACTGTATGACTATAATAATGCTATATTATTCATTGCATTTCTAATGAAACAGGATGAGCCAAATAATCTATGATGGGCTATTGTATGATATGGCTTGGTAATTATTTCAATTAACAGTACTCCCTATGGATGAATTATTATGATAGAAATGATCATATATTAGAAATAGAACTAGAACAACTGTCAGAACTGTTCTTCCATAGAACATAAAGCAACATTTCTGACCAATCGGAACCAAGATTTCAACAATCCTTTGCTATACATACAGTACACTCTATACTTTATAAAAGAGATTTTTCTCTAATCAGTTCACTCACTTGTATTGGTGCAATTTTTAAGTTCAGTTCTCCCATATTTGCCTCCCTCATCTAATTTGCTCTTGAGGAGTTCCATGCTTCTTTCATGATACACTCTTCAGTTTGGCACATTGAACCTTGAGCATCCAGGCAAAATTACTGTATTCACAGCACACTCTTGAAGCCAGAACTAATGCTTTTGCTCCAGTTTTTCCAAAACAAAATCTCCATTACGAGTGTACTTCTTGTCCTCCATTACCCTGATAATTCCATTCACCGGCCTTAACATCAATCACATTACCTATTATGTTTCCCTAAATTTGCTCCAATCGACCGAGAAAACAATTATAATTCCATCATGAACTCTATTACTTCCACACTCCTGTAAAACTCCTACTGGATCTATTTTTAAAAAAGCCTTCTGTGTAATACAGTCTTTAGTAATTACAGATCTAGTTCCAATCTTCCATCTCAAAGATAATTTAAGGGTAGTTGTCTTACAATTACAAAAACACCAGCAACCCTCTGTAGTCCAGTTTTTATTCCTGATATTGTACAACATTAACCGTTGCCATCTCCAATCATAAGGCGGTGGTGTAGTGGTTAGCAATGTCGCCTTGCACCTCCAGGGTCTGGGTTTTACTCCTGGCCAGACTCGAGTCCCGTCTCTGTGTGCATGGAGTTTGCATGTTCTCCCCGTGCTTGGTGGGTTTCCTCCGGGTACTCCGGTTTCCTCCCACTGTCCGAAGATATGCAGGTTAGGCTAATTGGCGTTCCCAAATTGCCCGTAGTGTGTGAGTGTGTATGTGTGTGTGCCCTTCGATGGATTGGCACCCTGTCCAGGGTGTACCCTTCCTCGTGCCTTAAGCCTCCTGGTATAGGCTCCAGGTCCCCGCGACCCTGAAATCAGGATAAAGAGGTATTGAAGATGAGTGAGTGAGTGAGTGATCTCCAATCATATATGGACTGTGCTAAATGTTGCATAGCTGGTTTCAATTCATGCTTCACTGACATGCAGCTTGTGATCATCATTAACAAATTTAAATTCCACAATTCACCAGTTTGTCAAGGTATCCCACATGCAGACATAGCCAGTAGGTTTGGGTGCCACTTGCTGTAGCTCGGATATTGGCTTTAAATACCACAATTGACTAATTTCTCAATGTCTCCCACATTGTAAAAAAAAAACTAAGCCACCTCAATGTAAAAAAAATTGTTTACAAGTTGCACAGCTTTTTAAAGTTTACTTAACTTTTCACGTTGCTGTTGACACCACATGTTCCCAGTTTAAAATCTTAAGTTGACTAAACTTGTAATTCAAATATTTAAATCAGCTCAAGTAGTATTGATTGTGGGTTCTATTAATTATTTTTGTCTAGAGTTGACTTAGCCCAACTTTTCATCTACTCAAAAAGGTAAGTTCCCCATAAGTCTCCTATTGTAGCCCATTGATGTAGTTGGTTTAGGTTAAATTTTCCAATTTTCCTTTATTCTTCCAAAACTAAACTTATTATTAAACTTTCAAAACTTCCAAAAATTACTTAAACTAAACTTTATTAAACTTCCAAAACATTATTTTATATTACAATATAATAACCATTTTTTAAAACTAGCAAAGAAAAGTCTATGGCAACAATAGTCTATGGCAACAATAATTTGTTTTTCAGCATGTGAATCTGAGGGAAGCATGTCTCTCCAAGTCCAATAGAAATAGTTTGGATGGCTTCATACAGAGCAAAGCCCTGACCAAACTCCACTCCTAAAGCTGCTGCATAGTCACCCAGGCCATAAGGACTACTACAATTTCAACAGCTTGGTCACGCTTCTTCAGGAGTTCCAAAAGCCCTACCATCACCCCTTTGACCCAATCCTCCCCTGCAGCCTGTGGTTAAATAAAACAAGAGAAGTCTTGTAAAGACAAACAAGATTGTCTATTTAGGAAGAATGAAAAAAATGAATAGAGATGAAGAAAGCCAATGCTGTCATTTTGGGTAACTTACTAAGCCAAGGTCTTGGAGAAGCCTATTGCATTCTACTGTATTTGTCTGTGGTTAGAATGCCAGTAAAGCTCTCTATTCTGGGCATGCTGTCACGAGCCAGCTAGATCAACCTAGATCCTAAGACTCCACTCCAGTTCTCCTCCCTGCACGCCTACCTGTCACTAGCGCACACCTGAACCTGATCAACTAATTATTCCCCCGGCTTTATAAGCATGCTGAGAGAACCATTCAGCGCCGCAGTATCTCACTCGTGTGCCTCGCGTGTGTTCAGTCAAGTATTTTTCTGTTTACCTCCAGCTTGTTATCGACCCTGCCTGTTCCCCGGATTTCTCTCTCATCTTCGCCCTCTGGTACTTCTGCTGTTATTGGACTGACTAACGTGTATGACCTCGCAAACTCTCAGGACTTCAGATTAAGTACTTACGATTTGGATTCGTTCACCCTCGCTGCTGGATTTCCGGATACTGACACCCGCCTGGTAAAAATGACTCTTCTCATCCTTTGCTGCTCCTCCTCCATGCAAGTCGGCTTTCATCCTGCGATACAAGCACTTCTGCGTTCGAGCACGTCCGTGTTCACGGACCTCGGGAGAGCGCTCGTACTGTGTACCGACTTCCGTTCTTACAGAGAAAATCAAACCTCTGCATTCCTCTGTCCATCCACTGCGTGCTAAGTGGTTTAATAGCAAGAAACGCTCGCAAAATCCCGAGAGGATTCCCCGCATTCTACTTCGGGGATTGTGGAGATTCCCTCGCATCATAGCCCCGCCTCCTCTCTTGTCACTAGAGGATACCCCACTCTCTTAGTCACTAAGCGCACACACGCACTGCTTCTCTCCTCCTTTTTTTAACAAGGTCTGAACAACACAGTTGTCTGCTATAGGGTTCACCCCCATTTCAGCTCCCCCGTGACAGTATACTGCGGACCCAGCGGACACTTCTCGGCCCAGGCCTAGCCTCCAAACTAGGCTCCAGCTCAGGTCTAGTACCCGTTCTGATGCCCGATTGCGTCAGACTGTCACCCAGCAAGGCGCTCTGATTAGTTCTCATCAGCAAGACCTCCAGCAGATCTCCTAGTCGCTATCTCAGCTGTCAACGCAGTTTCAATAATTGTGCTCCGCTCTCCTCGCCGCTCTTCCTTCCATCCTGACACCCCCGGCTCGGCACGAACACCATCTGCCCAACCCTCAACCATACAGTTGGACTTGTCCATGTATAGTGATCCCGGAACTTGTCATTCTTTCCTGTCTCAGTGCTCTCTGTCACTCGAGCTCCACTCCTTAACCTTCCCCACCGGGCGCTCTAAGGTTGGCTTATATCATCACTCTCCTGACGGATAGGGCCCGTGAATGGGGAACCGCCATCTGGGAAGCCAATGACCCGTGCTGTGCCATATTCAGCGCCTTCACCGAGGAGATGAGGAGGGTCTTTGATCACTCCTCTGGGATAACCAGTCTTGTGTTCTTCATACCCTCGTTGATTCTTGTTCGGATCAGAATTTAATTTGTGCCACAAAGGTTAAGGAACTGAATGCACCAACTCTTCCCCTGGAACCACCATTGTCAGCCTGAGCCCTCGATGGAATCTTTCTTCCTCCGATTATGAGGCGAACCGCTCCAGTCACCCTGCGCACTTCTGGAAACCATTCGGAGGAGATATCGTTCTTGGTCATGCAGAGAGCTCAATCCCAGGTGGTTTTTGGACGTCCATGGCTCATCCACCATAACCCACAGATTCACTGGCGGAACAATGCCATTCTCGGATGGAGCCCCTTCTGCCCGATCTTTCTGCGGTCCCACATGATTATGCTGATCTCAGGACTGTGTTCAGTAAGTCCCGGGCTACATCTCCCACCCACCCCCCACCCCTCACCGACCCTATGACTGTGCGATTGACCACCTCCCTGGCACGGCACGACCCAGAGGACGCCTCTACTCACTCTCTTAACATGAAAGGCAGGTCATGGACAAATACATCTCTGAATCGTTAGCCGCCGGCATCATCAGACCGTCATCATCACCCGCTGGGGCTGGATTCTTCTTCGTGACCAAGAAGGATGGGTCCCTACATCCCTGTATTGATTACAGAGGGCTTAATGACATCACCATTAAGAACCACTATCCTCTGCCACTGATGTCCACAGCCTTTGACCTCTTGCAGGGGGCCCAAATCTTCACGAAGTTGGACCTCCAGAGCGCCTACCACCTTGTTAGGATCAGAGAGGGGGACGAGTGGAAGACCACCTTCAGCACAACCCCTGGTCACTATGAGTATCTAATCATGCCCTTTGGGCTAGCTAACTCCCTGGAAGTCTTCCAGGCTCTGGTCAATGACGTCCTCAAAGACTTCATCAACATCTTTGCCTTTGTTTACCTGGACGGCATACTCAACTTCTCTTGTTCCTTAGAAGAGCATGCAATACATGTTCTCCAGGTACTTCAGCGACTTCTTGAAAATTAGCTCTTTGTCAAAGCCGAGAAGTGCGAGTTTCACCGCAGTACAGTTTCGTTTCTGGATTTTATTGTTGCCCCATCAAGGATCCAGATGGATCCCGCCAAAGCTTCGAGCAGTGACTGACTACCCAGACTGAGTTCCAACCACCCAAAAGGACCTCCAGCATTTCCTGAGTTTCCCTAATTTCTACAGACGGTTCATCCATGACTATAGCTCGCTTTCCGCTCGACTCACCTCCTTGACCTCAGTTAAGACCCCATTTTCCTGGACTGAGCAGGCAGCCAGGGCGTTTTGCGAACTAAAGAAACGGTTTACCTCGGCCCTCAGCCTGACCCTTCCCTCCAGTTCGTAGTCGAGGTGGATGCTTCAGACTCTGGATTAGGGGTGATACTGTCAAAGAGGTCACCGACGGACAACAAGCTGCACCGGTGCTGCTTTCTCTCTCACTGACTCTTGTCCGCAGAAAGGAATTACAACATCGGCAATCGAGAGCTATTGGCAGTGAAGTTTGCGCTGGAGGAGTTGAGGCACTGGCTAGAGGGGACTGAGGTCTGGACAGACCATAAGAACCTGGAGTATCTTAGGACAGCTAAGTGTCTCAATTCCCGACAGGCAAGATGGTCCCTATTCTTTTCACGTTTACATTTCTCCTTGTCCTATCGCCGGGCTCCAAGAACACCAAACCGGACGCGCTTTCTTGCCAGTTCTCGACCTCCGTTCTTACTGAGAAAATCAAACCGCTTAATTCTGCCTTCCCTTCCACTGCGTGCTAAGCGGTTTAACAGCAAGAAACGCTTGCAAAAACCCGGGAGGATTCCCTGTGTTCTACTTCCGGGATTGTGGAGATTACCTCGCATCATAGCCCCACCTCCTCTCTTGTCACTAGAGGCTACCCCACTGTCTCAGTTACTAAGCACATACACACACTTCTTCTCTCCTCTGCTCCTGCTGCGCCTGCCTTCCTAGACCCCTGTGTTTTTAACAAGCTCTGAACATCACAGTTCTCTGCTAATGGGTTCACTCCCGTTTCAGCTCCCCCGTGACACATGCTTGAAATCAGATCCCTGGTGCGCATAGCTGATAATGTTTAAATATCGTAAACACATGCTGCTAATGTTGTAACATTAGTTTCAGATGTTAGAGAGATGCCTACAGTAGTTGCTAAAGCAAAATAGGATGTTGCCATTACGTCTGAGTTATGGTATCTTGGTCACCATGATGCAATCAGGATACTGAAGCGAACAGCACCCTCACTAAAGGTATCCTAGTAAAGGGATCCCAATTTAGTAATAAAGAAAATTTATACAATACTCATACTGTACCATGAAATTAAGGCATTTAGCAATGTATTTTTGCACTTGCTTTTGAATGCAAATTGTTAGCTCTTGCCATAAGTTTAAATGTTTGTTTATGTCAATGTTTTTCTCCCATTTCCCATCTCCCATTAACATATTAATACTGTATATTTGTGCCTCCTATTAAAGTCAAAGTAAAGACGAAATCTAAAAATCAATCAGCATTTAAGTAATAGAAGGCCCATCACTTTTCTATTTAGTTACACACTGCGGTGATGAAGTGAATCCACATGGTATAAAAAGCATGAAAGCATGAAATTACAGTCTAAGCAGCCATACTCTCTCTCTCTCTCTCTCTCTCTCTCCATCCTTTGTGTGTGTGTGTCTCCATAGCTGGGAGCATTCACACGCTATGGTGAATCCATTAAAAGCAGACTGGGTGAGCTTATGTAACCCACTGTGAGTTATTTCTCATTTCCAGTGAGTTATGACCCAGCTCTCTGAATCTTCTCTATATATAAATGGTATAATCACTTCCAAACTATCACATCAAGTATTTCTGAAATGGCCTTATGGCTTCATTACACCAAAACTCAGGCATTTTAAAGTTTATGCTCATCTTGAATTATATCTTGACTTTTCTTTTCTGATTTCATGAGTGGACTCTCACTCTCTAAAGTCAACACTACAGTAACTTGCTCCTTCATTGCTAAAAATTGAGCAGATACGTGTAGAAGCATACTATAAAATCTTCATAATAAATTAATAAGCCATAATATATATAATAATATTATGGCTTATGAATGTATTATTAAGATGTTATAGTATTAGTAATATAATATACTGTACCAGTAGTTTATGAAATATGATTATTTACTGAATGGATCAAGTATTGCTGTTATTACTTTAGTGAAGTCTATGTTAACATATAGACCAAAAGATCACATTAGATTAATATCAAAATTAGGCTCTTTTAAATATATACCACAAAGAAATTCCCAAAGAAATTGCATAGTTAGTGCTCAGGTGTTTTGCATTGAGTGATTTTTTAAAATGACATCACATACTGTACACATTAGGGAAAGAAAACAAGAACATTTTTTTATGTTCTTGATAGACTTCCTGAGTTCCTGTTATGCAATCCTGCTACATGTGCATTTTATAATAAGGAAAACATTTCTTATTATTTTGAGATCTTGAGTTCTCATTTTTAAAATCTTTACTAAGGTTTAATAAATTTTAATAAAATAATTGTTTTCAAAGAGAAAAAAATGGTGTAAGCAAATATAATGCCTACCCTTTAGATGTATTAAAGCATCTTTTAGACAACCTGCTGCTAGAAATCACTGTTATTTTGCTTATCTGAAATATGATATAGTACCTCAAGGAACTGGTAGACCGTAGATAGTTACATAATAAATTACTGAAGCTTGAATGTTTGCATGTGCCATAATGTTTTCACTTTACATGTTTTTACTTCACACTTTATGCATTGTAGTTGTAACTAATTTTTCTTTAAGGTACATACATTACATTGCAGCCTTCTAAAATGATGCCTGCTCTATGGAAGATGATTTCTCTGCCCTGAATACCATTATGTCTCATCCACAGACAGGTCATTAGGTCACTGATCTGTTTGACCCTCTAGCTCACATCTAAGGTGACAATCCTAAAAACAAAGTTTGATGGTGGTTCATGATTTTTTTGCCACTCTTTTATTTCCTTAATGGGATCTTTGGCTGTATTAAATACTTCATGTTCTCATACTCATATCTTTTTATGAGCCTTTACAGTATTTACAGATTTATTAAAGCAGGCACTGGAAGCATCTTATTCTTAATCTTGTGTGTATACAAGGTGGAACGTTTTGCACATCATATCAAGAATCACAAAAGGCTACATCAGTCATGCCTGCCACTTGTGCCAGCTTGTTGGCGTACCCTTTAAGCTGTGGAAATACCTACTGTAAGTTTATACATGGTACGCCAGGCTTGGCTTAATGCTTGATCTCTGTGACTTTATTATAGAGGGCATGGTACTGTATTCATTTTAGTCTTTCTCTATTACTCACTCTGCATCAAATGCAAGCCTATAAAAAGCCTGAATTAAACATTGTGTTTTTAACACATTGATTATTTAACGACTGATGAACTTAGGGTCATATTTTTGTAAACAAAACAAGTTTTATTGGCCAAATCCTGGTTCTGGGTAACATATTTAACATGCAACAACAAAAAAAAGACTTACTGAAACCACTAGGCCCAAACAACAAAAAAGAAATCACTTCATCGTCACTATTTAGGCATACTGAATAATTGGATGAATAAAGAATACAGATATCCTACTCAGAGTATTCATTAATTCATATGAAAATCTTCTTATAATGTCCTACAGTCTTGAGAATTTAGTAGATCAAGATCAAATATGGAAAAGGCTCTTTGCAGGTTCCCTTTCTACAATATTCAAACTCTTCTAGTTTATTAGTTACAAATGCTTTATAAAGTCAAGGCAGATTTTCTTTGTTGAAGGATTTGGCAATCTTCTGAGCAAAAAGAGCACCTTATCCTAAGAAATTCGCTGAGTAATGTACCTTAGCTCTGTCAGGCTTATACTTGTTCCAAGCAACCAAACATCACTCACTCACTAACACACACACTCACTCATCATCTACTGTACAGTATATTGCTTTATCCTGTACACAGGGTTGCAGGGGGCCTGGAGCCTATCGCAGGACACCTAGGGCACGAGACAGTGTACACCCAGGACGAGGTGCCAGTCCATCACAGAGCACACACATACACACACTCACACTATGTGTTTTGACATAAATATGTTTGCTAGGCGACATGGTGGCTTAGTGGTAGTTTAGCCCTGTTGCATTGCATCTCCAGGGTTCGATTACCGCTTCAGGTCTGTGTGCATGGAGTTTGCTTGTTCTCCCCGTGCTCTGGTTTCCTCCCACAGTCCAAAGACATGCAGATTAGGCTTTGAAACAAAAATAGACATGCTTAAAAAAATGACAGCTCTATGAATGGAGCCACATTTTTGCTCACGAGTCATTAGACTCATGGTGCAGGTGTGTTTTGTTGATATTTGTGAGACTGAAAGATTTTGGTTAAGGCATCGTATGATGTCAAGTGGTTCTTGCTTAAAAATCTGTCATATGAAATCATTAAATGTGTAATGATTCTGTTTTCTGTACACGCAAATAGGTTACAGGGTGACACCCCAGTGTTTATACTGTCTATAATAATTAACACTAAACTGGTATGCAACATATCAAGCTTTGGCAAGAAAGACATTGCATCACTTCCTGTGTTTATTTTATGATAATAAAAGGTTTTGACATTGAACCCTGAGAGCTGTGGAAAGAATACATTTCTAGTAACCACTACAGTGCGGAGACTTAGCCTGAGGAGTTCGCTGTTGCTGTCACGGTTGCTATGGTAACTCTCATTTGATTTGAGCATGAAATTATCGGTTTGCTATGAGCAAAATTACTCTATAGAATGATAAGATTTACCCAGCAAACGTTGCACTTCTCAGCATTCACGTTTTATTAGTCCTCATTTTATTAGATGAAATGTCCATCAGGGTTTAATAAAACGCATTATTAAACTCACGCCTGGAGAAAAAAGCCTGTTCTTGTTAAACCATCTGTGCTGTCTGACAAAATTCTTCCTGAATTCTCTTTCAATTAATCCGTACCATGAGCTGTAACATTATTCTGACTGAATTCTTTCATGTTATTGACATCTTTACAGTATATTACACTAATTATATAGCTGCTCCCACCTTGCTCTTGAATTAACACCAGTACCAATTGAGGCATTAATTGAAACGTAAAATTTTGACTTTTTAATTACAACTTAAGTAGAAATAATTGTGTTTCTCTGGGTCTTTCTTTGTTAACATGAATTAATGTTTGATTAATTTAATTTTTTAGGAACTGCTTCATCTTGGCTTGTTTTTGGGAGAATGACACCAGAGAGCCCATAGATGTTTCACATGGAGTCAGTGAGAAAGTGGAAAACAAATCATAACAGTAACCCAAACCCAAACCCAGACTGAAGAAGATCAACTAAAACTTTCTAGTTGCAGTAAAAGCTTTTTTATGAATTGTTTACCTATTTTAGTGGTTGTTTAACATTTTTTTACCACCTACAGTAAAACTTTTATTAATATGGTTCAAGAGTTTTTGTTAACTTTGTTCTAACATTTGGTACCTACATTTATTTATTTATTTATTTATTTTACCTTTGGAAAAATTATGTCTAAGTCACACATCTTCAGTTATTAGCTTCATGGAAATCAATCGGACCACATGACACATTCTCTCCCCAACATGCTGATATTCAGTACAATAGCACAAATTTAAGCTGGTGACTGACAGTTAGTGTAATTAACAGGGAAGAAATTGTTTTAAAATTCTTACCGGTACTACTGTACAGTGGGGGAAATAAGTATTTGGTCCCCTACAGATTTTCTAAGTTTGCCCACTTACAAAGAAATGAAGGGTCTATAATTTTTATCATAGGTTTATGGTAA
>JAQMYL010000003.1:8696538-8731488 GCA_030014365.1 Clarias pachynema | reverse complement strand
GTGGGTGATGTAGGAACGATTGTCCAGGGTCAAGGTAACAGGGAAACATGAGCGCTGGTTCGGGGAAAGAGTAGAACTGGGGCCCCCCTGTACCCCCAGAACTACTGGGCGGCCCGACCTTTTAGTGGACAGGCCCACTAAATGGCCCACCTAGCCGCAGTAAAAGCAGGCCCCATCATCCCTCCGGCGCAGACGCTCCCTTGCCGAAATATGCGCGCAACCTATCTGAGAATTAAGTCTTTTGGCTGCCTTTAAATGCTCAAGATTCTTGTGGTCCGTCCATACAAGCAAAAGGTGTTCTGCTCCCTCCAGCCAGTGCCTCCATTCCTCGAGGGCCAGTGGGCACTTTGGTCAGGTTGGGGATCTCCTCTTGGAAGGTGGGCAAGGTTTGCCCTGTGGTGGAAGAGTGTAAGCATGACGAGAGGCAAGTGGGGCTCCAACCCAGGATGCTTTGTTTCAGCCAATCTATGTGGGGGTTATGCAACCTTAGCCATGGGAGGCCCAAGACAATGGGTGCTGAGTGTTCTAGACAGTGAGAAAAGTGATGGTCTCAATATGATTGCCTGAAAACTGTAAGGTAATGGGGGAGGTGCGATGTGTGATAGAAGCGAGTCTACTGCCATCAAGAGCCTGAACTATGAGTGGGATTTTGAATTGAGAGGCAGAAAAGGTGGAGATCAGGTTTTGGTCAGCCCCAGAATCTACTAAGGCGTGGGTGATGTAGGAACGATTGTCCAGGGTCAAGGTAACAGGGAAACATGAGCGCTGGTTCGGGGAAAGAGTAGAACCGGAACTACTGGGGGGCCCAAACTTTTAGTGGACAGGCCCACTAAATGGCCCACCTAGCCGCAGTAAAAGCAGGCCCCATCATCCCTCCGGCGCAAACGCTCCCTTGGCGAAATATGTGCGCAACCTACAGTATCTGCATGGGTTCAGGAAGTGACTCAGGAGTGGTAAATGTGGGACCTGGGGTATGAAATTTACTAAAGGGCCAACTAAAGGTTTGGAGCGTGGAGGTGATCTGCCTGATCTCTTGTTGGCGAGTGCCTAGGAGGGCTCCCTGGCTCTCTAGTGCCCCCCTCAGATGATCCGACTCTACTGGATCCATTTTTTGGCCAGATTATACTGTTATGGGTCGCAGGTCATGAGGGATCCAAGTGCAGGGAAGGAACTCCTTGGAATTTATTATTTTGTGTACTGATTAGAATGGGCCGAGCAGCTGATACTGGGATCTTATTAACATTCTTAGTGCTGGAGTAATTGTTGCTCTGTGTGGGGAAGCTACTGTATGTGTGCAGAGAGAGAGCTGCACTGGAATGTGGAAGCTGGCACGAGAGCTCTGTGTGCAGCGTGAGTCTGGCAGGAATGCGGAAGCGCAGTGAGTTGGCAAGAGAGCTTCGTATGCAGCGCAGCTTGTGCAGGAATGAGGAAGTGCAGTAAGCTGGTGAGAGAGCCATCTCCGTGCTGACAGCCGGCGAGAAATCACGCAGGTTGGTGGCTGGTTTTGGAGGGCTTATTCGTGGTCGGAGGCGAGCAGGGTTCAGAGCCAGAAAGACAAGACAGAGTCCGTGATCTGAGTTCGTTGTCGTCAAACAAATACAAAGGATGATAATACAAAGTCCGTGAGTGAATCCAAAACATGAGGCAAGAGCGAGGTCGGGGAAAACAAAGCGTGGTCGGTAACGAGAAAGCAAGGCATAAAAAAACGCTGGAAATTTGGGCTATGGAAGGCACTCAATAATCTGGCGATGTGGTGGTGTCAGAGTGAGGTTTAAATAGGTAAGAGAGATGATTAGTGATAGCGCACAGGTGTGTGGAGAGCAGAAAGTGAGGGGGTGAGATATAAGGAGCGGTTGGGAACGTGGAACAGGAGTGCTCATGTAATCATGGCAGAGCTGTGGCTTGGCGGGTCGTGACATGTTTTGTTGGTTAATGTTCAACCTCTGTCTCAATACAGTTTGCCTCATAATTTAATTACTATTAATTAACAATTTGAATTTTGATTTGTAAGTCCAATTGCACATAAGTATTTCAAAATTAATTCAGCCATATCTATTACAATACAAATCTATGACCCTTTTTACCTCAGTGAAGTTAGCCAGTGAATTTCAACAACTCAATTTCCATATAAAGTATTTGCTGTTTAAATTCTTACCCGTAGTGAATATTCACTTTCAGGCACTGTCATGTCACCCCATGCCTGCCGCCTGTACTCCTCCCTGGAGCCCTTGTACATGTCAATGGGAATCCGGATGTCATCTTTTATGAAGTCAAATTCTAATTCTTTTGGAGACCTTCTGCAGCAGAATAGTTGGAGGTGGAAACAATGTAAGAAATTATGGTATTATTTCTTATAACCCACAATATTGCTGTTAGCCCTTAGGATTTTAGCAAAATAAGACAGGACCATTTCAATAAAGTTTGCAGCAAATTTCATACAGTTTTAGGTTCATATCATTATCTATAATGCTAATGCATATTAATAACATAAGAGTTCCTTATTTTAGTAAGACTTCATACCAGTATTCAAAAATGAACTCTAATATAAAACTCTATTAGACCAAATAAAATAAAACTTTCTGCAAACCTACTTGACTAGGTTCCAGATGATGATTCGGGTTCCACTTGATGCAATGATCCCAAACTCAGACAGCAGTTCTTCCTCAGTGTTAAACATAGAATGTGTCAGGATCTCATTAAGGCTGTCTGCATGCTCTGCAACAGCACTGAGTTCAAAGTAAAATTAAGGACCAAACTGCACAGAGGTACCTCTTAATTCTCAGAAAGCATTTATTTACCTTTTTGATTATATTTATATACAGTAATATAAATAATATATGCATGGTGGGCATAATATCTTTTAATATAAAATGGATAAACTAAAACCAGTGTGGCTATTTAGGCAGCTAAATGGTTGGCTATATTATGTTTATATATATATATATATATATATATATATATATATATATACCTGTATATTTTTTTTTATTATTATTTTTTTTTTTTTATGATTTCTCATGTTACACTGTTTGTTTTAAGTGAATACATATATGAGCCATCGTTTAAACATTTATGCTATAAACTGACGAAACATTTAAAACACTGCAATTCTTTCAGGGCAAAGTAGCTTCACTTGTGACAAACGAGTCGCTTGAAACAAACGAATCATGTATCAGGCAGTTCGATTCACACAGAGTCGGTTCAGCCCATGCCCATCACTGGCTCTCGCTCTGTTCGTGGCGGTGTTTTAAGTTCAGGGGGCGAGGACTCCCCTCTCTCACATGAACCATGCACTGCCTCTGGACCTCAGCACTCTTACACACGCTCATTCACTGCCTTTTCTTCAACATATGGACATTTGACAAAGCCGCAGCGTTCAGCATTAAGGTAAGTTCAGGACCATGAACTCTGCAGATGCGCTGAAAGCCGGGTAAGTTTGCCGGGGATCAGAGCAAGAAGAAGCGGCTTGATGCAGTTTAAAAAAAAAGTTTGACCAAAAACTCTACAGTTGGTTTTGTGCGGCTGTGCGCTCTGAGATCAAAGCCCAGCTGGAGTCTTCAGCTCTCTGTGGAATTTCCGAAGTAGTTCAGAGGCTGAATGCTGTTACAGACTCCTTTTGGTGCATTGGGTTTAAGACTAATGAGGCTTTTAAACAGGACGCCTTTTTAGGGTTCTCCTTAAGCTTCTAAGGTGTGTGTGTGTGTGTGTGCAGTTCAATACCTGATGACTGAAGCATTTGCCAGAAATGTGCAAAAATATCTTTACAACTTTTTAGTTTTATACAGTATGTCCAGAAAGTTTACTTGCATTTATTATTTTTTGTTTTTGTTTTACTTTTTGTATTTACAAAACATCCTCTACATAATTGCAGTTTTATTTGTAAACACACACAGTCACTTCTCTCCCTTATAATGAGCGCATGCAATTGCTTAATTATGTTAATTTGTCCACTTTTGATCACCATGAACCTTAGTGCAGGCATGCAGGTCCCGAAAGTCTCCAAGCATTTGTAAATTTTTTGTTGCAAAATGTTACTTTTTGTATTTACAAAACATCTTCTACATGATTGCATTTTCTTTGTAAACGCACAGTCTCTCTTCATCAAGTCATTCAAATTAGAATTAAGATATACAAGGTGTCCAGAAAGTCTCCAAGCATTTATAAAATTTTTTGTTGCAAAATGTTACTTTTTGTATTTACAAAACATCTTCTACATGACTGCAATTTCTTTGTAAACGCACAGTCGTCTCTCTTCGTCATGGTGCAATTGCTTAATTATGTTAATTTACCCTGTACATGGTTACTTTGGAGTCACCTTGTAATGTAGGCTTGCAAGTCATTCAAATATCCGTTAGAATTAAGATACACAAGGTGTCCAGAAAGACTCCATGCATTTATTATTATTTTTCAAAATCAAAATGTTACTTCTTGTATTTACAAAACCTCTACATGATAGCATTTTTTTTTTTTGTAAACACAAATAGTCATCTTTCCTGCTCATGATAAATTTGTGCAATATCTTAATTAGTTAATTTACCCAGTGTATGGATACTCTTGATCGCTATGCACCATAGTGTCAGCATGCAAGTTATTCTCATATCATGCAGAATTAAGATACCTGGAGCTGTAGTATCTGGAAGCTGTTTTGACTATGATTATGGTAGAACACTATATGACTTGGTGGAATGCTACTAGTTTTAGCAGTATTTTTAATTGTAAAAATGAGAATCAGTAATTTAGGTAAACAATACACTACGGTGCTGAATGATACTGATATTGGGAAAATATTGTCACTCTTCCGTTCAGGAGGACGCCTCGTAGTATTCCTTATTTTAAACAAAGTTTAAGGTAGTATTGTTGATGTCCTGTTTAGGAAAATCAGTCCCATCATTCTTTTTTATAATAATAATAATAATAATAATAATAATAATAAATAATACATTTATGGAGCACCAAACCCAATGTTGTTTTATCTCAACATGTGCACCAAATGTAATTGTCAGCAGAATGACAGGACATTAACCAGTAACAGAGAAAATTAAATGTATTAAAAAGAAAGAGACTGGAGCTATACGGTTACTGTACAATCAGGGAGAGATTGCACTGAGTAAAGTGATAGATTTGGAGTTGTGTTTTAAATTAGAAGATAGAGGAGACTCCTTAAAGGCTCTGTGGAAGTAAATTCAGTAATTTTGGCTGCAACAACACTTAAGGACCTGCCTAAAGTTTGAATTTAGGCACTGTGAGTAAACTGGAGCCAGATGACCTTAACATATGGCTGGGGTATAAGGAAGTAACAGTTCAGGCTGATAACAGGGGTATAGCCATTGAAGTCTTAGTGGGTGAAAATGAGTGGTTTTCTATTGAATATGGTAGGAAATTGGTAACTTGTGTTAACTTAAAAAAATGTTGATCAGATTGTTTAGTGCAAGTGAGAACTCCAGCAGCTGAATTCTGGACACAGTGTAGTATGGAGATTGTTTTAGTAGGAATGTCAGTTAACAGAACATTGCAGTAGTTGAGGTGGGAAGTAACAGAGACACGGGCTAGGATTGAAACTGAAGTGAGATTGGTTAAAGATGAGCCCTAGATTGCAATAGTGAATGGTTGGACCAAGACTATATCAATGTAAAAGCCTAGATGACTAGAAGAAAGGCTGTTTTTGTTGAGTTTGAGCTAGAAATCGTGCCTCCAGTCCTTGACGGGGTGGATGTAATGGTGGAAGAGTTGTACTGGCAGTACTGTACTTCCTTCTCTGAGACTGGTTTGAAAATATTTTGATGTTGCGTCTTGGAGATGCGTAACCACTTTAAGGAAAGTGTGCTTCTGTATGTATGATCTCAGAGGTGCCTATGATTGGCTTTGAACTTGTTGAACTTTTATTTTCAAGATCTAAAGATGAACCATATCATCATCTCTTATGTTTGTGATAATTTTTCCCTCTATTAAATGGCTCTTTTACCGCACTAGACATGTCCATATGTAACGTTTAAGCTACTGTACATACAAACGTTAAAGCTACAACCCATAACATCTTGAATGAAAAAAGGAAAAACAGCACCATCCAACAAATACATGTTTATGCACACACACATTTTTTTAATACACTTTTTTTAGTGAAATTTTTGCAGTCTGGTGCTGTATTTCAGACTGTTCAAGTCAAACTGGGACTTGGAGTTGAAATTTGTGGTGAATAAAACCAGTTGACATTTACAGAAGACTTCAAGTACAGTATGGTGATGAGACTCTTAGCTGCAGTAAAACATTTAACATGGAGCAAACATATTAAAGAAGGCTGTAAGTCCATGAATGATGATCCCAGCTGAGGTGGCTCAGAGCCCACTGCGGTCGTTCCGGTGAACATTCCGTGACCCTTGAAAATCGATGGATAACTTGTCTCCAATTTGTGGAAGAGACGCATCTGTCTGTGCATTTTCATTCAAAAACACCACTTGCACATTACAGGGACGTCGGGAGTTATTGCCACATCCCCTGTACAGTCCTGATCTCGCTCTAAACCACATGTTTTGTCCATTAAGGACGTTCCTGGGAGGCCATTGTGTGTTTCAGACGTGACGGAAGCAGGCAGTCCGGACACGGCTCTGGCGTACTGAGGAAGCTTTTTACCTTGATGGTTTCCAAGCACTAATTAAACACTGGGATAAGTGCAGTAATGTAGAATGGGATTATATACAGTAGAGAAATAAAGGGAGATTTTACTTTCATACCCGTGTTCAGTTGTTCTGCACAATTAAGAGTCCCAGTTTGACTTGAACGTATTTAAATTGGTTGGATTTATCATGATGACATCAAGACTAAACTGATGAAGTCTTTGAGCTTAAAGATTATTCTACAAGTCCTGTTACCTTTTAGGGGCGCTCCTGCTTCAGAACCCTCACTCACACACATACACACACACACACACACACAAACATATCTGCAGACAAGACCTTTCTAAGGGCTTTCCGCCTATTTAGGATATAAACATCCAAAGGCTAGTGAGACACAAAACATATGGGCATGCAAATTCTTGTTTGGACATGCATTAAGGTCCTGAGGCTGAAGGGGGGGTTGTGAGGGTATGAGGGGTGTCTTTCTGTTGTGTGTGTGATTCATAGACATGGGGCAGATGTGTCCTTGTACTTTGTAACACATTATATGCAAGTTCTTTGCTGTTATCTTGTAAATGTAATATTGGTGAGACAAAGATCCTGAGAAACAGTAGGGAGCCAGACAGACACAAAGGGAGAGAATGATAGAGGGAGGGTAAAAGAATTAGAGGCAGAGAAGGGAGAGAATAAATATACCCAATGGAGGCATTAAGGTCTTGCTTAAAGGCCAAAAAAAACGGCTCATCTCACATTGCACTGGTGCTAAACTTTCTAATCCTTCTGAATTCAATACATATGTATAGTTGTCTGTTTTAATGTTCAAATCAAATTAAATCGCATGCTTGTGATGGGTGCAAACGTGAGCGAAATGTTACCCAAAGCCATAATCTGTTCCAATCTTTTCTGTTTTTCTGATTTATTTTGAATTGCACATTTTTTCCAAATTTCTAACTACGTTAGTAGTAATACAGATGGAGAGTAAAATCACACAAACATTCCTGAATATAATAAGAATAAACAAGTTTACACGCTGTTCCGTTGCTGCTCTCAGCTGTTTCTTATTTACAAGATAACAGCAAAGGATGTTCTTCGCCTCATCCTTTATCTTTCCATATACAGTATAAGAAAGCTGTCCCACTTGGTTGTGAACAGAACTGGACCGTACTCCCACACTTTAGATTTGTGGAGAAAACCAACAAAGCTGCTGTTCACTCAGCACTAGAACAGATCCTTTCCCATCATTCAAGAGAGATTTGCTGAGCGTCGTGCCCGAGTGTCAGTAAAGTGCACGTTCAGGCATTAGGAAGAGTGATTATCTCTCCGTCTAGACGACAGACAGGAGTCGGTATAATTTGCCTGCAGCCTTTGGTCCTTTCATGTGTTTGAGTCATTCAGGGCCTCTGAAGAGAGATGGACTGAGCTCTTCTGTCACTCTTTCTTTGTCTGTCCGACTCATTATTCATCTGCTTTACTCTTCTCTACCCTGTCTCTCTTTATCAGTTTGAGCTCAAAGGTCCCAGCTTTTCCCTCCATCTATCTCTTTTTTTTTCTTCCCCCTTGTACTTGTTTACTCTGTCTTGTGTAAAGAGGGGGAAAACATATGATGGTTATAGATCGTCGGAGCATCCAAGCAGAACCGGACGGAAACGTGAAGGCAATTCATTAGGAAGGGGTTGTGTCCGTGGAAGTCTGAGTTAAAGTCCCCGGAGACTGAAGCTTTTTGAAGAACAGAAGTTTGAAAATGTGTTTAACAGAAGACACGAAGCCTCAGTGAAGAAGATTAAACTGAGGAAGTTATGGCTGGTTGTAAAATTATGGAGCTGTGGATTATTTGTGCTGAGAAGAAAAACATTTTATCTACACTTTCTGGAAATTTACAGTCGCACAGTTCCTGAGACGGCGTGAGCAGAGAGGAGACACCGATGATAAACTCCGCATGAAAATCCTGCCAAATGCATTGGGTGTAGCGACACGCTCTGAGTAACTGGGCACTGCCGCAATGTTCTTGTAAAGCTTTATTTATAATAGCGTAGGTTTTGAGTGTAAAAATGGCGTCTACCATTATAATACATGTGTACACACACACACACACTTCTCTCACTTATAGGTTGACTCTCTAGATTCTCATCTCATGTTTGTTGCATTGCCCTGGACAAGCTCTCGTCACGTCTGAGTGACTAAATCCACAGAGCTCACCTGAGGCCACCTCTTTAAGCCCAACTTCCTAGAATCCAGCTGGTAATTGTTGAGTTTTGCCCCGGGGTGTCGCAGGACAAGTGCAGGAGGAGTGTGTTTGCCTCTGCATGGCTCTGGTGTTTGTCTCCCACAGCTTTACTGAGCTCTAAAGGAGAGGTGTTGTTTTGAAACCCTGTGATTGAGTTTACATTTCAGCCATCCTCCTGTAACTCGTAACTCTGTGTGTGTGTGTGTGTGTGTGTGTGTGTGTGTGTGTGTGTGTGTGTGTGTGTGTGTGTGTGTGTGTATCAGCATGCACTACAGCATGACCGAGGCATGAAATCACACTATAATGTCAGAATCATAGATATATGTATGTGGCTTTTAAGCTCTCTATAGATAAAACGTTCAACATGAGGTCAGGAAATTCTGAAGATTAATACAATATGTTATATTTGATCTTTATAACATAATACACATGGTAGTTACAGCAACAAAATGTTCTTTAGTGGTGGCTACAGTAGGTGCCTTTTCCCAAGCTCTTTTTACATTTAAACAATAAAAAAAAAGTATTTTTTATTGTTTAATTTTTTGTTTTTATTGATTTTCGGTGTGTGCATCTATAGGAGTGTTTTATCTGTTGGGAACTGTTAACTTGAAAATATGATTTCACGGCTTTCACACCGTTTTTTTTTTTTTTTTCTCCTTTAGAGCTTGATTAAATCCGTGTGCGAGCAGTTTGGACATTGGATTCTGGGAAAAATTTTCTAAGCTGCTGTACACCACCCCATCTAAAGTGCTTTTCCGGCTTTTGAACAGCATTTAAAACTTGTTCTAAGTGAAGACTTTTTATAATTGGCTAGTTAAAATAAAAATCTCAGTATATAGTGGTGTGAGATAAAAGTGAGATTTAATGCTACTGGATCCAAAGAGTCAAAAGAGATTGCTTCCTGGCGATCTGGAGATCAAGTTCACAATTCACTTGAGAAGTCCATAGTTTTAGCCATTTTTGCGGACAACCCGGCTTCAGAGCGTAAAAGTGCTACCACATACTGTATTTTTCATCCATTTAATTAATTATTAACTAATAACTGAGGACTGGAATACGTGCTATACTGTAGGTACACGGCACATGTTGTCTTAATACTTTTGGCCACCGCTGTACTCATTAAACTCTGAGTTATTTGCACTGTTTATTATAGCAGAATGTGATCTGGTTAAATCATTCTGCAGACTCAGAGTTTATTATAATTAGAAAACACCTTTTTAAAAAAGAAAAGTGCTTGTATATCCTGTGTAACCTGACCAAGTGTGTTTGTGTCCATTTTAATCAAATACTGTTTGTCCGAAATGGTGAAAAGTGCTAAATTTATTTTATTTAACAAGAAATCTTTTTTGTTGAGGTAACTGGTTATTGATGGAGACAGTTTATTGCAATTTCGGTCCTAAAACTATCTTAGCAGGCGGCTTAGTGGTTAACACTGTCGCCTTGCACCTCCAGGTTCCAGGTTCGATTCCCACCCCGGCCCTGTGCGACGTTGTATGTTCTCCCCGTGCTTGGTGGCTTTCCTCCCACAGTCCATTGACATGCAGGTTAGTCTAATTGGCGTTCCCAAATTGTGAACTGGTTGGCACCCCCACATAGGGTGTACCCCTCCTCGTGCTCTAAGTCTCCTGGGATAGGGGCCAGGCCCCCCCCCCCCCCCCCCGCGATCCTGTATACAGGATAAAGCGGTGTAGACGATGAGTGAGTGAGCGAACGATCATAGTGACTGCAGTCATAAGTTTGTATCAAATGCAGTCTTCAAGGTCTTCATAGTGTCCTGAGTTTAAAGAGTGAAAATGCTACTGTATCTGTCCCTCTTATCCTCCTTCCTTGTCTCTCCCTCTCTTTCTCTCTGTATCCCTGGGCTAGGACAGCAGGGAGGGGACGGAGGAGCTCCACCTGGAAGAAGTGGCTCAGTGGTGGGGTGAATGGAGCAGCTGGTCGACCTGTAGCTGGACATGCGGAGGAGGAGTTCGCTCGCAGGACCGCCACTGTCTGCAGCAGAGGTTAGACGTCCTGGAATATACATTGAAGCGTCTCAAACGCAGGTCCGATGTTGGCCGTGTCCTCATTGACTACCCAGAAACTGGCAGAAATTTAACGAAAGGGTAAAGTTCTCATACATGAATATTGTGAAATTGATAAAACGCTGCTCTCCATGAGGAGGAAGACAATGTTATATCCATTAACACCAAGATAAAGGGTTGAACCTTTTGGAAAAAGTACCGTCTGAAATAAACTCCTCTTAGACCTGGCTTGGTAATTAGCTGTGCAAGGCTCGTTACGCCTCCATCTGTCTGACCCTTTTGTGAACCTACTCCTTAACCTGGCTAGCGTCACCCACCACAGCTTGTAGGGTAAAAACCGCATGTCCTTTTGGATGAAATGGCGCAGAAATCTCAACGCAATTACACTTTGTTAAGCTCAGGCTTCATAACTCTTACAATCTGCTTTCTCTTCCAGAGCTTTCCGCAGTTTACCGCTCTGAACGCTCGTTAAAGTTGGAATACTAACAAACTTCATGAAATCAGTTCTGCTGTTGGCAGAAGACGAACCCCTTCTTTTAAAAGACGCGCCATCGTGTCAGTCATGTAGAACAACTCTGACTCGCATCATTTTTATTGGACTGTTCTGGTTTTATGTCCTTGGTGAGACTCAGTCTTTTAATGAAGCTAACATCAGAGTTTTATAATTTTATCCAAAAGTAATTTAAAATGATCAATAAAGTTCCTTATTTCACATTGCGAAATATTATACACATTTTACTTTTTTTTTTCTTTCCCCCATATTTTCTATTCAGTTGTGTTTGCTTAGTTAGTGTTGTGTGGCTGGTCTTTCAATTTTCATAAATGTATTATTATACAGTAGCACTCAATGCGGAATATGGCTTTATATTCAACATGTAAGTAAAGTTGGAACACAACCCTGAAGAAAATGATACTGAAGTTCATTGTTAAGATGCAGACATAACTAATATGAAGTATATACGTACATAACTAATATAAAAAATATAAAACCACCATGTCCTCCAGTACGAATTATTTATTGTTCATCAGTATTCCCTATCAGAAATCAGGATGGATGTGTTTCAGTCAGGTCCGACATGGTGCGGATTGTGTTTGCGGTGATGTGGTTGAGTGCTTCTGCAATATATAATCAATACACTTTCTTTATTATTTCCCTTTAGTACAGATTCTGCACAGTGGAACACAGGGGAAATATTTGTAATGATGTGTAATTAGTGATTATATAGTGATTATAGCTTTAAAAAAAAAAAAATATATATATATATTTTTTAATATCCAGCTTGTTTGCAGCGAATTTATCTTCTATCTTCCCTGCCAGTATATTTTGTTAATATTTTGATGTTAATATGCAAGTATGTGCTAGTAGTTATTTTATTTTATTTATTTATTGGTGGCATAGTAGTTATCACTATGGCTTCACACCTCCAGGGTTGAGGGTTTGAGTCCCACCTTCGAGACTGTCTGTTGGGTTTCCGCTATGTATTCTGGTTTCCTCTCACAGTCTAAAGATATGCAGATTACATTAATTGGCATTTTTCAAATTGCTTGTAGTGTGCAAGTAAGTGTTTAGTGAATGTTAAGAAGATTTCTCCTCTTATAACCCCCAGGATGAGAGAAATGGTACGTCTATGTGCCATTAATTAATCCAATCACCACTCACATGACACCAGCAATTCTGTCCAGACAAACATAACCCTTATAAATGCCTTTTAGAACAAATGAGCGGCCGCTTCAGGAAGATTCCTCTGCCGATAAGGGCTCATGTTGAGCTAGGCCAGCTGGCCCCCATTAGCACTCCCTTGTGTGAGAGCGAGTGTGTGTACATGCTGGGGAGGGGGATCTCAGTGGTGAAACAGAAAGATGAGGAGGAGGCCCATCTGGAGTGGGCCGAAAGGGGCGAACAAGCCTGGGAAAGTTGCACATATGTAAGCCAGGTAGTCTCTCGTGAGAGGAGCAGCATAGCATGCATCAGATCCAGATTGTCTGATGCAAGATGGCATTGGGGTTAGCAAATAAGTTAAGGATGGATTCAGTTTTGGAGCAAAGTATTAAAATGATTTAATACTACATATTGCAAAATAATGTGGAACATGATTGCAAACCGTTGTGTTCAATTCCAAAAAATTAAAATAAATAATCATACTCCTGCCATGAATATCTAATGTGTCTGAAAAAAAAAAAAGCTTTCAGTGAAAAAAATCAAGTCTTTATTTATAACCTGGATACAACCTCAGATGAACAACATATAACTTAATTAATATGACATCATTTAACTTTTTTCACTATGCCATTATTTATTTAAAAGAAAGGAGAGGACAAGCAGGAAAAACATGTGGGTGATACAAAGTACCTTCTTTAATGCTTCCACAGGAATGAAGAGGGTAAGTGTTGTAGCCAGCTGCTAATTATCAGCCCTTGATTAATTGATCCATCAGCAGGTGTGCAGACCTTTTATAAAAGCAGAGGTTTTGGCAGTTTGCTGGTCTGGAGCATTCAATTATTGCTGCACATCAATATGGAAAGGGTTATAAAAACCATTTCCAAACTATTTAGAGTTCAACTTTCTACAGTAAGAAAGATAATTCACAAGAGTAAAGCATTCAAGACAGAAGTTGCCAATCTTCCCAGGAGTGAATGTCAGACCATGCAATGCTCAGAGAAATACAAAAAAACAAGACCTACCTCTCACACCCTACTGGTTTTACAGTACTGAGCATAGTAAATGTTAAAGTCGGCACAATTAGAAGAGGACTGAACAAGTACGGTTTGTTTGGATGGATTGCCAGAAGAAACCTGTTGAGACCAAAGTGGAGCTTTAATGCCTAGCACATCAGAATAAAAAAAATAAAAGTATCAAGGTTTTGGAATGGCCTAGTCAAAGTCCAGACCTTAACCCAATTTAAATGTCGTTGTGGGACCTTAAGAGAGCTGTGCATAAGCATATGCACAAAAACCACAATAAACTGAAGCAATGTTGTAGAGAAGAATGGGTCAAAATTCCTCCACAATGATGTGAGAGACTCATAAAGTAAAAAAAGAAACGATTACTTTAACTTATTGCTCCTAAGGGCGGATCTACAAACTGTAGAATCATGGGGTAATTTTGGTTTAATAAATGATGGCATGGTAAAAAAAATATATATATATATACATTGCTGTGTGTCTGAGGATGTATTTGCCTAATACTAAGATGAGCAATAATCAGATGAACACACAGATTTAAAATGGTGGGTACTAACTTTTACACATGACCATATAAATAAACAAAAACTTAATAACTAAAATCGATTTTAGAATGAGTATGGTGGTACATGAATTGCTACACAATTGCCAGAAACGCAATGTGTAACCGAGTCAATCTTTTCCCCGTCTCTAAAGTTTAGATAGTAGTGGATTTTTTTTTTAATGTTCAAATTAACATGTGCCAAAGCATCAGGAAAATATCTGTCTCATGGCAGACATGCATACTGACGGAAACATGCAGTTTTATTTGTGGTTGCAAATAAAAGTAAATAAAGGGACATAAAAGACTTTTTACCTTTATAAAAGCACAATGGGCTACTTCAGGACTAACATGTTAATTTTTTTCTCATAATCTTTATTAACACACTGAAATAGCTGATTTGCTTTTCATAATCCATGAATTTCCCTCATCAGTTAGGTTTGCAGACACGACACTTTTATTGCACTTTATTCGCCTGCTTCTGGTGTAATAGGTGTTTTTTTTTCTTTTTCTTTTTCCATCTTTCTAGGCTCACTAGCACACACAACATTAACAGTTCCTTCTGTGTTGGATCGCCTAAGCGGTATCAACTGTGTACAAACCAGGTAGGGCACATTTTATGTGCTTGTTTTATGCGATTTGGAATCCCTGAAGTAGGACTGAACATAATTAATGGATAAAGAGAAACTGTGTGAACTGCGTTCTGCCAAAGCTGCCTGGAATACACATGCATTCTGACATGTTCGTTTTCATGCTGTAATCTGTGCAAGCAGTTTGCTATGCTGCCTTGCTACGGTACTGTATGTGCGCTGTCTAATTATTAATGTATTATTGCCTAGCCATGCCCGAACAGCAGAATCAGCTTCAAACAACACCAGTGCTCCCAGTTCAACTCCAAAGCCTTTAGCAGGAAACACTATGAATGGGTTCCTCTCTATCCAGGTAAAAACACCCTTTTCATTTCAAAGTTAAAATGGAAGTACAGTATGCTCATTTTATTGTCTTAGTTTTTATTGCTATAATGAAGAAACATAATGTAAATTTCACAAGGGTTAGCTGGACCTTAAAACACAGTTATTATTGCAACTGTTCAGCCAAAACAAAAAATGTACACAATTACGCAGAATCATTTAATCACTGGACAGAGGGATCAGTATTACCCTTTATAGATAAAGAATGCCAAAAGAGCTATTAAAGTCCATTTACTGTATACATTTATAGTTATAGCCCTACATTATAGCCAAATAGCCGTAATAGTTATGGCAATATTTATAACCATATCATTTATATGATACAGCAACTCAATCATAAGTCACTTTGGAGAACGTATACCTCAAAGCGCCTGGATTGTACAGAAAATTGGTCGAGTAGTCTAAATAGAACTACAAACAGTAGACTAACTGAATGAGAGCCGAACATGCAATGACTTGGTGCGGTGTTGGTGTTGTTCTGTTAGAACACCTTAGCTCTTAAATTTCTTGATGGTGTCACACACGTTGGAGTTTTATCCAGTTTCTGCTACCTGTTCTCCTCACCTTTGCCTTCCTGACAACCCAAAACTGAAAGTGCACGTCAGGCCTTCTCTCCCCATTTCTCTCTTATGGATCCTTTTTATAACTCTGCCCCTATTTCACTTTGTTTGTAGACACAAAACGTCTCTCTGATCTTCCCTTCTTGGCTTTGGGACAGCTGTTCCATAGATGCTCTCACATAGATGGGTGTTTGGGTTCATTTCCGAATTCTGTGGCCTCTAAGGAACAAGAGAGGCCTTTCTATGACACAATGACTAACTTTAATCTCCAGCAGAACACTCAAGAGTCTAGAGATTTAACAGCATTAATTATGTCATGTCCTGTCCAGATGATTACATCAGCATTTCCAGTAAGCCGTGTGATCTGCAGTGCACAACCACTACGGGAGAGAGACAGCTATTGGTTCCGGCACACGACGGGACCTTTTGCAGGAATGGTGTCTTCAAGGGTATCTGCATTGAGGGACACTGCCAGGTTACATACTTCCCTTATTTCCAGAAGGCTACACTGTTTTTAAATCACCTCCATAGATGGATGATGTTTCTTTCCGTACGATTATTCAAATACGTAAAGTTTTGGGTCTCACCCTATTGTCCAGAGGTAGCAAGTTCGATTCCTGGGTGATACCACAAGCATCCTAAATGGTGTGTGAGCAGAAGTTAAAAAAGATGAGCTCAGTAGGTTCTCATGTCTTGGAGGAAGCACATGTTAGCTTGCGCCCTCCGTGGTTTGTGGCTGTCACTGATGGGAGAGTGCCGTGATGGACTGGTGGCAATTAGACATGTCTAAATTAGGGAGAAAATCAGCTAATAATAATAATAATAATAATAATAATACAATAAATTGAGTAAATATTTATTTCGTATATTTGCTAAATTAGACTAATGCTAATAACTGGATGGTAAATCTGTGGAAATTATGACCATTGGAATGGAATTATCTGTTATACTATTTGAATGTTGTATCATTTTGAATAAAAACTCATCACATGGAGTCAATAGGAGTTAATAACAATGAACAGAACTAAGTACAGAGCGGAACTAAGTACAGTGGAACCTTGGATTACGAGCATAATTCGTTCCGGAGGTGGGCTCGTATTCCAAAACACTCGTAAACCAAATTTAATTTTCCCATAAGAAATAATGGAAACTCAAACTATTCGTTCCACAGTCCAAAAAAATACATAAAAATAATTAATACAAAATACAAAGTAAAAATAAAACAAATTAACCGCGTTACTCATAATTCGAGGTTTCACTGTAACATATTATGATGCCTCTGATTGATTTATGCTAAGTGGGTTACTCATTTTGTCCACTACCAATACACAGTAGACCTAAAAAATGGTAACGATTCTTTCCTGTGCATAGGGTTGTACTGTATATTAGCCTTGTTTATTAAAAATAACTAGCTTGACTCCAAGTCTATACTAGCTTCTCTTGTCTCTGTCTCCACATCCAGGTGGTGGGTTGTGATGGGAAACTGTACTCCAGTAAATCTGTGGACAGATGTGGCATCTGCGGTGGAAGCGGTGACACCTGTTACCGGATCTCAGGATCTTACCGGAAAGGGATCACACAGTTAGGTATATCTTATAAAACCACTAATAGGTCACCATCTATTTACTCAGAACACAAGATTTTTCACATGGGAAAAAAACACAAGGCACAATGTGAAACATTTTTTAATATGTTTGGTCTGGGGGTTTTATTATATAATTTAATTTGTTATTTGAAGTCTTTACAGTAAAAATTTTTAAGGCGCTGTTTTTACACTAACATCTATTCATTTGGCTGGCACTGCTATCCAATGCTGGACAGAATACAATCTAAGCTCAGACCTGAGCAGTTCAGGGTTAAGGATCTTTTTTTTTTTTTTCTTTTCTTTTCTTCTTTTTAAGGGCCCTCGTTTTCCATCCAACTGCACTGTTATTATCCTTTTAAATAACTTTATAAACGTCAGAAACCTTTTACAACATTTCTCATTTCTCAAATCATTACTTTTACGTTGTAGATTGGATTAATGGTGTTTACTTTTTACAATGAAGCTGATTTTGTAGGGGCACTAAAATGCTAGAACTAATCTGTAATAATTGGTGTTTTTCTATAACTCCTCAGGATATGCCTTTATAACTAACATACCTGTTGGAGCAACAGACATCCAGATCGTCGAGCGCAGGAAGACTGAAAACATCTTGGGTAAAATCTCCATTGCTCCAGAATGTTAGAACATAAGAAAACACACACACACACACACACACACACACATATACACACAGTACAGGAGCCGTATTAAGAAGCTATCCATTCATCTAGGAACCTCTGTAGTCCAACGAGTGACGGTGAAGGCCAATGGTGATCAATAGAGGCCAATGGTTACGTTTGTATTTATTCACATTTGTACGCCAGTCAATATTCACACGCGCATTCACACACTACGGGCAATTTGGAAACGCCAATTATCCTAATCTGCATGTCTTTGGACTGTCGGAGGAAATCAGAGAACCTGGAGGAAACCCACCAAGCATGCAAAACAGACCAAGAGTGGGAATTGAACCGAGGCGACAGTGCTGACCACTGAGTCATATTAACAAGCACATGGTGCAAAATCAGCATCTCTTACCTGTGCTTAAGAATCTTCTACTGCTGTATTGTCTGCTTCGATTGTCAAGTTGTGCAACAGCCGTGTTATTTAATCATCTGATGAAATCCTCAAGGATACAATCTTGGCCGGGAGTCTAAGAGTAACGGAGTGGGAGGGGTTATGCTGCACTGTGATGCAGATTGTGCAGCAGTTTGAAAAGATGCTTCACATGTCACAGAATAATCAATCCTAATCCTTCACCTTTCCAGATTGGAAGCTGTTGTGTGAAAACTAATCGACATGTGGGAACTGGCCGCATCTAAATTGTGGAGAAAATGATCTAATGCAGGTCAATTTTAATAATGGATGGATAGGTTACAATGTGAAATGCAGTTGCGACATAATACACTTCGACTTTGGTGTGTAAGTGTTGGCATCTGATAGACAGCAAGAACCAATTATTAATTAATAAAATAATGTATGATTAGCAGATGAGTGTTCATAGGGTTAATTTTGGTCAACCTCTCCCATTTAGCTCTGTCTGATGAAGCTGGCCACTTCTTCTTTAATGGCAACACTGTAATCGACAACCCACGCAACTTCCCCATAGCAGGAACAGTGTTTAAGTACCGGAGGCCAGTTACCCTGTTCTCAGATGGTTTTGAGTACATCATGGCCCAGGGTCCTACCCAGCAGGGCCTGAACGTCATGGTAGGTATATAGGTATGTACTGATCCTAATAGAACCACTACTTCTTTCTTTCTTTTTTAATTTCTTTGAAGATTTTGTTTTTTTCCCCCCATTTTCTCACATTCGTGTGATTTTTTAAAATTTTTTTACATTTATCTGCAACATTGTCAGTCTGCTCTTAGATACAGGACTACGTTTATGTCATTATAATTATAGTAATAACCGCAAATTTCTTTGCAAAAATGTCATGTTAGTTGAACTTGTAAGTGTCTGCTGGTAAGATATGACTTGAGTTGGGACACCATCACCAGAAGTTACAAACGGTATTCACTAATGTTTGGCAACCATCCTCTAAAAGTTCTGATTGGCCTCAAATCAATATAAAATACCAGATCAATCTAATGGTTAATTATTGAACCTGATTGTATGGTTAATTTAACATGTATTTTGTCCCTAGTGCATGAATGTTGTTATAGTATTCCAAATGTTCTAAGAGCTTAGGCAATTATCATGATGTCAATTAATATGTTTACACACTAAACGATTTATATTTCACATATGCACTCCTGCACATAATATTAGTTTTCACTTTTTACATTTTTTTCACTTTGACTCATTTGACTCAGTGTAGTGCTGAAACTTTTTTTTTTTGCCTTTGTATAAAGTATTATAACCTAAATGGAAAGATGCCACACATCACATATGAGTACACGGTGCCTCGCGTGTCCTCCACCCCAGCATCCTTCACCCAGGACCAGCACCCAATCGGCAGCATGATGGCCAACACCTCCTATCCGCAGCTCCCCATTACCGGGAATGAGGTGGAAGCTCGCAGAGAGAAGAGCGAGGGTACATCCCTGGATCATAAGGGGACCATGGAGGCACGTGGAGATGTTCGGTGGGAGCACCAGGCTCCTTGTAACCTCAGTGAAAATCCTGAGGCGTTACGCCTTAGAGAGTCTGGAAAGCAGGATCGCTTCGGTGAGCACAAAATGAGTAGAGTGTTTCTTTTGCTATATAGCGACAGTGAAGTCTTGGATGACTGTGTAAATAATTGCTTGTAATACTTTCTGTCCATTATGTTTAATTAGTTAGGTATACAAAAACCTGTGGTGTTAAACTATGAACAGAATACCTTTGAACCTTTCCAGGGTCCAAACTTAAACTGATTGAAGGCGACTCCTCTGTTGTGAACAATGAGACCCAGCCCATGGTGAAGAGTGTGAGGAACAAACTGTATAAGCTGCTGTCTTGTGCAGAGAGTACATCCATCCCTGACTGTTCCAGACTAAAGCTGAACTCCAGCTCCCCCGTGAAGAAGAACTTGGCTCTGCAGATTCATACGACGAGCCAGAGAGAGCACAAGTTCAAGCCTGGGTTGAACAGCACCTCGCAGAGCAGAGCTCAACTTCTCCAACTCCAGCAGGGGGCACCAGAGCACCTCCCACTCACTGACAGGTCAGCCAGAGGGATTGAGAAGGGGAAGGAGGGAAGGAACAGGAAAGAAGGTGCAGTGCAGGTGGGGAGGTTCGGGATGGATGAGTGAGGTTTGGTACAGAGTAAGACAGAGGGAGAGAGAAAACATCTCGGGCCAGTCAGCCTTATACTTCATGTCTGTCTATATTATTTTGATTCCTCTCTCTCTCTCTGTAGTAATGAGTTTGAGGTGGTGTCTCTTGACCATGACGTCAGTCCGGCAGGAGTGTACAGATGGAAGGTATCTGCGTACGCACCCTGCAGTTCATCTTGTACCACAGGTGCAATTATGAACCAACACACAAACATGCACACTAAGCCACTGCTTCAACACCAAAGACAAGTTTTCTTTAACCAATGCCATTTCTCACATCAAGAAATTCTGCGATTTAGCAAATTTTTAAAAGCCCCAATATTCCCTCATCTATAACCATTGCACTCATTGTACTTAACTTTTCTCTGTGTGTATATTCATATGCGTATAATTTTATCATGCCATATATCTTTCTTCATTGCAGTCAGTGTATATAACCCCTTCTATATATAACCCTTTCTGTGTGCATGTTACGTATGCATACAGTATACATATGCAAACTATTTATTATAGTTCACAAAATCTTCTCAATGCATACATCGAAATCATTGCACTCTTTGTACATAACTCTTCCTCTGTTTACTGTTTACATGCAAATTCTTATCATAGTATACAATACCTTCCTATGGCACCCACTTTTGATTTATTATATTACCTTCCTCACTGTATAATGTTTACATATGCAAAATTCATTATCATGGTATACAATACCTTCCTTACTGCACCACCTATAATCATTTGCACCCATTGTAATTTATCTACCTCACTATATTCTATTTATATATGCAAATTAGTCTGCATTGGAAAATGCACTTCTGGTTGGATGCTAACTGTATAACACTTACATGTGCTATTGGAATGAGCATGAAACTTTTCCTCAGTTTGAGCTGCACTACCTCTTCTATTCCAATCAGACTAACATTCCACAAGAGCTGTAGTATTGGAGTTACTCTGACCCACTTGTCTAGCCATCACAATTTGATGCTTCTCACAGTACAGTAGCTACATTTTCAATACCTTGTCACAATGCCGGCTGGAATTGGGTGGGATATATCAAGGCAGCAAGTGAAGCTTTTTTCCTGAAGTTGATGTGTTGGAAGCAGAAAAAATGGGCAAGTATAAGGATTTGAGTGACTTTGACAAAGGCCAAATTGTGATAGGTAGACGACTGGGTCAGAGCTACTTGTGGAACTCTGCAGGTCTTGTGGAATATTTCCGGTCTACGAAAAGTAATTCAAGGACAGAAAACTGGTGAACTGGCATCAGGGTGGCCAAGGTTTACTGATGCACATGGGGAGCGAATCCAATAGAAGCGCTAGGGTAGATCAAATTGATGAAAATATTAATTCTGGTTGAGATGGAAAGGTGTCAGAACGCGGGGACCTACTCGATATTAGGCAGGTGATCATAATGTTATGTCTGATCGGTGTATTCTTTAGCTAGCTAGCTCAGGATGCAGGTATTACAGCCATACATTGCACAAAGTGGTATCTCTAATATCAAATGGTAAACAGTCGTATTGGATAAATACTCCTTCTCTTTTCTAGATAGAAAAAAATTTATAGAATGATTTTTAAATTTGTCCTACCTTCTCTCTCTCTCGCTCTCTCTTTTTGTAGGTATCACCACAGCATATGCTTTGTGTGTAAGATACGATGGTTCGGAAGTTGATGAGAGTTACTGTGGTGCTTTGACGCGACCTGAGCCCACATACGAGTTCTGCACAGGCCGAGAGTGTCTGCCCAGGTCAGAAAACTCATGAAATGAAACCTGCATGAAATGTGCAACGACAGTCCTCCTTTCAAATTTTTGCTCGCACACATGTATGTACTGTACATTTTAAGGAGGACCGTCATTGCGCACGCACACATTCACAATCGATCTCGTACTGTAGGGTCCAGGAGATCACAACTACGGCAGCATGGTGTGTATGTTTCTGTCTCTTTATGTGTTTGTGGGTTTCTGTGTGTCAGATGGGAGACGAGTCGCTGGAGCGAGTGCTCACGGACATGCGGTGAGGGCTTTCAGTTTCGGACCGTGCGCTGCTGGAAGATGATGGCACCAGGTTTCGACAGCTCTGTGTATGATGATCTGTGCCATGGCGCTGAGCTGCACAAGCCCATGGCACGCAAATCCTGCAGGACCAAATCCTGCGGCCCTCAGTGGGAGGTGTCGGACTGGTCTGAGGTCAGTATGTACAGTACAGTACAAGGTGCTCATTTGTCGCTTATTTGTTGTGATTTGCCGTTCTATGCTGAATATGCCTCGAGTCAGAGAATCTGGATTTCTTTAGTATTTTTGATTTTCAGCACGTGGCTTTTAAACACTCCAGGTAACCGGTATTGGACTTTGAATAAATCCATAAATAGATCCATGTGTTTAGGGCTTGAATGGAACGAGAATATGGCCTTTAGTTTGGATGTGTGTGTGTATGTGCAAAGTGCTCAGCACGGTGTGGGCGCCGTGGTGTGAGGAGCAGAGAGGTGCGCTGTTCCATGGATACTCGTATGTGTAACGAGTCCACACGTCCCCCCAATCAAAGGGAGTGTGACGGACCTCCATGTGACCGCAGGTGGACTGTCTCGAACTGGGGACCGGTGAGTGTCTACATGAGGCATGATGCTTTGCACCAGCTTTTACTGAAGAGATAAAGCTTTGCGTTATTTAAAAAAAAATAGCATTCTACATTATTTGCAAATTAACTTTTGACAAAAGAAGAGACATATGAATCTAGAATGAAGCGTAAAATGATCATCGCAGTCACTCCATTCTTTGGGCTGCAACTCCTAGCTAATTATACATTGAGGAGAAAAGTTATTGCCAGTATAAGATGGTTGCATCTATTGTTTTTAGCTCTGAAACAACATGAGTAGTTCTGAGATATTTAACAGCTCAGTAGTGTTTGCTCACTAACATTTTTTTCTAATCCGTAATCCCTTCTCTGGCTCCGTATGGTCGTGTTTGATCTCTCTGTCTAAGTGCTCAGGGCCATGTGGAGAAGGCCGCATGATGCGTTACGTGGTGTGTAAGAGCGGGAATGGAAAGGTCATCTCTGATGGTCACTGTGATCGGGAGCTGAAGCCCCTCACCGTGCAGCCGTGTGGAGCCCCAAACTGCCTCGCACACTGGGTAGAGCAGGAGTGGGAACGGGTAAATGAATATCAGTGGTTATATAATATTCGGGATATAATTTGCATCTCTTCATGTGATTCCACTTTGATGCAGACAAATTATTCTGATGCTATATAGCTACAGCTACATATTGTGATTTTAAAGAAACTTTGGATATTGTTTAATTTGGTGGAGTTACACATTGGTATGGTGTAGTAAAATAGATACAATAGATGTACAATAGATTCATCAATTTCCATAATTTAGATTCTTTTAGATTTGTGGGGGAAAAGGTCTGGTTTATCACAGGAAAGCAAATTTCACATCATCCATGTAAAAAATCTGGCAAAACTAGAATCCTGAAGATATTTGTTTGTATGCCGATATCATACAAAAAAAATCTGATAGAAGGATCTTAGACTATAATTTTATAACAAGGATTAACAATCATACTGCACCACCCTCCATGTCTTTGGAATGTTATGCTCATTAAAAGTGGAGATTGAAAGTTTATTAACTTTTGAATTTTCCATATTTTGTCACCTTAATCATGATCAGGTCTTCACACAAGTCCTAAATGAGATGTAGAACAAGTTAAACAAATAAGACAAAAATATTATATCTGATCCTTTATTTATTGAGGAAACTTATACAGTTGCGTTTTACATTTATGGCATTTTCAGATGCTCTTATTTAGAGCAACTTTTGTACCTTACTATACATCTTTGCTCAACCTGGGGGTGCTGGGGTTTGAACCCATGACCCTCTAATTAGTTTTCCAACATTTTAACCACTAAGCTCCTGCTGTAGTCCAATAACGTGTCTTTGTGTGGCAAAATTATGTCAACCTCCAGAATTACCAGTTAATTTGAAGGTGAAATCAAAAGGTTTCAAACGATGGGATTGAACTTTGTTAGATTCCTGTTTAAAGAAAACAAGTTCAGCACTCACACCTCATTCTCAATCTTCACAACACATTTGTGGACATACATCATGACTTGAATGGTGGCATGTTGGCTTAGTGGTTAGTACTGCTGCTTTGCACCTCCAGGGTTGGGGTTCAATTCCCACCTCAGGTCTGTGTGCATGGAGTTTGAATGTTCTCCCCATGCTTGGTGGGTTTACTTCAGTTTCCTCCCACATTCCACAGATTTGCGTGTAAATGACAATCAGGTGTTGAGCTGGCAACCCAACTCTTTAAGTTCACCCAGGCTTGGGAGTATCTGTCCCCCGATGTGAAGGATGTTTCTGACAACCTCGCAAAGGGTTGTTTTGATGCTCATTAGGCTGGAAAAGGTTACACCTATAAAGAGTTTCGACTCTGCCAATCTACATAGATGGAAGAAATTCAAGACTATTGTTACCCTCCCCAGTGGGCAACTAACAAAGATCGCTCCAGAAGAGTATAGGTAACAAAGGGAGTAACAAAGGAACCCAGGGTAACTTCTAAACATCTACACAATGGCTAATTTTAATGTTTGAGGCCACCGTCAGGAGAACCCTAACCTAAATGGTGTGCATGGCAGGGTTACAAGGAGAAAGCCATTGCTCTCTCAAAACACATGTCTACAGTTCGCTAAAGATCATGTGGACAACCCAGACGGAAAAAGATTTTGTCGGCGGATGAGACTGAGATAGAACATCCTGGAATAAATAATACAGTACGTGTTATTTTTTGAGAAAGGAAAATACTGCATTCCAGCGTAAGAATCATAACTCATCTGTGAAACATGGTGGTGGAAGTATCAGTGAACTGAATCTCAAAAGATCAGCAACTCTAACCACACAAGTTGTTCTATCAAAAAATGGTAAAATAAGAATACATTTAGGGATTTGGAATGGAGGGTCAAATGTCCGACCTTAATGCTCTTGGAATGTAGTGTTTTAAATGGGCTAAAATTCCTCCAAGCCAGTGTGCAGGACCGATCAGCAGTCTTAAACCCTTCACTTGCAGTCATTTCTGCATAAGTGTGTCAAACCAGATACTGGCAGGAAAAGTTCACATACTTATGCCACACACAGATTTTTAAGGCCCTGAAAGTGCAATAGTGTACTAAGATAGTCAAAGCGCGACAGTGTGTTAGTTCTGCCAGTAAATGTGTTTGTGTGTGTGAGTGGCATTTGGTTTCTAGCATCTCTCTTTAAATGTGTTGCAGTGTAATGCGACATGTGGGCGTGGGGTAAAGAGCAGGCAGGTGGTATGTGCCGGGCTTGAAGCTGGAGTGTTTAAGGAGTTTCTTGATCATGCATGTGCTCACTCGCCCAAACCCGAGGAGAGAGCACCATGCTTCGAGAGGCCTTGCTCCAAATGGTTCACCACCTCCTGGTCTCAGGTACACTCAAGTGCTCTTCAACACGGATGATATCAGGCTTTTGTTTGACAATTCTCAAATTCAATCTATCTGTTAAAGATCTAATAAAGTATGAACATATTCTGTATTCTCTAATTTACTTAAACCTCACAAATACATGCATGGAGGTGTGAAGTGCTTACATAAAAATGCCCATGGATGTGATTGAGCATGTGCAAGGTGATGAATTGGTGTCTCATCCAGGGTGAATTCCTATTCAGTGTTCTTTATCCACAATGGCACTTACCAGGATAAAGCAGTTTAACTGAAGATAAATAAATGGTTTAATGTTCATCTCTTGTTTAACTGCCAAAAGACTTCAGCTAATCAACTTATGTACAGTATTTAAACATGATCTTTAAATACTATTTTTAGCTTTCTGCGTAGTTATAATACCGAGTTTAAATAAAATATGCATGCATGACATGGTTACATGACGATTAAAGCCTCTGATTGACAACTTTTTGGATGGTTTGTGCTCATTATTGTGTTGCATTAGAGTGATCCTGACATTATAGTCAGATTAAGAAATGGCAATATTATTTTGGCATTATTGTAGATCCACTGATTAATCCCATGAAAGGAGGGTCACAACATTCTCATTACATTATTACCAGGTACATGACCAGACACACCTTCCGACCTCAAAAAATTGTCTCCAGACCTACAGGGGAGTGAGTCGTTGGTCGAGGGCTTAAAGTGGCCGAGGATGGTGACACAAATATAAATGTATACATCAGAAATGTATATTTCCACTTTTTTCCCAGGGTAGGCTCAGAATCCACCATGAGTCTGACCAGGATACAGCATTTACTGGAACTAAATGAATGAAAGAAGTGTAATCGTATAAGCAGTATTTAACATGCTTTTATAAATGTATATGGAACAAAGACTAGGTGTTACCCAATGGATAACAAGAGCTGAAACTTGAGCCCTATTGTAGCAGGATTAGTTCTACATAGTCTACTGGTATAATTCCGACCTTGATAGGTACCCTGCCAATCCGGACACAAGTCAAAGCACGCTATATGTTATTCTCTCCAACCATGAGAAAATTATAGCCCAAAGTAACATGCTATTGCAGCAAACGGAAGGGTGGCTATGTTTCATGTGATGAGTATGTGTGTATGTGTGTGTTGCAGTGCAGTAAGACATGTGGGAGTGGTGTGAGAGTGAGGGAAGTGAGGTGTTACCAGGGAGAGGAGATCGGCCACAGCTGCGACTCCACACTGAAACCTCAGGTCAGACAGAGCTGCGAGGTACAGGCTTGTCCTACTGAGGCACCAGGTAATATGCAACCGATAACAATACGCACAACCCACTATGTATGGCAGCTCACACAAAACATAACACTGACTGAATAAAACCAGAAAACACCTTTGAGCAACATCAGGTTCTCCTGATATGAGTCAGAGCATATCGGAGTCAGAGTATAGCAAGCATGTTTGATTTTTCAGAGACGACTCCGGACACCGTTGCAGTGGTCACTAACCTAAACAGGGAATGCATACAGTCAATAGAGAAAGGGGAAATATAATAGTACTAGTGAAATATTAAAAATAAAACTGGTGAATATTAAATATTAATAAAATAATTATTAATCTAAATATAAATACGATTTTAAAGTTGACTCTTGCTCTCGTAAGAGTTGTGCATAAGGATTTACTGAGTTCAGTTGGCCTCAGCCTGAGTAGTTCATTATCCCTCTTCTAGTTCAGTTGTTTAAGCATTAAGAGTCGTCATAAAAAATCTGTGGCAACCAATAGGTTAGTGTAAATTTCTAGGCCCGTATTCACAAAGCTTAAGCTTAAAAGTTACTCCTATTGACAAAAATCTAAGAAAATTCTTAGAATTTTCCAAGTTTCTTAGAATGTCCCCTTAAATTTTATCTTAGTTAAGATAAAAATGATTCATGACATATCTTAGCCCTAAAAACAGCTCATAAGGTAAAAATTGTTAAGAGTATAGATGAGGACTTTTAAGAGGCTTAAGAGTTTCTATAGCAGAGGATAAAATGTGGAAAGAAGAAATATTCTCCAAACACTAAATGTAAACTCTGACAGACAGCTTGTGCATGCATGAATGTAAAAAAAAAAAAAAAAAAAAACAGTTAAATTTTTTTCATTCAAATTTTTTTTGGTGTAATTTTTTTTTTTTTTTTTTTTTTTTTTTTTTTTTTAGTTGAATGATTTAGGCAAAAGGCTTTTGAAATGAAGGGAAATTGCTTGGCAGTGCATAATGGTTGATAAAACCCAGAACATGAGGATGAAACACATCTTATCCTAAAAAGGAATAATAACGCCCAATCAGTGTGTCCCTAGACTATATACAGGATATACTGCACTTTAAGCACATGCTGTATTTATTTTTTCATGCTCATCATACTAAAATATGGTTCAATTTTTCCCCCCTATCTCTCATCTAGCGGAGGATGTTTGTGAGGACAAAGCGACAGCAAACTGTGCCTTGGTGTTGAAAGTAAAGCTCTGCACACACTGGTACTACAGGAAGGCCTGCTGTCTGTCCTGCAAGACCAAAGGTCACTAAAGAGCTGCTGAACCCAAACTGGGCCATTCCACTCAATGTGAAGAACCCCAACTGTACACACCTATTCACATGCACTGTATCTCTATGACCCTAAACTGTTATCCCAAATTTCTAGACCTCCCAAAATAAATCACACCAGCTGGATGTAATCTGTTTCCTATAGCTATTGTATGGCAATGTGATAACTTGGGATCAACAAACTACACTAATTATGCCTAAAACCCTAATTTATAACTAGTTATTAAAATGCATCCTAACATGTTATACCCAGAAACTACACATGGAAGTTTGGGGTATTTGGTACACTGATCTAGGAATTATTACCCATTGTGTGTATATATTCAAATTCTGAAAATCTTCAACTATCTACCCTTAACACTTTTCTTTTCGCCCAAAATATATCCCTACAGTATGTTACACCCAAACTTTTACACTGTAAACCTCACAATGCACCATAACCTTGTTTTTTTTCTTTTTTTTAAAATCTACATACACAACCCCTTAAACTGCCTCTTACATGATGCTCATAAAAATTCCAGAACATAATAATAAAGAGTAGACATTCATTTTTCATTCTCTTGGTGCAAGCACTCGTACCACAAAGGTGAGCTAATTACAGTGATCCATTCCAGTCTGAATGTAAGGTTTTATATTTCATTAAGGTGATCTGGCCTCTCTGGATCGCTCGTTGCTAACAAAAGTACCAAACTCTCGGGGGGTAACACTCCGAGTCCCTTATGTTCAACTAAAGCGTACCCGCAAAATGCATATTAACTGATACCATTATACTACCCACTGATCTGATCCTTTGCCTATTAATTACACACAGTTTGTTCTGCTTAAACTACTCAATGTTTTACTTAAACTTCTTGGGAAACTTTTACTTTAAACTGAACACTTAAAGCAAACCTTCCTCCCCAGCATTAATCCCAACTTGTACATCAGCTTTCTGATCGTCCATTGTTACGTTCCACTAAATTTTCTCATACTTGTGCCACTAAACCCCACTCTGAACTACACTCTAGCCTGTATCCCTGTCCTTGTATAAAGAAGGTGCTATACTAAAAGGGGTTGTTCTCATCAGGCCCCTCAGGCAGCTCCCCTCACTGCACAGGCTGTTCCTGATCCATGGTAAAGGATATGCTGTTTTATTAGAGTGTATGGAACACACTCTCTTGTACTGTATCACTGATTCACTGACTCACACTTTTCCTATTTTGTACAGTTTCTTGTTTTTACTTTGAATGTGTTTGTGGTGACCTGTAATGGACGTTAAAAAAAAGAAAGAAATAAACTCAAAGTCGTTTGGATTTGGTGTGTTCTTGTGTTCAAGACAGAATCATCAGAATGGTGTTTTTTCTTTCTTTCTTTTCTGTTACATCGGGTTTACAGTGTAAATGGTATCTTACGCTACATTTCACAATTACAGGTTCTGTAGTATTGCATGACATGGGTCGTGATACACTTCCCTCATCAGACTTCTGCATTAGAAATTCGGGAATTTGGATTAAATCACTCACTCACCGTCTGTACTGCTTCATCCTGTAGCATATCCCAGGACACAGACTTGGGGCACAGGGTACCAATCCATCGCAGGCAACACAGACACACACTACAGGCATTTTAGGAATGGCAGTTAGCTTGATCTGCATGTCTTTGGACTGTAGGAGGAAACCGGAGTACATGGAATGTATGTATGTATGTATACTGTACAAAAAAATAAGGAAACACTTAGTCCTGGTTTGACTTGAACCTTACATACTGTACACATGGGGCGTTCAAGTCAAACCGGGACTAAGTGTTCCCTTAATTTTTTTTTTTAGCAGTATATATGTACACACACACACACACACACACTTTATTGATTCCGTGAGGGAAATTTTTGCATTACAGCAGCAGTAGGTTACAATCAGTAGTAGGATGGGAAAATAAGCAGAATGTAATTAAGTAATTGTAATCTAAAATGAATTTTAAAAAAAATAATTTAAACCATCCGATCCACACAAACTTGGCACAGGTTTTATGTGGGATGCCATGCATGAACTGCCACACAAAAGAATTGTTCCACGTAACTATATCGATCTCTAATATTTAAAATCTGGCTACATCAGTGTGCCTGAATGTAATTAAAATGTTGGTGAAGTAGTTGATGAATTTAAACACAGCATTTGTTCAAACATAAGCAGAATCTAATCCCTGAACTCGGCCTTGAACTGTGGCAGACTGGCAGTTTTATGGGCTTTGAATGTAATTTTCATCCTTAAGTCTGGAGCTGTCTTTCATCCAGTCTGTACAATTCCATATGGAAGCCATAAAAGATTCATTTCACCTTTTCAAATCCTACATGTGTATCAAATATCCGTATCATATTATATGGGCCCTGTAGAAAACTGTTTGAAACAACAAAAACTGCAAAAAATGATGAAAAACCATAGAACCACCCACATGAAACCAAATCCCTCTGAAAAGGGTGAATTTCCCACCCTCTAGTCAGATATTGTCTGGTTCCATCATCACTTCACAACACTCTGTACAACAATCAAGAACTGCTGAAGGTAAGATTAAGCTTTAGAGTTTCAAATACTAGCCTGTGTTGTATTTGGTTTGGATTTGCACTTAAAAAAAAAAAAAGAAAGAAAAAGCAACATTAACGGGGGAAATTTAAATTTCCCCCCATCTTTTTAAGATCTTTCTTGTAGCTGGCCATTATACTCCAGAATTATTAAAATGATAATAGACCAACAGGACTAGTGGGATAGAATGATTAGTTGTTATTTTGTTATTGATGGTTCTGTTAATCCATTTAAAATGTGCATTATTTTAATTACATTATCTAACATGCATAGTGATTACAAATACAGTCTATACCTCCTTTTTTTTTCTCCTTTAGATGCATCACTCGTTGTTTGTGTTGTTAGCGACATACACACTGAGCTCTGTGCACGCCTACCGCGATGGATCTATAGCATCTGCGTGTGACAGTATGACACCGACTCACACAAACTACATGCCTCAGAACACCACAGCACCGTTCCGAGTCACAGTGGACCGCAGCACATGCAGACCAGGAGACATGATCACAGGTCTTATAACAACATGATTAGGGATTTTAAATTCAATTAGATCTTGGGAAAGTGGGAACACTGTGAAAAAATGGCACAGGTAATACATACTGTAATAATATCAATATTAATATAGAAATGGTCAGCTACTCAAGCTATAATACTCACTATACTACTCACTGTTTTAAAGAACAGTGCTTATGCATAAAAGGGAGATCAGGTTAAAATATTGTAGTGACATAAAACCAGAAAGAGGAAATAAGCAATATAACATGAGAAATAATCTACACCAGGGTGGTGAGGTGCAATGTAATGCAAAGTGGATTGTTTTCTATAACACCTTTTATACAATAACAACACTTAATAAATGACAACTTTTTTTTTTTTTTACCCATTTGCAGTTGCAGCTAATGTTGTGCAATATTCATGAAACAAATTAGTTCCTGTTATCACGTATAGCAGCTAAGCAGTTGTTTCCTCACTAGACTCTCCCTCAAGGCAAAAAATGCATCCATAAATGTCCTTATTTAAAATGTTTTTTTTTTCTCTGTTAAATAATGTTATAATCAAGTTTTTCAATCTTGACCGTGTATTACCTTGTATATACAGTACATTTCCCTGTGAATGAACTGTTACTATAGACAAAAATATATTAGACCAAGCACATTGATATAAACCTGTGATTTGAGTTACAGTGGGAATTACTGTCTGAGCTACTGTGATGGAAAACATTAATCAGCACCTTCTAAAAAAAATCTGTACTTTAAATTTAATCATGAATTGGTGTATAATATGGACTACAGAACTAAAATTATTTTCTTTCAACCACCAGTGACTCTGGAGACTGTCAACAGCACCAAATTCATTGGCTTCATGCTTCAAGCGCGACCTGCATCAGGCAAAAGCGCTGTGGGTTCTTTCATGACGGAAACCACCAGTCTGGTCCGACTGCACAACTGTTTCAACAACAAAGTAGTGTACAGGTTCTTTTTACAATTTTTTTTTTATTCCATCTGATCTACATTCGTTGAACCCATCTATTTATTCTATATACAGTATTCTAATCTTAACTGCCTAACTTAATCTATTCCTCTTAACCGAATATATTTTTGTAACTGTATCCTAGCTTGATCCACCTAAATATATCTATTTACTACATCTGTCTATGCCAGACTAAATCTAATGTCTTTGTCTAATTTCATATATCCTAATCTAATCCTTTGCGAGAAAAGAATCATCCATCTATCTATCTAGGAACCTTTGTAGTCCAACGGTGACCATTGTATTTATTCACATTTGTACGACTCACAGGCAACACTCACCTGCACATTCACACATCACAAGTAATTTGGAAACGCCAATTATCCTAATCTGCATGTCTTTGAACTATGGGAGGAAACCGGAGAACCTTGAGCAAACCCACCAAACACATGGGTTGCAACATGCAATCTCCTTCACAAACCCGACTCGGGATTCGAACCAGGGACCTGGAGGTGCAAGGCAACAGTGCTAACCACTAAGCCACTGTACCGCCATACTGTAGATAGTCAATCAAAATAAATTTCCTAAACAAAGCTAATCAAGTCTATTTTAATCGAACAGTATTTTTCTATCAACCTGTCTTCCAGTCACAAATTTTTATGTCTTTTATCCTTAATAAACCTGTGTATAAGAGTGCTATTATAGGAGCATGGATAAAACTGATGAATCTGTCATTTTCGTTCTCCAGGATTCAGCCGTCAGCCACTCTGGAGAAAACGAACTAACCCAGATTAAGTTCATGTGGACTGCACCGCCTACACTTGCTCCAGGCAATATTGTGTTACGGTATCAGTGCATTTTAGTTCCTTTTGCATGCATTATCAAATCTTATTTAAAAATGAAAAGAGATGCAGTATTCAAGTGATTCAAGGGCTTTTCTTGCAGTGCAACAGTCGTGAAGAGCTATCCTGAGTTCTGGACGATGGTGAGCAGCCCCACTATCCTCATGTCCGACAGTCCTGCTCCAACTGTCAACTGTCTGGTAAATACAGGACCTTTAATATCTGCAGTGTAATTACACATGCACTATAATCTTCATTATTATTAACAAACACTTTCGTTGTTACAATTCAGATGATGGCTTTCTGCATTCTGATTGCACTCGGACACTTCAGATCTTCATCTTTACCTCTACTCTGATCTGCAGTAATGGACGCAACTGCATTATTATGAACACTTCTGATTTTACTCCCCTTTTGTTAATGTCAAAATGATAGAAAAGTAAAGATTTAAATGGCATTATGAAATGTTTATGCTTTGTTGTAGTGCTTGGCTCAAACTGTCTAATGAACATACAGTGATTTGAAAAAGTATTTGTCACACTTAAATGATTCAGATCATCAAAAAAATTTAATATTACAAAAAAAAGATAAAATCTGAGTAAATATAAAATGCAGTTTTTAAATGATGATTTCATTTATAAAGTGGAAAAAGCTGTCCAAACCAATCTGGGCCTATGTGAAAAAGGATGAAAGACTCCTACAGTAGCTAGTTATCGCAGACACTTGATTGCAGTTGATGCCACCAACGGTGGTACACACCCGGCTATTAGGTTTAGAAACAATTACTTTTTCACATAGGGAGGAATGCTTACACACTCTAGACAAGGTTTTTAAATTAACTTTTTAATATAGCCATGTCAATTAAAATGTTTTATACAACCAAACAGAACAGAGCTGCCTGAATAAATGCTCAGTGATTATTTCTTTACTTAGGTAAGGACCTGTGTGTGTGTGTGTGTGTGTGTGTGTGTGTGTGTGTGTGTGTGACAGGACAAGCCCAGTAACAAATATGGAATATATACAGTGAGAATTTATGAAATTGGAATTAAGACCTCAGATGTAACTACAGAACTGAGCAATGTTTCAAGGTTTATTTCTTTACCAAGTTAAACACAGGTCTCCGAGGTCCCCTAGTGTGTCTGTTAATGTTCCAGCTGAAATCCACCTCAGATGATACATTGTTTTATCCTCCAGCCTCATAATCCCTCAGTTTCACTCCACTTCCTTGCCATAACAGTGTCACTTTGCAAAAAAGCTACTGCTAAACCACACCCACCATCAGGGCTGGACAAAGCTGAGCAGAAGGCCGGGGCAGAGTACAGTGGAACCTCGGATTACGAGTAACGCGGTTTGCGAGTGTTCCGCAAGACGGGCAAAGATTTTTAATAAATTCTGACTTGAAAAACGGACAAGTCTTGGTTTACGAGTACCGAGTATCATGTATCACGCATGCGCTTCTTGTTTTGACGCCGAGCCCCATGCTCTCTTGTGCTGCAGAATTGTGGGTAATCGTCTCCCCTGATGGGTCTTAGTGCGCGTCTCTTACTGGTATAATCAACATCCGTGCACGCGTGTACTGTTTACTATAACACTGTGACC
>JAQMYL010000003.1:8677330-8687496 GCA_030014365.1 Clarias pachynema | reverse complement strand
ATGTGGGAGCACTAAGTACCTCTCATCCCTCCCCTCTGAGAGAGCTCGGCCAATCAGCTCTCTCTAGGCCTCCGGCTATGAGAGGTAACAACATCACCCGGGGTTCGAACCAGCGATCTCCGGATGATAGGGCGAGCACTTTACCACTGCGCCACTCGGAGGCTATATAAAATCATTTCCAAAGAATTTGAAGTTCAAAATTTTACAGTCAGGAAGATTATTCACAAGTGGTAAGCATTCAAGAAAGTTGGCAATCTTCCCAGGAGTGGACATCATCTACAATGATATGAGAGTCTCATAAAGTCATACAGGAAACGATTCCTTCAGGTTATTGCTGCTAAAGGTGGATCTAAATAAATAATGGCATGTTGATCCGCAACAATCAGATGATTTTTATTATACGTTTGCACAAATATACATAGGATTAAAAAAGGTGTACTACAAACACACTATGTCGGTGTGTATGTGTGTGTGTGTGTGTGTGTGTGTGTGTGTGTGTGTGTGTGTGTGCCATGCCATATACAGCTAATAAACCTGAAAGCGAACCTGAAAGCGATGACGCTGCCTGGTGTGAGACGCTTGAACTCAATCTCCTGCACAAACTCGCTGCGGCCTCGAGATATGACTTCAGCCTGCTTCACCACACCGCTGTCCTTCACCTGAGAGACAAAAAAACAAAAAAAAACAAAGAACAACTGAGCAAAATCTCAACACTGACCAAGTCTGATAAACAGTCCAACTAAGTGATTACTGCACAGATGAAGTACAGAGCATTCAGAGCAAACCATATCCATACTTTTTGTCAAAACCAATTTATCAAACTGAATTGATAAATACTTTAAAAATGTAAAGTCAGAGTTAACAGTTTACTTTACAAGCTACTAATTTAGTCAATATTTAGTTAAAAGACAAAGTTGGCAAAATAACACTAAAAGTACTGTAACAGGGTAAATAGTCAAGTTTCACATGATGTCACTGTTATTAAGTGATCAGATCCAAGTCTCTCATTTGGCACTAACCTGGATGTGCTCTTTAATCTCCACTGTAAACTCTGGCAGGCCATTAATGCTCTTCTCATCCTTTTTGTAGGAACCGGCCTGAATCTCCTCTGTACGGGCCTCTAACACCACCTCCTCTATCTTACCTGAGAGAGAGAGAGAGACAGAGAGAGAGAAATAAGTAAAAGGAAAAAAAAGGCATTTTATTTCAGATCATATGACTACGAGGGCTGTTCAAGTCAAACCGGGACTTTTAACTGTGCATAATGATAGAACACTGACATGAAAGTGAGCAGTCCCTTCATGGGATTATATTTCTTCATATAATCCACAGCTACACTCATGCACTTATCCCAGTGTTTCACTAGTGCTTAGATACCATCAAAATAGAACGGTTCCTCAGTATGCCGGCACTATGATCAGACTGCCTGCTTTGCATCTGAAACGCTGGCCTCCCACGAACTCCTTTAATGGCCTAAAAATTGTGGAAATGGCTTGTAACGAGGTCAGGAAAATAATTTCATTTTCAATAGAAATTTCATCCTAGGTTGACTTGAATGCCCTTTATATTCACTTATTTATTAAAATGACTACATTTAAACGATTCACGGTTTTATTTGGCTCACCTGGGATGAACATGGGTGGAACCTCATTTGAGTATCGGTGGTGTTTGGGGTTGCGGAAGGCAGTGCGACACACAGCCACGACAGACTGGTGTGAACTTGGAGAGTGACGAGTCACAGCAACAATGTCTTCATCCACCTGATCCACAAACACCTAAAGAGAGCAATGAACGACACACATGATACTGTACATGTAGATCATCGTAAACATGTAGTACCACACCAGATTATTAACACCTGGGACAATATGAAAAGCAAGATCAGATACATGTACACACACAACATGCAGAGGGGCAAAACTTGAAAAATGGAAACGCACTACGCACACTTACATGTAAGAAAAAGCAAATGGATGCTCTTAACCCATGTACACACACGCATGTACTCACCTGGTTGAAGCCGTTAGCCGCGAGCTCCTGGTGCAGGCGGTTCAGAGCCAGTTTGCCGGCGATGACGCCCGTCTGGAAACTGACTTGCCCGGGGATGGGCTGCTTGGCCTGCGGGTTCCACTTCTGATAAAAGCGCTCCTCGGACACCACTGAGATCTGTTGCACCATACACACAGAAGCTGTTTGCAGGAACTTGCTAAACAGAATGCTTTTTAGTAGCTTAATAGATTAGATTTTTAAAAGATTAGATTGTTGTATTCAAAACTTGGCCAAAAAAGAAGGAATGGAAATGTACTAATATTTAGTATTGGAATGTTTTTGTTCACTTTGTCCTTGTGCAGCCACCTGTGAAATATGTTTGGTAACTATTTTTTATTATTATTATTTTAAAACAGTTTAAATGCTGAAAGTGAGATGAGTCTGCTATTAGTATTCTGCAGTGAGTAGAGTGAGGAGTACCTGATGAGGTACAAGCTCGTCATAGCCTCGAGTGCTACCTGTGGCACAGCAGGCCATAGAGACAACAGCAGAGCTAGGCAACGAATCGAACGCAGAGCGGATCTGAAACACACACACACAAACATTGCTAGTTAATCAATTTAATCAGTTAAGTAGAACAGGGATGTCTCCACCACCAACAAGTCTAGTACTTCTTGATACTAATTTATACAAGACTTAGACTTTCTTGTATTTTTCTTCTTTTAATGTAGTCTTGAGGAATAGAACTCCAGGAACTTTGGTAGGTAGCCTGTCACAGTCCAACATCTGTTCCCATTTCTTTATTTCAATCTACATAATTTAATACTGTATAATTTAACACGAAGAAATGAGGCTTATAGACATTACACCTTGCTGTATCGTTTAATTTAGCCCAGTTCAAAAGTGAATCTGTTCATTTGCTGGTTACAGCAAAAAATACTACAAATATCCAACTACTCATTCTAGAGATCAATCACATCAGTTTCACTATGTACTGTACACCTACTGGATATGGTTGGAATGACATTAAAAGCCACTTTGACTTCTGACTAGATGTCAGCCAAGACAGTTGAGATTCCCAGACAGATAAATGGGCTGATGGAGACACAGACATGCCAACACAAACCATACTACCTATACTATATAGACATTGTAAACCAAACAATCTAAATGTATGAGGCCATAATGACCTGTAGCTAGTTCATTGGTCCATGCTTTACTGCATATAAACATCTCCACGGCACAGGCAACACATTCCCCTGTTTATTGGTTTCCTACTATAGTATGCGTGACCATGTTTTTGAACATGCTCTACCCATTTTATTTAAAAAAGTATGAGATTTGATTGTTTAAAACCTCTCACGTTGCTACAATAGAAACCATGAAGCCAGTGATTACGAAATGAGATGATGCACTTCCTACCTCTGTATAAGTCAATGCTGTGTTACCTGGATGGGGCATTCGTTGTCATGTGTGATGTCCAGGAACATGGCGTGGGCGATGCTGGGCACCAGAGGACGGAGGCTCGGCTGCAAGAAGGCTCCTACGGGCTCTCCGCCATAACGGTACACTAATCTACCCTCCTCGTGACTGTCTCCGGCACTCATTGCCTCTGTCACATATGCACAAGCACGGTTATAACATTACAGAGGTCATACATACAAGTCACAATAAAGGCTAGTATGAAAAGCTTTATCAGACAACCTAAATTTAACATAACCTGGAACTCTTAAATGAAATGTTTAATTAAGGAAATCATCACTGTATTTTTAGATCAAGTTTATTCTAGGTCAGCTATTCCCAAGACTAAGAATGTCATGGAACATTTTGAAATCTAAAAATCTGCTGTGGCCTTTAATCTGATCAACACATGAAACTAAGACAAATAAAAATAACACATAATTGAAATCCCATGGCTTTGTTTCATTAGTTATTTTACCTTTTAAAAAATATATGAAAAAGTTTTATTGATTTATTGTAAATGACCACAAGTAGGCCACCTGCAGTACCATCATGGCCCACTAGGGGCCCTACATTTTGGAAAATACTGGTCTAGGTCCTGGAGCTTTGAACATAGTGTACCATGTCCAAATAAAAAAGGGAAAAAAAATATTCATTTAAAATGACTTTACAAATAGGTAGCACAAATGCAAAATGTTACGTCAACATGCTTTGTTAACAGGAGCGTTAAAGAAGTAAGCCAAGTAAACTTACAAACACAACACCATGCTAACATTCTCATTCATTTAGCATTCATTTCCTGTTAGCTGTATTAATGTTATAGACAGAAATACTCCTCACTTTTTTCAATTCCCCTCAAGGCTGTTCTGTGTTTACAGCACTAACTTTAGTTGGTGTAATGTCCAAATACTGGAGCGTATAACAAACATATTTAAATGTTTTGTGGTTGTTATTGAACTTTCTCCCACATTTTGCCATTTCCAATTCCTACCCTTCATTAGGACACGCCCCCATCAAGGCAACACCTACCAACCAGAGAGGGCAAAGGCTAGCATGTGTTTGCATTGAGACATGTGACATCATTCAACAACATCTTTTCAAGCTGCTGCTCACCCAGGGGCGACCCATCTGCCTGGATGTGGAACGATGCCTGAATGACGGGCTCAATGTTTAAGACATTGGACTACTAATTAGGTCCCAGGCTCAAACCCCATCACCACCACCACCACCAATGCCCCTTTTCCAGTTAGTTCATATCCAGTGTCCAATTCTGAACCAGTTCTCGTTTTCAGACAGCTAAAGCACTGGGCCTCAGAAAACCCAGTTGCCATGGCGACACCAACACACTGCAGGGATAGAACAAAGAACGTCGGGGGCTGGGAGCGGGATTATCACAACCAACTAAAAGCTTGTGATCGCCATCTTTAAAAAATAGACTCCATATGCAGTGGGCATCTCAAATGCATTTTAGTAATGATAATGCCAGGAGGATTGCTCGCAAAGCAATGTTGAAGTTCCTGATTGTTGTTGTGCTTGCTGCTAATGCTAGCTAGCATTGCTGGGAAAGTAGAGATGCATATGGACGTATACAGTGTCGTAGTGATGTGACAAGCAACTTCTTAGGAGCTTCGCTATTGAACTGACTCTGAACCAGCACTAGCACCAGGTTCATTTTGGTGGAAAAGGAGCTCAAATTGCCACTGTTTTGCCCTTGAGCCACAGCCTTAACCCTCAGGTGCTCCGATTTATAATGAGATTAAAAAATGTAAGTCTCTCAGGATAAGGGCATCTGCCAAATGCTATAAATGTAAATGTCATAGACGCCCATGACTGGCTTGTATGTGCTTGATGTGAGGGTGCAGACGCCGGGTGCCACTTCAGGCTATGGTGGCATCACCCAGGGCTCACACTCCCTTACTCTGAATGATTGCGCGAACATTTTCTGCTGTGCCATTCGGGAGCCCAAGAAAAGAGTCCTTCGCTGGATCAGCTATGCTTTAGGCATTTTCTCTGCACTCATAAGCAAGCTAATATAACTCACTATAATTTATTACAGTAATGTTAATAGTTTAAGGTGCTGTCTCAGAACAAGTGTAACACAAAAGGAAAAAAAAATAAAAAATTGTTGTGAAACCTGCTTTACAGTCTGGAATGGTCTTGTATTTGTATTTGCCTCTTGTCAGTTGTTTCATAAACATGGCTCAATACCCCTTCACACCCTCATAAGTCATTATAAGAAGTGGTTGCATGTTGTTACTGAGTGTCAGAGTGTGCTGGAAAGTAATGTGACATTACATGCTTCAGGAATCCATCTTTCAAGAAAATGGTTGGAATTTTATTTTAAATAAGTTAAAATGATTGTACTGCAAAGTATGAATAACTTATATTTCTTTATAGTATTAAGCAATTAAACTGGATATGATTAAAGTTAAAAGTTATACCTCTGATAAGGGAAGAGATGCCTAGTCTAGTGACAAACACATTGTCGAGCTCCTCGCTTCCTGTGAAGAGCTCAGCCACCACGTACAGGTCGGGTCTGATGGCGCGTGCTGTAGTCAACATGAACTACAACATCACACGGTCACGTGTTAGAGCAGCAGAGAGAGTGAGAGACAGAGAGAGAGAGAATGATAGGAAGCGGAAGAGGAGAAGAAAGAATGGTAGAAGAAGTAGTAAGGAAGGTAGAGAAGAAAAAGGGTGAGAGGCACAGAGAGAAAGAAGAGGAAGAGCTAGAAAAAGAGGAAGAGGCAGAGTGTGGCAAAAAGAGTGAGAGAAATCGAAATGAAGGGAGGAGGAGCAATTCATGTGTTGTGCGTGACAGTAAGGTGGAATGGTGGCAGTGTTTTTAGAGGGAAGATCAAGAAAAATGAAAAAGAAAAAAGAAAAAAGGACGAGTAAAATAGGCAGAGAAGGAGAGACAAAAGACAAAACAAAACTCTGTTAGGACAATGCCACATGCAACTCACACACACATCCACGCCATCCCTGCAGTACCTCGGATTAGACTGGTTATTCCCAGTCGGTTTACAAACACATTGTCAAGTAGCTCGCTGCCTGTAAAGAGTTCGGCTATGACATACAGATCAGGCCTGACCGCCCGGGCTGCGCACAGCATGGCCTGCAGAGTGAGAACACTCCGTCACTGTCCACGACATCTCTTTACACACAACCACACTTTCTGCTAAATCATACAGACTTTAAAATACCCTTTAAATTAAGAGGGAGGGAGGGAGGGAGGGAGGAAGGGAGGGAGGGAGGGGGTAGGATGTCTTTAGGTAGACAGATAGGAAGGAATGCAGGTAGAAAGGAAGGTAGGGAGATAGATAGAAAGATAAATAGATAGAAAGATAGATAGATAGATAGATAGATAGATAGATAGATAGATAGATAGATAGATAGATAAACACATAAGCTGTCTACAGAATCCTATTACACCTATTTTTTTTCCTGTGACAATCCCATACTTTACTGTACATTTCTTTCCACTAGACACTGTGTGACACTATGCATTCTTTACAGCACCATTAAACCAAACCCTGAGTAGTAAGCATGGGGGAAAGATGTATTCAAATACTACAGCTTTGAAGTAATTGCAGATTAATTAAGATAATAACTACACTAGAATAAAGCAGAAGTGCAGTTCTGCAGGTAGTAGCAGTATATAAATATTACATAAAAACACAGTCAGAATGTAGATGGATGAGTTTTATAGTTCAGAACAATTCATGATCTCAGAAACAAAATGATGATGATAATGTTTTTAGAACCCCAAAAGGTGTTTCTGATCCACCAGTTATATCTCATGCTAAAAGTCTTCAGTGAGTGTGTGTGTGTGTGTGTGTGTGTGTGTGTGTGTGTGTGTGTGTACCTCAGCTACATGCAGTGGTGTGGAGTGGCAGTTGTCAAGACGGACTCCGGTAAAGTATGTAGCGGTGATTTCTGTGTATTTCTGCATGTGTGCCCACAGATACGGACAGTCCTCAGGCTTATTGCCATATCGAAGCTTCACGCTGTCTCCCCAGCAGATCAGTTCTCGTCTGATGTACACGTTAGAGCCTAAAATAAAGCAGAAGTGCAGCTTTCAGTCTACTCAAAGGAACGTACTCACCATGAATTATTAGTTCATCAGTTTGTGCAGGTGGAGTTAAATGCATAGCTGATGTAAATGCATTGCTGATAAATATGATACTTTTGCGATACACAAGATCTGATCTATAAATAAGACATAACTGACCTCAAGAAATCGATGACCATTAAACCACAGGAGAGAAACAAAATTCAGAAATATATCAAGCTAAAGGCACAACACTGTATTTTCTTTCAACAATGAAAATAATCTAAGGGCTTTAAAAGTGATCAGAAAGTTTAAAAAATCCACTGAATGGCTTTGATGTCAGTCTGGTTCAGATCTGCTTGCCAGCTTAATACAGTTCTGACCTGGTTCTGCAAAGTTCCTCAGTGGATCATCACTCATCACCCAGCCATTGTGGGCCAGGAAGTGACACGCTTTGTCCGGCTGGTCCAAGAGCAGAAGGTCCTCCTCCAGAGACGTCTCCTTAAATGGGAACGTGAAATACCTGCACGAATACAAATACTGTATTTTATAAAAATAAAAAAAAAAGAGATAAGAGCTGTCCGTAGAACATGTTTATTATGTGTGCTAGAAGCTAAAATCGAAAGTGGTCCATGATGAACAGTGTCTTGGTATCTGAGGTGCTTTGTTAAAATTGTTTTATGGCGGTTCGATGATATTACCTCGTAACCAGTGGATGTTTTCTGGTGACGGCGCCGAGTTTAGGGCCGTGGTCTGCCAGCCGCTCATAAAGTATTGTACCGATGCAACAGTTGGCAGCCTGAAGGGAAAAATACAGCATAACACAGAACGAGCAAAATCACATCACTGAATTGGTGGAAATTCATTAATTTATTCATTTTCCATACATAGTCAAAGGAAGCCTGGAGTCTATACCAGGAGACCTTGGACATGAGGCGGGGTACACCCTGGACAGGGTGCCGATCCATCGTAGGGATTTTTTTTTTTTTACTGCATCATGTCACACCTCACAAATTTGCTTGTAAATTTGCTGGCAGTGTGTGTACAGTGAGTACACACAGGCTAACATGCTGATATTGTAAAAAAGGCTTCTTTAATTACATTAACAATAGCTCAAAAACAGTCCACTGCCCGAGAGATGTTTAATATTTAACCCTGCACTAGTGTTACATGACTAATCTTGCTAATAAAGAACTAATATTGCTAATAAACTTAAATCTGAACTAAAATATTCTCTATAAATATCCACCACAAACCACATTCAGCTTATCAAATATTCCACCCTGCAAAAACTCATTTCAGAGAGATCCCCGAACAACCATTAAACCCTCTATGAGCAATAGAACAACGCTGCTGCAAACTGTGCTGCAAGCAAAACTGCCATCATTTTCATGGCTATTATAGGTAGGAACACACGTTACGGTACTTTCAGTGAAGTGCATTATTTCACTTTTGGCACGTACACCTGCCTTATCTCTCACTCGATTTCCAAGACATTGTAAATGATTTTTTTTGTGAAAACCTGAATGATATGTGGATGATAATGAGCAAAAATGAAATGTTGCTAAAAATGTTAAGTAAACTACACCTCATAGCTTGATTGCAACACTAAAGCACATTTTGATATAATAACTCAGTTATTTGACAATAACTGATCAAAGCAGGGTTAAATGACAAAAATGTGTAAAAAAAAAAAAAAAAAAAAAAAAAAAAAAGACATGCTAAATATTTTAAATGTTATGGTTTTCATTCTTTTCTGTTTCTTTTAGGTTCAATATTAATATTATACATGAACACAAATGCCACTGGTGTATCAGTAGTAGCTCTGACCTGCTCCTGATGATAGTTGGTTTCTCGATACTGTTCTAGGTTCAGCTCCTCCAGCCTCTTCCTGAACCAGTTACAACAGTCTTCTATGGCTCCTGGACTGTTCCTATGACAGCACATTACAGGTCACTCCAGGGACAGTGTCAAGTACCAAAAACATGCACTCATACAGTTGTAGAAAAAAAAAAAGGTATACTGTAGATCCAGCTATTATATTATATAACATTATACAAGAAATCAGAAAAAGTTTGGAATACAAGTATCTCATCCTTGTCCCTAAATACCCTAATTACACATCCTACACAGAAAAAAAAAAAAGATTACAACCGGCACACTTTATAGCACACTGACCCGTTGGGCACAAACAGCACCAGGGCTAAATTTAAGTCCACTGAACTATGGAAGCGCCTGTACTGAGGGTCCTGGATGATCTTGAACTGCTGCTTTTCGTCGATTTTGCTTCTGTCAGGTTTGGCCCCTACACACACACACACACACACACACACACACACACACACACAAGTGGTTTGAAAGGGATAAACTCCGTAACAAAAAATAAATAAATAAATTGGCATATTAAAAGCTGTCAATTTTTTCTCCGTATATTTTTCAGATAAATACTTTCCTATTATTAAGACCAATAATACTTTTAAGTCAAAGACAAATTATTAATTTACCTGTGAATATGTGTGTACTTTATGAAAAGCATTTTTTGCTTAGTATTAAGAAGGGTGCCAAAAGTTATGGAGCTGACTGCATATTTAGGGTGAGCAATATGATAATTAGAAATATATATATATATATATATATATATATATATATATATATATATATA
>JAQMYL010000003.1:8634191-8651268 GCA_030014365.1 Clarias pachynema | reverse complement strand
TTTAGAAAGCATTTGAACTGCCAGTACAAATATCAATCAGGTGCTCCGCTGGCACTCAAATGAAGTCACCCTTGTCTGTCATTCAGATGTGCAAATCCCAGTGGGTTCAAATGAGCCTCACTAACTTTATATTGATGCCAGATCTACAGGACTGGATGCAGGAAAGACAGTCAAAAAGAACAGACAGATAATATCATGAATTTATACAGGTTAGATATGTTCTGCACAAAAAAAAAAAAATAAATAAATAAAGGATGATGAATGATTGCTGTGTGCAAGTGTCTCAATCAACAGGGAAATAAAATGACCTACCAGCAGCTTTAACACGAGCAGCCAGACAGAGATCATCTCCAGTCTACCGCAGCTCGTGCATGCTTGCACGAGTCGGAGCAGGACGAGAGACCTGGCGGCAGCGCGTCGCCGTCGCGAGCGAATCATATGGGTTCGGTTGCAGCTGCTACTTTCTCACCTATCGATCACTCAGCAGCAGCGTGCCGTGAAGTGGAGCGGATGAAACATTCATTGGCAGCCTGGCAGTGAAGCCTGAGAACTGTTGTTCGGTTAAATCCATAAAGATGCGCGCGGTCTGATCTCGAGCACAGCCCGACAGGAATAGAGAGGGACGCACGCGCAGGCTGCAGCGCGCGCTGCCAGCAGGGGATCTTGCTCTGGGCGCCCACACACTCGTTATAAGCAGCTATTGAACGCCTGTGCTCATGCAGTGTGAGTTTAAAGTCGATGCTTTGAACCGAAATGGGTTCAATCGGTTGTGCGAGTCTCTCAGGACTAATTGTCTGTTTGATTGTTGGGTCCAGGGGGATCTGAGTCACGTTGCTTTTTCACCTTGAACCATTATTATACATTTTATACAAATGAATTAGTAATCCAAAAGTCTCAAAATCTCAAAATGAGGTCTTTTCCTTTGGTAAACTGGTTGTAAAGGCAAACAATTCATGCATGCATCGTCTATACCACTTTGTCCTGCATACAGGGTCGCGGGGAGCCAGGCGCCTATCCCAGAGGACATAAGGCACAAGGCGGGGTACCCCCTGGATGGGGTGCCAATCCATCGTAGGACACACACATACCCACACACACTCTCTTATCGTCTATACCACTTTATCCTGTATACAGGGTCGTGGGTGGTCAGGAGCCTATCCCAGGAGACTTAGAGTACAAGGAGGGTACCCTCTGGATGGGGTGCCAATCCATCATAGGACACATACACACACACTCTCTCACTCATCGTCAAGCCTGTATACAGGGTCGCAGGAAGCCAGGAGCCTATCCCAGGAGACTAGGCTGGGTACACCCTGGAAAGGTTTACCATCCGTCGCAGGGCACACAAACGTACACCCAATCACATACTATGGACAATTTGAGAATGGCAATTAGCCTAATTTGCATGTCTTTGAACTGTGGGAGTACCTGAAGGAAACACACCAAGCACTGGGAGAACATGCAAACTCCATGCACATAGACCCGAGGCAAGAACTCTCAATCCCAGGGATGCAAGGCCACAGGGCTAATCACTAAACCACCAAGGGACGTTTTTATCAATTATTAGTGATCCAAGCACTTATTATTTCTAAACAAGAATTGTTTTTTGGGCTATATAATAAGGCGTACACTGAATGTTAATTTATATATTGATTCTGTTGTTTAACCCATAGAAATCTGACTTTTGAACCAAATAACCTAACTCTTGTTAAATTACATTTTATAATACACTTCACAATAAAATGATTTATCAAAAGTTATGAAAAAGTGTGTATGAATAGATAGAGAAGTTTAAGGAAAGAAGTGTTAGCGATCAAGAAGGAGCTGGAAGCCCGGCCATATTCACAGCTGATTATAGCATTGATCATACACATGAAACAATTCTGTTGAATAGCATTATGTGGCAATATTAACATGTTAGTACAGATAATATGTTGATATCTATAAACAATATGGCTGCAATATACAAGGAGTTGGAACAAAGCCTGTTTTAATGAAACACCAGGTATACTGACAAACTGGTATTATAGTATACAGTATACTGTATATTACAGTATACTGGTGACAGGGCAGCATGTGGCCTCAAACCTTCAGGGACGAGAGTTTGATTCCCAGCTTGGGTCTGTGTGCGTGTAGTTTGCATGTTCTTCCCGTGCTTGGTGGGTTGCCTCCAGGTACTCCGGTTTCCTCCCACAGTCCAAAAGAGGAGTTAGGTTAATTGTCTGGTCACTTAAAACAAATGGTTCTAATCTAAACCTTAACAATTTTAAACAGGTGGCCTATACTGTAAGTCAATAGAAGTTGGACCCTAAAATGTTTTCGAGGTGGAAAATTCAGGAATAAAAAATTCTATTAAAGAGTCAATATTTGAGATTATGTGAGTCACTGGTATGAAATCAAACAAAATCCAACTACATTTTCATTAAAACTGTACTGCAATGCACTAACTGAAATTACACCATTCCATACTGAGTGCTTACAAAATAGATTTTTAATTGTTAAAATTTTATTCACAGGACAGAAAAAAAATCAAACTGGTCAAATATTTTCCATTGAATCTGAGATAAGTGGAAAAAGCTAACCCTACTGGTTGAACCAGTGTCGAAACAAATACCAGTATCAGTATTGATCTAGCCCGAAATCAGAGATTACAGCATAGTTTCATTTTCCCTACATCTAACAGGTCTAATACTGTAAAGTCTATTAATGTATAATCATCTTTTTTTGGCCAACAAGGGTTATGTGGTGTACATATTTAACTGGCTCACTTAATATTTTAATTGGTTTAAACCATAGGAAATTCTGAATGCAAAAATAAAAATAAATTAAAACACATTGTTTTGAAATAGTTTTAAAGTGTTGTTTAATGCACAGACAAAGGTTTTCATATCTGAATAATTAGCCTTGTATTCCTCACAGTTCATCTGTACAAACTTGTATGTGGCGAACACGTTCTTAGTTCAGTAGTTTATGTTCTTAGCATCAGTAGTTCATACTGTTGAATAAGTCGTCTGAAACCAAACTAAGTTGAACTCCAAACATGCATATGTACCAACTGTGTCCAATGACAAATGTTCCATACTTGTTACCTTTAAAAGTTCTTGACTGTTCATTCTGAGAAATCCAGTTTCAATCGTTTTTAGTTTGCTCAAAAGCATCAGCAATAAATATATTTAGTTATGTTAATAAAGCAATTTCCCAGACCAGATCAATTTGCTTTCCTGATGATTTTCTTTTGAAGTTATAATTGAACAGTTGCAGCAGTGTGAATGATTAATAACATTATATATAATAATCATTTTACAGTGAAAAAATTATGCTCAATGTCCCTTCAGTATCGAGCAGAATTGACGGATATCATATTACATTTTTACAATGCTTGAATTCATAAGCTATCCTAATATCAAACAGATACATACATATTACACAGTAAACTGTAGCTCCAGTGGGGGTCAATCAACCAAAGGAAATGTACTGTAGTATGGTGGATTACATCACAAGGAATTAACACAAATATAATGAACACCAAAGAAAATGTGCTGGGATCTGTTAAAATATATATTTTTAAGTTGTTTCCTTTTCCTAATGTTTAAACATGGTTGAAGAACAGAACATCGCCCAGGACTGAGGTCTGTGTTCAGAATGTTCAGCATGGCCCTTATTCTTTCAAAGTTCTCCAGATACTGAGTGTTTATCTCCACAGGAGGAAATGTTAAAAAGCTAGAAGATCTAGAACAGATCTTTTGGTCCAATTTGCCTGTTTTCAGTGCTAACTCAAGCTGTGCTGTTTTTTTTTTTTTTACTTTTCATCACCATCCATCCCACACACAAGTGCATATCAGCCCAGCCTGCATAAACACCAAGAGATTTTCATGGACACACACTCACAGTTACTTAGTTTTTCTCTTCTTTCTCAGTTTCCTCCCACAGATCTGCAACATTTGCGCAGCGCCCCCTCCAAAAGCCGCCCACTCTGCCAACCTCCATCTAATGCTGAAGAGTGACTCACGTTGCTGAGGCAGCACACATGTGGCATGAGCTATGGCAAAGTATCATTCTAGGTGTTTCGTGTGTGTTTGTGTGTACTTACCGATGGCTGCATCAAAGGTTGTCTGCTTCAGTCTGGCTCTGCGTTCGATGTGTGAATGAAACGATACACTGATTGAACGTGTGGGTGTATGCCAATGGCTGATGGCAGTTTCAATGGCAGAAGTGACAGTCACACACACACACACACACACACACACACACACACACACACACACACACACACACACACACACTTGTATTACAATCTTTGTGAGGACCTTATATTTATTAAAAGAATGTTATGCAAAAATCCCTTATAAAACCTTATAACACAGTTTTCTGAAGGGAAAAAAAAAAAATCCCTGGAACAGACCAAATCTCCCATATGTTGTGACATTCAGCTGTAATGGAAAAAATTGCTTACAAATAAATGTAAAGCTTTTCTTTACATTTAATAAAAACATATACCTGAAAAAAAAATACTAACACAATTCTTCCGGTCAGTGTTTCATCTTCTCATTTCCCCTTTGGTGAAATATAGTTTGTTCATTTATTACATTCCCGAGCTGGGTTTTTTACTTGCTTGTGTGTTTTGTTATTTTCCCACAGCATACACATCCAGAGCTTGGATACATCTACTTTACTTATTTTTACAATTTTTAAAAAATGTTTTAGAGTAATAAAGAAGATGTGGGAAAAACTAATAAACATGGAACTATACAGGGAACAATAAAATAAATGAAAGCTGTTTTATGTTGTAAATTCCTTACATTATTCCTGAAGCAGCTTTGTACAGTCTCAACATCTTCTCAATTCCCAAACAGCTTCTAACAACTTCTAATAAGTAATAAGCAAAAACTGTTCAGGCTGTGTACTCAGGCTGCTCATAATAGTGGGGGAAAAAAATCACTTTTTTTGCATTGCTGTAATGTGATGTTATTAATTTATTGTATGAGTAGTCGTTGTTACTTATGAAAAACATGAGTAAATCCAGACCGGTGGAACAATGGTGTAGTGGTTAGCACTGTCGCCTTGCACCTCCAGGGTCCGGGTTCGATTCCCGGCGAGGCTTGATTTCCGTCTCTGTGTGCATGGAGTTTGCATGTTCTCCCCGTGCTCGGTGGGTTTTCTCCGGGTACTCTGGTTTCATCCCACAGTCATGTAGATTAGGCTAATTGGCATTCCCAAATAGACCTTAGTGTGTGAATGAGTATGTGTGCCCTGCGATGAACTGGCACCCTGTCCAGGGTGTACCTCACCTCTTGCCCTAAGTCTCCTGGAATAGGCTCCAGGCTCCCAGTGACCCTGAATACAGGATAAAGCAGCGGTATAGACAATGACTGAGAGTGTGTGAGTGAGTAAATCCAGGAGCTTATATGACTGAACAAGTATGATGAGAAAATCGTTAGCTAACTACCTGCCTTTAAAATGTTCATAAACTCCACTGGCCACTGTCATAAACACTCACTCACTCACTTATACTGTTTAAACCGCTTTATCCTGTATACGGGAGGAGACTTAAGGCATGAGGTGGGGGGTGCCAATCTATTGCAGGGCACACACACACATACACACCCTCACAAGCTCATGCACACGCTATGAGCAGTTTGGGAATGCCAGTTAATCCAATCTGCCTGTCTTGAAACTGTATGAGGAAACCGGAGTTTTCCAATTTTTACTCGCCTTATATTAATTGTCGTTGTGTTAGGATTTTAATATCATATGTAATGGATATATGACATTCATATAGCCTATGACTTCAAATTATTAAGCTTTATTATTAATACTTCTGTTAACAAGTATAATCATGCATTATCCATATAACCAAATAACAAAAAAATGGAAATATCTTAATTACAAGAAGATATTTTATTTAATCTTAAAAAATTGTAAACTCGACAGATCAAACCTGTCCCATTTTATTGAGAATTGCAAGATGATTGGGAACGACAAGTCACGTCTCTGTAATAACATATGAAGTGCTGGAGTCTAACAGCATTCACCTCAAATCATCTATTGTAACAGAGGTGACATAAACAGCTGCTACCAACATAAATGACACACTGATCCTCTCACACACTGAACTGGATTGCTTTCAGCTTCCCAGATGACATTCAGCTATTTACTTTCTCACTTGTAACTTGATTTTCCATTTTAATATTAGATTCAGATTTAAATAAAACAAATGGAAAGCATGAAAACAATTTGTGCTCAATTATTCCAATGAACACAACACTTCATGTAATACTCTGTATTTTATTTTTACACATTCAGATAATTTGTATTCACAATAAGAAAGAATAAAACGATGGATTTCCTCCATTTCTAAGAGATAAAGTGTGTGAATTAAAATAAATTACAGCACAACTGTCTTGCTTTATGATACTAAGTCTTTTTGACAGGATGATTATTCTTATTCAACATAAACAAGGTTTATTTGATTTATGTGTTAGAAATAGATGAAAAAATGTTTAGTAAGTGGATAGTACATTTGACAAAGTAAACATTAGTGCCAATTTTGCTTATTAGTCGAAAAAGTGCTGGTTGTTACAATAAGTAGTGATATTTTATATAAATAATATTAATATTGTAAATTAAATTTAAATATAAAAAACATGTAAATACATTGGATTGTATTAGGGTCTTGTGGCCTTCTATTTTTATTTCCATCATCCATCCATTTCAATATTTTCTGTAGTGCTTATCATGTTTAAGGTCAGCTTTAAACATGATAAACACTACAAAAGGCAAAAGCACACACACACTCACACACCACATGCATTTTGGGAACACCAATCAGTCTACAATATTTGTGCGGCAAAATGGTGGCAAAAAGTATTGAGAAAAAAAATGTAATTCAATATTTTAAAGACATTGTCAATTTGTTAAAATAATAACAATTAAGATCATAAGAATAATTTGTTATTTTATATAAAGAAATTGCTATACACCAATCAATATTAGGAAGAAGCCCTTTATTCTTTAAAATTTGTTAGTTCCGGCTGGGCATACAGTAGAGTCAAAAAGCCACCTATAGTACTTACTTGCTCAATCCATGGCTGCTTTGATTGCTTCCTGAAGATTATGTAAGGAAGATGGTTCCCTGTCTGCTCCTACCTTCTTCACCATTGTCCAACAGTTTTCTATCAGGTTTAGATCTGGAGATGACCATTGCTCCAGGAGCTGAAGACCATGGTCACATAGCCAGTTACAATTGTTTTTCAGGTATTACAATAGCACAACTTGTCAGCCAGATAGGCTAGAACTAATTATGGTATTGCAATCACCTGTTTTGTGCACATGGAGAACTATAATACATTGCTACCACTGTATATTTATATTTTTGCCAATTGCCTGAGGCCCTTATCCAGAGTTAGTTACATTTATCTCATTATATATCCGAGGGTTAAAGGCTTTGCTCAAGGGACCAACAGTGGTAGCTTTGTGGTGCTGTGGTTTGAACCCATGACGCATTGAAACATAGAAACCAGACTACATGAAACCCACAAAGCAGGAGAAGAATGCCATGCTGCGAAAGTTTATTTAATACATTTTATTTACTTGTTTTACTTTGTTAACAAGGTGGGATGAAACCTGAGAACCTGAAGGATAATCATGTGGACAGGGGAAGAACAGCAGTCAATAACCCGAGTGACTCTAATTTTGGAGCTATGGAGCGCCATAAGCCCACTACACTACCATATTGACTTAGGTTAGTTAGGTTCAATACCCAAACTCGGTCTAGGTCACAGTGGGTACAGTACATGCTCCAGGGAAGCTTAGCTAAAATATAACGGTTCCAAAGCTGCTGCAATTTTATTGTTTTTAGAAACATTTAACACCTATATAATATTAGCTTATATGTATCTGGGAATATTATTTAGGTGACAGCCAAGAACACTAGGGGGGGAAAAAAGGTTATTATTAGATTACTGCCATTAGAGCATCAGAACACTGCAGCAGAGTTATTTTGGAGTATTATTTTTGGCATAACCGCCTTAGGAAATGTTAAATATGTTTTTGACATTCTGACACACAATGGTTGCTGTTAGTTAGATAATATATAATAAAGTATGTGGCTAATCAGTGATTTGAAGCAATTAATTGCATTTTTTGGGAGGCTTTTTCACTACCTTTTACAATGACAAGTTCCTGAAAGGAATATATTTGAATAATGTCATGGTTTTGTATGTATCTATGACCTCTGGCTCCAAGCAAGAATTATATCCATATGCAAATGACAGTCAGATGTTCTTGCTCCTTTCACTCCTACTGGATACCTGAAGTTCTTGCAGAGGAGTCTTTTTGATTTTATACTTAGAGATCTTCAGCTTCCTCCGTGAAGCCTTTGAGCTGAGTTCCATCATCTGCCACTTGCTACACCGTTTGGCTGTTCAGAGAAGCTGTGAGTGGGAGAGAAAAGCAATTGATTCATTTCTCCATCAGCTGAAACACTGCGGGGGATTATGGCAAGGCCATGCTACTGAGCTATAAGAATAATACTGTTAGCATCACAACAGACTGAAAGCCAAGCTTTAGGTTTCTATCAAGCCTCTTTTTTGACTTGTGTACAGTGAACGTTTGCTGCTTGTGGAAAACAACTTAAAGCATAGAGACTGCTTACATAAGGCAGAGAGAATATTGAAATGAAAGGTGTGTGAAATGAACATCCCGTCATTAAGAGCTGTGGGTGAGTGCATGCATATAAGAGTATGTGTGTCTGTGCATGTGTGAGTGTGTGAGTCTGAGCATGTGTGAGTATGTGTGCGTATGTGCATGTGTAAGTGTGTGTACATGGTATTTTAGTGTGGCATGTGGGTGTGCATGCTCTATTTAAATATGAAAATCCTGCCATCTACAGAATGAGCCGTACAATTAGACGACAATACTTCAGACATCTTATTATAATCTTGAACATCCAAATGGCTAAAAGTCTCTGGGTTTTACATTAAATTTGATAATCCATTTTTTAATGTATTATAAACAGCCACAACACACACACACACACACACACACACACACACACACACACACACACACACACACACACACACACACACACACAGAATGAAAGCATATTATTAACACATTTGACAGCAAAAGCAGGAGAGCCTATGACATTAAGTGTGTGTGAGACTGCTCATATCACCACAAATGACAAGTTGCCTTTGAATTTCAACAAGCAAACAGAAAACTGCACAATTTGATGAATTAAAAGATGTTCACATGTAAACTAGGGCAAAAAAGAAAAAAATGAACCGTTTTTTCCTTTTACCCAATGTACTGTAGTCAATCTGCAGAGATACCAATGTACAGTACTGTGAGCATTGGTGGCTCAGTGGCCTGCCATGCGAAAGGCCTGGGTTCGATTCCCAGCCAGTGTTCAAACCCCAGCCACTGGATGTAGTGCAGGTCCCAAGCCCGTGTAAAATGGGAGGGTTGCATCAGGAAAGGCATCCGGCATAAAACCTGTCCCAAGCTTGTATGTGCGGACCGGATATTCCGCAGTGGTGACCCCTTGCCGGGAGCAGCCAAAAGACCAACAACAACCACCAATATATAGTACTGTGCAAAAGTCTTAGGCACATGCAAATAAATGCTGTAGTAAACAGTAATTATTGAAACAGTCAATATTTGCTGTGACAATGCTTTAAGCACCATTTAGCTTTGTGCAGTTTTATAAGTATGTGTGTAATGGAAGGAGGCTTTATAAGGAGGGTTCCTGAGTATCCTGCAGAATCACCCACAGTTCTGAGGACTTTGACTATTGCACATGCTTCTTTTTTGCATGCAAAATCCAGCAGTTTCCATGATTTTGTCTAAAAAGTGGTCACCTATATAATATGCTGCTTTGTTTTCTGGTTTACAAATATTTTTCTGAAATTGGAATATTTGTGGTGGAATACTGATGTTTGAAATTCAGAACTGCTTTTTGTTCTCACTCAATAATAAAATCATAAAATCAAATTAAAATGATCTAAAACACCTTTTTTTTACTAAAAACTAATTTTTTTGCACCGTACAATACAGTGTTATTTATTTTCCCCCCCATAATTTTAGTTTAATTTTATATGAAAATCTAACAAGTTTTCTAACAAGCAAGGAAAAGCCTTCAGTTAATTTTAAACTAGTGAAATGTCTCTTGTGTCTTCGATGCAGCCCACAAACATAAATGATGAAATCATGGAGTTGTGTGAGAACATGATTTTTAACTTGTAAACCACATTTTCTGTGAGTCAGAACAATGCTACTGACATTTCCAAAATGCTTTGCTCATTTTTTATGACTCTCCATTAGGACTAAATGCTTGTGAAATTCCCAATGGCAAAGTCAGGTCTTCTCCGCAGTGTTCTGTACATACTTACAGTACACATAAGTACTTCTTGTTAAGTTATATGTTGTGATTGTGTCAATAAAAAAAGCCAGAGTAGAAAGTAATTTAGCACACAGAGGAAGCAGTTGTGTTGCGTAGGCCATGCAGAGAAGTTTGCTCAGGAGATCAGCTGCACAAGAGAGTTAGTGAAAGAAAAGTTCTACAGTGCTACATAAGCATGCAGCAGTATTTCAGTCTTGCTTTTTCAGAGGTTTTTCTACCTGTAGACGAATCCTCACAGGGCAGATGAGTGTATGCATTGTTGGTATTGCAGTTCTTGAGTAAATTTATTTGTCCTTTTTGTAAAGAAGGTGCACTGGTTAAGGCTTCTTCTTCACCATCTCCTATGATCACAAGTTCTGCCTGAATGGAACCATCGTAGCTCTGTGCATCTTCCTCAGCTTTCTGAAATCCCATGAAGATCATAGTGACAGGTTCATTTGAAGGCAACGCGTTCAGGACACTAAGTTTAGGGTCATCTCTATTGGACAAAGGAGATATATGATTCACAACAGAGTCCACATGCTGACTTTGATTTTTTCTGTGTATCGCTTGGAGGTCGTAAAACTGCTGTGGGTCACTTCTCGCTTCCCGTCCATATATATCATAGCTTTTATTATCGTTGTCATGATAATAGTCATGTTGGTCACTGTAATGATGGAACATGTGAGCAGGTCCATGAATTTCTTGGTAGGGATAGTGTACACCACTGTGACTATACTCTAGCTCTGGCCATTCACTGAGATCCATGTTATAAAGTTCTGAGCAGGGGCTATTCTGGTAGTTCTCGCTACATAGAGGCTCGTTTTGAGGTTGAGATTTTTTCCTTTTCTCTGTGGCCTGTTTGAGGAGATCCTCCACCTCTTTAGAGCTGAGCTCATCCACTCCATTGGATTTTGGTTGATCCATGGCAGTATGCAAGGCATAAACAGACTTACGACCATCATCGTACACCTTGATGCCATGCTGCTTTAATTCCTGGGCCGGGACTGTGCAGGTGGAGAGGACACGGCTCTCGCCAGTGCGCAGGTCCTTCTGCACGTTGATCTCCATGGCGAACAAAGCTGGGGGTGTGAGAATGAGGGATGCAAGCGTCAAGAGTGAGATGGTAGAAGATGATAAGCTTTGTAGACCACAAGTTTTTTCACACACAGTACATATTTCTAGGGGATAACTATCTATAGTACTACTTGAACAATCATCTAGTTCTTCAATAAAGCGATCAAGCCAAAAGAAAATATTCTACAAATACAATCTACTGCACCATTTTCACCAAGCAAAATATCTAACCAAATCATCAACAAACAAAGCAACCATCCAACAAATTAAATAACAATTCAGTCAACCAAACAAACTATTATTACCAGGTTTCTTTTGATCACTTTTAGTTCCTGGATCCACATTTGGCTGTTTCCTCCTGTTTAAAGGTGTATGAGATTTTTGAGTATCCAAAATTCCTGAACACACATGGATAGGTTCTGCAAATAGCACAAGAAATTAGTGTCACCAACAAGTACTACAACAAGCGCAAAATTGTTTAAAAAGGACTTAGTGTGTAATAACAAACAACTTCTTTACCTGACTTGAAATTTTCGTTTGCTGCCTGTAAGTAAATTCAAAATTTCATATCATTAAATGAGCTCCTACAATCACATTTGACTCAATAAATGCTAAATAATTAAATTTCTAAAGCTATACACTGATCATCTAAAACATTAAAATCATTAATTAGCATGATTCCACAGGGCCTTTGGGGTTGTGCTGTGGTATCTGGTACCAGTAAATTGGCAAGAGAGCCACTGAGTGCTGTGGGTTGAGGGATGGGACCCGCTGTGGATAAGACTCTTTTGACTGGAGCATCCCTTGAGTATTTAAAAGGATTATGATCTGGGGACTTTGGAGCTCATTGCCTGCTGGGCCCCATGTGCTGTGGTGCACTGCTGCTTATCTATCATGGCCAGCATTAAAAAAAATTTCTGCAATTTCTGCATCATTGGCTTTTCTGCTGGACCGGACCAGATGGGCTGGACTTTGATCCCGATCAGCATGGATGACCCTTGGGGGCCTGTGATCCTCCCACAACCTTCACCACTCTCAGTTTGTCAATGTTGCTCAGTTCATCTGACAGTGGTGTTAATGCTATAGCTTATCTGTGTAATCTACGAATTTTAACATTCAAACTGTTCCTATTATGTTCATTTGTTTTCTTGATATACTCCTGAATGTCTTAAAGTAGAAAATACATTACAAAAATACCTTAATAATGTCCTCTGTGGACTTCTCAATGGCTTTCAGTCTGTTCAGGATGAGCCCTTCCTTTGTGGAGATGTTGAGCTCTTCCCTTTCCAAAGCTTCAATTTCTTTCTCTATCCTACAGGACACAGTGGACATATGACATAATTGAGTTTGCATGAATGGATGACTGACTCTAGCTCTCAATACATCCCTTCTTGGCAGCCACAGACTACAGCTGCTCTCTGGTACAGAATCCAGACACGGCTCAGTGCCAGTCAGTCACGCTGTTGGCACTGATTCCTTTAAATCACACAACCTTCACCACTCTGCCATTTACCAACAATGAGGAATAAGATGGAAGTGGCAAAAGGGTATTGCAAGTCACTAAGCGTCATGTGCAAAAATAATTGGCAACGATCTGTGAGTTCACTTTGAGAAATATGGATGCCACATAGTCATCGTCTGTCTCGGTAATTTCACAAATTAATCACGAGTAAGACAGACACCAGGATTGCCAACGAGAGTGCAAGAGCTTGTACTGTATATGAACCTATAATAGCTTGCTGCATCACACTGTGGCATCTCTGTTGCGTCATGCTTCATTCTTATTCTCTGGCGTGAAACCAGGAAATGGGTAGGGGCAAAAGTCTAGAACTAAATGTAGTTATCTAAATGTCACTACAACTGCCCTACAAAGTGCCTTACTGTTACGACTCTAAAGGTCAATCCTTTTTGTGGTAGAGACGCCGAAGCTTTATAGATGTGGAACAAATAGAGGTGAACAAATGAAACCCCATTTAAATTTGCATGTGGATGTATTTAAAATCAAGATATATAAAATTCCACTAGGCATTCCAATCTGTTGACAAGTAAAAAAGTTACTATCCTAAATGTATCGGTATAAAAGTTTTTACAATATACATAATCAGAAAGTATCTTTACAGCAGAAACTTCCTATGAAATAAACTGAGCAGAAGAAAACCTTTGGCAGGAACAAAGATTTTGGCTGGTCTTGGAAATGCTGAGTTATTTTAATATCAGATATCTTTGGAATTAGTACACTTGTGGTAAAAGAGATTGTTCAGGAGTCAATTAAGTAATGTAGAGAAGGGACCTGTACAGCATGCCCAGAATAGTCACAGAAGCTTCTGGGTCTCAGGCTGCCAGAATCAAGATCACTTTAATATTGAGACTTTTTGGAATTTTAATTGTTCTTGTATGAAAAATATTAAATTCTGCCATGTCTTTTGAAGCATTTGAAAAATGTATATGTTTCATCTGGCAGCAATACTTTTAACCCTAACTGATGCTGTGAGGAGCTTCTCATTTCTTAATGTCAGAAGCCATATCCCCAACGATGGCACTCTGTTTCAGAAGGGTCAAGCTATTGGCCAGTCAAGAGATTGGTGAAATGACTAGAATTGGGTTATGAACTGAGCAACACATCATTAAAATTTTGTTTGAACTTTGTAGAAGAAATATGGTTAAAAAAAAACAAAAAAAAAACATGAATAACCATGATCAGAGATCAATTAAATGTTTGGGTAAGTTACATCATTAAAAAAACAAACAAAAAAACAAAAAAACATAGCTATGTTTAATAGTGAAGGTAAGAACATTTCCACACACGTACAGTACACAAGAATTTACAGCATTGGTACGAAACAGCTATGTGACCATAAGAAAAACACTTGTTAGTAAAACTGGTGTTTGCTATCTACAGTACCCTAAAGATCTCACGAATCCAGATTGGCTTTATACTAGACTGATAGATTTGCAAATGAAGCTAAGCACATGATGTATAGTGCCACTGTCCTAGTCTCTAGAGGTAGTGTTATGACCTGGGGTTGCTTCAGCTGATCAGGTCTAGGTTCAGCAATTGTGGCAATAAAAATAAACCTTAACCCCATTGAAAGTGCTGTAGATTACTTTAGGGAGCGGTTAAACTCTCTCATCAATACAAGATCTCGGCCAAATTTTATTGCACCTCTGGATAGGAATAATTGTTGTGCCATTGCATAAGGTTGCTGAAACAATGCCATAGTAAATGCACACTGTAATCAAAGCTAAATGTGGTCCAGCAAAATATTAGAGAATATAACTTTTTGTTTTGGCCAGGCAGTGTAATTAATGTATGTATTGAGATCTAAACACTTGCACATGAGAGTCTACATACCGATGAATGTTGCTCTGTAGTGCTTTGGTCTGGTGGGTAATGTCTTGAGCTTTCTGCTCCTTCTGGGCAGCTCCAGCACTCGTGCCACCCATAAGCCATAGATCTCTTGCAGATTTTTTCTATGACAAAGTTAAATTCAATTACATTTTATTTGAATATTGTTTTTAACAATAAACATTAAGCAGTTTTACAGGAAAAAAATAATTTCTTAAATGTAGTCTTGGAGAATAGTTCTCCAGGTTTTCTAAAGGACTTTTTTTGGCCCTCATTTTTGGCAAGATTTTGCTAACATTTTTAGTCCAGTCCCTGTACCTGACCAGTTTTGTTTTTTTGTTTGTTAAGCCACACGGTGATCTATGAATCATTCGAGCATAAAAAACATGTAATTTAGGGCACGAACCAGTGAGCAAAATTTGCAGGCTGATGATTAGTATACTGGTGATGCTGAATGCTGCTTAGGTAGTTGCATAAATAACCTTAAAAAAAAAAAAAACATGCAAAAAGACAGTTTGCAGCCTGTCAATATTTTTTTCTGAAAAAAAAAAAAATCTGAATTTAAGGATTATTCAGGGTTATTAAAGCATTTGTTTCCATGTCTTTAATTGAATCTACAGTACATCATTTAATTTACTTTATTATAAAGTAGTTTTGGCTCAAGACTTTTGCACAGTACTGTAAATAAAAAGAAACGAGCAAGCCGGAGTTGACAGCGGCAAGGAAAAGCTTCCTGAAACAAATATGAGGAAGAAACTTTAAGAGGGTTCCAGACTCGAAAGTCATCATCTAGGTGACACCAGATAGTACAACCATAAATAAATCCCTTCTATAGCTGGTAATAATTTCCTCTTATAACGACAACAGAATATAGTTAAAATGTTATATATTGTATATATGCGTATATGAGTATATATGCATTTCCCCCTATGCTAAAAAAAAACTTAAAAACTTATACCATAATTAAAAAAAAGATAAAATTCACCTTCAGCTGCTGAAGTTTCAGTTTTTCCTTGTCGATTTCCAGCCTTTTAGAAGCAATATTCTCCTGGACTTTTCGTTTATTCTGCAGACAGATGTTCATGTACAAGTATAGGATTAATTATAAAGTTTCAATACCATGAAAATTAATAGAATTAGATTTGTCACATAAAGACTCAAAAACAAGCAAAGACTTAATATTAAACATGCTTGTAGTGCAGGGATTGACAAGCAAATCAACATGACTATACTTTAAATTTGCAATAAAATAAAAAATAATCTGTTGCATAATATTTGCAAAGTTCCTTTTAATGGAAAAAGACTATTTTCCATTATGTCATTACCGTAATGGCTTGAAGTCTTTCCTTTAAAAGTTCTGCCTCTTCCATTGTGACTCTAGACAAAAAAATAAAAAAATTAAATTAAAATAAAATAAATAAAATTATGATTATAAAATCAAATCAAATAAAATTATGTAATCCATATATATTAACAAACAGATACACAACTCTATAATATTTTTTAAATGAAGTTTGGAGCCTGACTAATAAATGTCTCGAGTGCTGAGTGAATGTGGATGTGGACATGGTGAGCTGAAAGTGATATGGATCATCTGAAGATCTATTAGGAAATCAGCAGACTCATGCCACTCTCTTCCTAACCGTGATGCCAAGAATAGCACGAGCGGTGGCTCTGACCCACACATATGGACTCCAGAAATAATCTGCCTGACAGGATTTTGTCATCACAGACAGTCATCATTCAGCACTCTTCTAAATCAGCGCCGTGGACCAGTGGAGCTCTGTGCATTTCACATACGCCACAGATATTGGATATGGAAATGAAGTCGATATTCTATTATCAATACAATGTGGGTTTCACATGATATATCATTCCAAAATAGAGACTATTCAAACAAGCAGTGGAGTCACAGTGTATAGTTCTACTGAAGCACATTCTCTGGCCCATGATAATGGGTAATTTCTGAATGAAGGGTTATTTTTATATTGAACACTGGGAATTCCAGATAATGGGCTCACACAAAATTGGAAAGGCTTGTTCTGGATTAGATTTTGAATCTGTTTGCTAAAGAATGGACATGTTCATCCAGGGTTAATTTCAAATGCCTTTTTCTCAGGGACGGTAAGTAAGATCAGGCGTTTGGTGTACATTATCATTGTTCTATATAATGACATGAATCTACGAGTTAGTAATGTACACTACCGTTCAAAAGTTTGGGGTCACTTGCAAATTTCTTTGTTTTTGTTTAGTGATTTATTTTCTACATT
>JAQMYL010000003.1:8596943-8613407 GCA_030014365.1 Clarias pachynema | reverse complement strand
TCAAAATGACACAATTATAACACATTTCAACTCATAATGTTGTACCATGCGGGAATCTTTGGATTATTTTATTTAATTTAATATTAAACATGTACTATATTAAATTTTTAAAAAAAAAAAAAAAAAAAAAAAAGGTATTACAGTACAGTAGTTAGCTATGGTGGAAAATATAGATAACAACGTGTATTGTATTTGCACTCTCAACAAAACTCAACAACTACTTTTTGTCTTCTTAATATGTGTTGTGGTGTTACTGATCTCCTGGATTTGGTTTTTGGTTGTCAGATTTTGTTTGGACCCTGTCCAGGGTGTACCCCGCCACGTGCCCTGGGTCTCCTGGGATAGGCTCCAGGCAACCCGTGACCCTGAATACAAGATAAAGCGGTATAGAAGATGAGTGAGATTTTGTTGGGTGTTGCATACCTTAATGTAAGTTTTAAGTAAAAAAAAAAAACTATATACAGTGCACCTAAAAATTTGAATATTGTAGAACAGCAACTTAATTGTTTAAAAAAGGCAATATTTCAATATATATTTAATTTTTTTTTTAATGATTATGGCTTATAGCTCATGAAATAAAAAAAATCATTTATGCAATAAATAAATGGGGCTCCATTAGCATGGTGATGATCAGCCTGTGGCAATGATGAGGCATTATTGAAGACCAAGTTGCTTTAATAGCAGCCTTCAACTTATCTGCATTGTTGGGCCGGGTGTTTCTCATCTTCCTCTTGACAATACCCAGTCTCTATGTGGTTCAGACGCAGCATGGTCAGCAAAACAGTTACTGGTAGTTTTGCCACTGTGGGCAGGTGCTCAGTCAAGCTGGGGGAAAAAAAAACTATATATATATATATATATATATATATATATAGTTTTTATCTTTAACAACAAACCCACAAGTATTTACCTTCTTGCTTATATTATGGCCATTTTTATGTTAGGTTTGTGCTGATGCCAAAATGATACTTTAAAGATCTCTATAGCTAGTTTGGTTTTCTCCTTCATAAAGTGTACATTTATTTCAAACCTGCTTTCGTTACATAATAATGTTTCATTCAAAAACATGGACGCTTTTTGCTTGCACTGCTGCCTGAGAGCTCTAATTTCAGCTGAAGTGTGTGATATTGTTGGCTAACTAATGCCGGTGTAGCCTCCTATATTATTCCTGAAATTGTTTGCGTAATGGGTCTGCAATAAAAACTCTAACCAATGATACGTACATTAACAAAAGGCAAATATGTAAAGGGTGTTCGAGTCAAACCGGGACTTCTAACGAAACACCTTAAACTTCCTTTATTTCTTTACATATTCCCCTACTACACTAATGCACTTACCCCAGCGTTTTTACTAGAGCTTAGATACCATCATGGTATAAAGTTTTCTCAGTATGCCGGAGTTATGATCGGACCGCCTTCCTCAAACCTTAATTACTGGCCTCCCTGGAACTCCTTTTATCATGCATAAATTACTGTACTCTGTAAATGTTAGTTTCATTGACAAGAAATTTCTTCACGAGTCCTGGTTTGACTCGAACGCCCCTCGTATTATATTTGCTGTAACATAAAGGTGACTTTGCTCTGTAAGTTGTAGCGCATTATGAAGCAATAATGTATATAACAGTCGGTTAAATATGATAAATAAATTGATGGTTGCTATTTGTATAAAATGAAATAGATTCAACTTAACCTTGATACCAAACATTTATTTGAATATGTATAAGATATATTGTTCCCAATTCAAAACACACTGCAGAGCAAAACCCCATGTTTGATCATTTGTTCTAAAATGTCACTCAGAAAAGCAATTTCTCACACATTTAACATTATGTCAAAGAAAGAAAGAAAAAAAAGACTTTTTATGGCACTCGAGTAAATGTGCACCCTGTGATCGTTCTTTAAACAAATACTCATATGAAAGGTTAACACTTTGCAAATGTAACATCTCTCTTCTAATTTACATCACCACATGAGCTCTCTCAAAGATACAAATATCTATTTACATTGGTACAAAGATCTAGTGGTTACTCGGCTGATTGGATAAAATGCATGGCAGAGCATAAAGGTACTGACCACCACCATTAAAAGGCATCTGTACTGTACAAAACCAAAACAGAAACTGTAGTTACAGTACGTACCGTATCATATGACCATGCAGCTATAAGATCTGGTTAAAGCCTTAGAGTAGGGTACATTTATACTGTACAGTCATGTATAAAATTCTAAAGTTAAATGAATCACTTCAGATTTTCAAGATATACACTCCACTGAAAAATCTGTATACATGTATCCATGATATCTAATTCTGAACAAATATAAAACAAACAACATCCAAAAAAAAAATTATAAACATAAAGAAAAATCCTAAATGATTAAGTTATATAAATTATCCTGTACATTGAATATATTTATCTCTGACCATGTTGCAGGTATCAGGGTTATTAATATATTATTTTTTATTAAATTTTTATAAATATGTATATGGCATTGTTTAGGATTAGAAATGTAGAAATGTAGAAATGCACAGTTTCAGAAGATTCTTGACAGATGAAGAACTCTTTCATTGTGTGATCTCTCAACGTGTTAAACGCAACACCTTGCTTCAAGATGTATCTAATATTACAATCAATTGTGTGACTGTTAACTATACCATATTTTCTGGACAGTGAATCTCCACAAAATATAAGATACATGATATTAAATTCCATCTGAGTTAAAAAGTCACTAATCGTCACTTTATTCTAGTGGTAGGAAAAGTTTTTAATGTGGATGCATCATGATTTTTACATTATACAGTATATATTAATATAGTATGTAAGAAATAAGACATGATGTGATGTGATTTGGTCTGAAGTGGATTTATCATGAAGTGGAAGTATTTTTTATAAATAGGTGTTTTTTTGTTCCTCTTATACTACAACAATTGTCCAAGGGATACAACTTTTAATTTATGAATAAACAGCATGCCTTCTAACCCTTTGTAGTTTTAAGCATGTATTGTTTTTCTATCACTTACCTTATTACAGCTATTATTTTATCACTTACTATTACAGCTAACATTTCCTCACCTGCCTTTTTTGTTTTTGTGCATCTTATTCTGTTTTTATATGTTTAAATGTTATCAAAATCTATTTATTATCAGGATTATATTCAGGTTGAGAGATAAACTGGAATTTTAATGTAACAAATACAGATATGCGGAGTGATACAAGTAGTCAAATGTACTGTACTAGTACTGTTATAATAAATATCAGCACTCCATCAAATTAGTTGAGCGGACCTTACTGATATATTCTATAATGCAAACCTATGATTTGAATTTTAGCTAGAGATACAGTCAGACCAGTATTGGTATATAGATATAGAAAATTATCCAAAGTCAAAAATTCAACTGCTGTGTAGTTCAATTGAAAAATAATATTTGTCTTTTCTCACAAATGACAAATCAGAGACTTTTATTGGTATAGTCTATTTAAGCTTTTGTCCAATTACTGTTCCACCATTGTATGTTGAGCTGAAGCATTGCAACAATTTTGTCTTTTCCTTCTATTAGACACAAAAACACTCTGAAAGAGTTTGCGGTTGTCTGAGCAGAGTTGTTATTATAATGCTGATTTCATCTAGTAAAGCTAAATCCTTTTTATGTTTTGGATCATTTTCTCAAAATGTTCCTGCTGCCGTTTTCACGAGCTAAATAAGCTTACAGATGACAGAATAAATGTTTACACAGATGCATGACTCAGGGATCGTTAATGGTATGTTAGTGGCAATTTTATGGTTGGAAACTACCCTGTCTACAGTTGTAGTACTGTTCCGCACTACGAAATGGCCATTCAATTTAAAATTCCAGAAAATATGGTATTTTCTCTGGCAAAACACTGCATTTAAAACGCTAGCAAGTAAGACCTGTAAAAAAAAATAATTTAAAAAATCCACAAAAAGCAACAAAATCCATCTCAAGGAGATCGTCTAAATGTGTCCAGGGTGTCTCGTAATTTTGCACCATTTTAAAGAAATACTGTACAACATTTGGACGCTTGCAGCCATTAACAGGCAGGAAATCAGTTACTTGTCCTAAATCTCACCGAGGCACTCTATGACGAAAGACTATTACAAGAATTTTCCTGCAGCATGGAGAAAAGACAAAAAAAATTAAAATACATTTATAATAAAAAATAAAAATAAAAATCAGGTGTCAAAACCAACCAAAGAGATTTAAATCACCAGTACGTCTTCCAGAGTCTTTGTGAAGGGTGCTTGAATTTTTTTTTTTGTAAACACCCATAGATACAGTACAGTAGGTAGAGGAGGAGGATCAGCATGGCAGGTAAAAAGCAGGGAAGAGGAAAACAAATTCAGCACGAACGTGTGTAAAATATTCAGCACATTAACCCAAACAAGAAAACCGCAATTTTACATCTGCGTTCAAACCACAACTGAGGAACAAACCAGGATTTCAAAAACAACATGGAAAAAAAAAATTGAAATATGAATTAATTACAAAATATGATGTGTAGTCCTACTGTGAATGTATTGAAAATGTAGTTAAATCCACGGTTAAAATGAGATGTGCCTGAAACTTATCTACAGCACTACGACACCTGCTTTAAGGCAAACCCTTTCTCAGTGCAGTCAAAAAGCGATTTACCTCGTCCCTCACTGAACACAGAATGGCTAACACGATGCACAGTGTATATGGGAGACTGACTCAAACCTCCATCACTCCATGTCACAAAAATTCTATGTCTATGACTCAGTTACATGGCCTAAAAGCAATGTGTAGGATAATTATTAGCCATTAGCAGTGGTATAATAATGGTGTTGAATCATGTGTTCCATTACAAATGTTTACACTTAGAAAAATATACCAACACAATGGATAAGGTATGAAACTACTTTTCAAAAAGCACCCACATGTTGCCATATAAGACAACACACATATCTTTTAAACACTATCAGAGTTAAAAAAAAAAAAAAAAAGAAAGAAAAAAAGAAGCACTGGCTAGGTAGTGAACACTCTATCTGTGACAAAACATTTCCTCATGTATCATAGCATCAATTATTATAAAAAGTGTAATTGGTCAAACCACAAAAACCACCCTTGCGAAAGAGTCACAAAAAAATGAACATTTGTGCTTTTTCAATGTCATAGTACTGTACATCACAAAAGATCTGAAAATACGTAACGCCACCTTACAAATTTGGAGGGAGCCAGTGCAGGTGAAAAGGGAATATATTGAGTATCCAGTATGACTCCGGTTTGTCCTTCTAGAGAACTGTGAGTCAGGTAAGAGAGCAAGGCCACTCCGGAACAAAATGATGGAACGAGCTTGAGTTCACTCTTTAAACGTCACAGTGGGAGGAGGCGTAGGGGATCCTTTGAAAAAGTGCGGCAGATTCCTGGCATTGTCTGGACTCGGGCCTCGGTCAGGTAGCAGGATGACGTTTTTGCGGCGCAGGGTGGAGTCACGGCTGGAGGCGAGAGAGAGCGTCTCGGAGGCAGCCTCGGCTTCACTGCTCGACTCCACAGGTGTCACTCGAATGGTGGTGATGGCCTGTGGGAGTTGGTGCGGGTGGTGAAAATGGTGATGGTGAAAGTGTGGATGATGAGGGTTGGTTATGTCAGGAACAGAGCCATCCTTAAGGGAATCACAGCTCTCGGAGTTCCTGTTGAGATCGTTGAGCTCGAAGCATTGGCGCATGTCATGCATGCTGATGCGTTCTGGTGGTGGCTTCCACCTCCAGGAGCCACCGGCATCTGAATTGGATCTGCTTTCAGGGTGGGCATCGACATGTACAATGCCTATTCCAGAGTCCTGCTCTGTCAGTGCCTTGTAACGGAAGGATCCTGTGCGGCTGACAGCACTGCCCTCACTCTTGGGGCTTCCGTGAATCATTCCCTGCTGTTTAGACATGGCGATCACCTGCATTATCCGTGGCTGATTGTTAGTCCTGCAGGGGGCGCTCTTCTCCGCCATCTTCATCCATTTTGACCTCGCATTTTCGACCATTCCTCCACCACCATCACTTATTTCCTCGCTGTCCTCCTGCAGAGATGAGCATGCATTCTCTTGTGTCTCCTCAGGAATGTGAACTAGCTGTGACGAGCCTGGCCGTGACTGGATGGACACCCTGGCTCCGCCGCCACCTCCACCATTGTGGTTAGGCAACGGCACGACGCTGGCAGCCATCTTCATATACTGTCCAGGTGGCCCGTCCAGACCCATGGCAGTGGGTTCAGAGCTGCAGCGTACCTCCATGCCCCCATCAGGACCCTCAACAGCCTGGAAAGAAAGTTTGCGGTTCTCATTCTTGCTCTTCCATTGTGAGAGCAATTGCTTAGATCTTGTGGAGTCCATGGAAGCATGGATGGCAGCGTGACGTCGTGGTATTGGTTCATCCGCACCTATAGAGTGTGAACGGGGCAGTGTGTTGCTAAAGGTCACCATGCTATCCTGGCATAGGCTAGCTGCTGTGATACATTCCAGCTCAGTGCTGGCCCTCTTGAGGCTGTAGGAAGAGTCTCGATGAGGTCCTCTAAGCAGGATGCTTTCCGAACGAGCTGAAGTTGGGCGCTCCCTTACACTCAGACTCTTGGCCTGGAGGAGGCGTGGGGGCTCTGTATTCAGGTTGGGGAGAGGACGCAAGGGCTCACGGAGGGCAGGAGGAGGCATGATCGGCTGAGGCTGGGGCGGAATCTGCATGGGTGGGGGCTGAGGACGTTGCTGTGGACGTGGTCTCTGGCGGAGAGATGTGTCCTCGCTGGGTTTAAAGTTACCCACTGCATACAGACCCTGAAGGAGAACCCACAAAGTAATATTAGCACGGTCCTGGCTGTTGAATCTCAACACTTTTCATTTTACAACTGGCCAAAATCCCAGATATAGCATGTTATCAGTTTGTCTTCTGCAAGTAAAAACTTTTTTTGATACACAAATTTGGTCTCAAACAGATGTACAGTGAACCTTTATGATATTATCATGATACATAGGTGCTGATTCGATTTGTATTGCCATTCTGTTAGTATCACGATTGTATATCTATCCTAAACAGACATCAAATAATTTGTTCGTTCGACACAGGATGCTGGGCTTCCTGCCAATGTGTGAACAGTTTAGTGTGCACCACCTGTAGGATTGTAGAGGAACTGCAGAATGTTATCACCTCAAATGCAAACGTATACAAATTAAAAATGTATATAAAAAAACTTTTTGCTCTGAGCTCTGCCCTTAGTGACAAGCTGCCTGTTTTGCGTTGCTTTTTTTTTTTTTTTTTACATTAAAGGTGTGCAGTGTTTAAGAGTAGTGCAGACATCTATTTATGTAAAAGTTTAAATATTAAACAAATAATGCATATATGTACAGTATATGAACATGCTAAAATGCTGTGGACATGCTAAAATCATGCTAAAACTGTAATTCAACTTAACCAAGCTATTGGAAATCACCCAACACTAGCAGGCACCTGCCTATATGTACAGTATGTACAGTACAGTAGGTGTTTCCTTTACATATATGTTTCTTCGTTACATGTCAACATCTTCTTCAACCACATAATCATTAAAAGGCTTGACTGGTCTAATTACACTTGCTGCTGTCTTACAAGATACTTGTAGGAAATTGATGCTTTGAGACTTCATAGATTATGTCCTTTACCATGAGTCACCGCAAAGGAGTAGAACATGCTCTTTCCTTGAACCATAAATGCATGGTATAAGATCAAATCAACATGTTGCCGATCACAGAGCAGCTGGAAGCCGAAAAACGAGTGAGGGCGTGTGTGGGAGGACAGCACAAGAAGCAGCCACATGGGATTTACTTAGAGTCTATTTATAACCCCATTAAACACAGTGTTGTCTCATCACTCCGCACCAAGACCCCCATATTGTTAGAACATACAAAGCACCTTGGGCAATAATACCATTAATACTATGTAATCAATAACCTTCATAAGGGAAACTTCCACAGACATGTCAATAGACTGTCCTTGTTAACTTTGGCTGTAGGAAAAAAAAAACATTGCTATGCATATCCATGAAGGACACACAAGAGCAGAAGAGGACGTGTGATCATGCAGAGACACTCACCAAGTAGACAGCAATACTTCCTCCAATGAGGAAGCCACTGTAAACGTCCATGGCGTGGTTTTTGAACTGGATGATGCGAGTTAGACCACAGATGACTGCACACATGATGAAGGAAAAGACCAGTAGGGGCTTGAGTAGTTTGGAGGAGTCAGTTAAGGTGGCATTGAAGTACATCTGTGAAGAGGAAGCACAAGATCAACTACTGTTTTGGTATTTCAAGGAAAGTGCTTAAGGTGCTACAGTGCTCCTAATACTGTTGTACAAGACTTATGCTCCTTAACACTGCGATCATATATAGAAACAAGGTAAATTAGCAGGAGATGGCTTTTATGCTTTATATTTTAAGAAAGGACTGTGTCATAGGGTTTACAAGGCTACTGCTAGATATTCAGCGAATTAAAAACTATTTCAGGAAAACAACTAAAATCACAGTGTCTTGACTTAATTAGCATTTGATTTTCTTTTAAGGCAAAGGTTTCTTCTTGTGAATTCCTATGTGAATTCATTAAGTCCACCGAGTAAGTTTTTATTTGATCTGAACTAACTGCTACACGTATCCGTGTGATATTTTTTAACGCTTTGAGAAACCACTTTGCTAACACTAGTATATGGGACTTTCATGTCGTATACTATGATACATAAATTAAATATACTGTACATTCTATTTTATCACCTAAACAGCAATGTCTTGTGGTGCTTTTCCAATCTCCTTTCTTCATGGCAGTGATTTTCAGGGGAGCAGAAAAAAACCTTCTTTTTGACCTAATTAACCTGAAGGACACATGGGCTTAGAGGCCGTGAATAGCGAAGTCAACTTTTAAAATATAATTCTTCCTTTTTTTAAGGAAAAAAAGGAAAAAAAGAAGAAATGACAACTTGCTCTTCTTCCAGATTCAACCATGGCCGCCATCTGGTGTTGTGGTGGGAAGGTACAGTATTGGTCTTCCTCTGTCCTTGTTAATGATCACTGGTTATTTTCACATAAACACAACACGTGGCACTTCCAAAGCAATAACCACTTCATTTGTGGTATAAGGAGAGTTTGGGGAGCAATAGCAGCAGGATTGTTCAGTGGTTCATTGTCATCTTGCCATCCAGGATTGGGGGTTTAAATCTGGCCTCTATTCTGACTGCATAAAGTTTGCATGTTCTCTCCAGCTGGTTTCCTTCAGGTACAATCCAAAGACATGCAGTGTATCCTGATTGGTATTTCCAAATTGGCTGTAATGTTTCAGCATTGGTTTTTGTGCCCTGCAATTGTTTGACACCCCATCCAATGCAGAGGATGTCTCCTGCCTTGTGCCCTGGGGTGGAATAAGTGTAATGTGGTCCATTAGATAAAATGATTCTGACACCCCTGATGTGTGGGGAACCCGTGACTAAGCAGTTAAAAAAATTGGCAAAAACAAGACTGTCAGACTATCATTTTCCTCTTCTGCTATTCTGACATCTATTAACTGATTACTTATCTCCAATTCCATGATTTAAAAAAAAAAACTTTTTTATTCCAAATGCTGGAATGACTGTAGAACTACGAAGGCTGTACAAGTCAAACCAGAACTTGTGATGAAAGTTTGTGTAAATGAAGGTGTAAAACCAATGGACAGTTTGGTGATGAAACCCTTAGCAGCAGTAAAACATTTAAAGAAGGCCGTATATCTGTGATTGATTGATTGACAATCCTGGGCTATGGTGGCTTGGAACCCACTGTAGTTGTTTCTGTGAACATTCAGCGTTTGGAATAACTGATCCTTGGGAATCGCCGGATAACTTCTCACCAACTTGTGAAAGAGACGCATTTGTCTGTGGGAACAGTACACACAATCATTCACCAACACCACTTGCACATTACAGAAACTTGGCTGAGAGTTACTGCCGCATCCCCTCTACAGTCCCAGTACATTTCCACATGTTTGGGCCATTAAAGGTCTTTCTCGAAGGGCAGATTTCTAGACGTAAAGCAGGCAGTATGATCATGGCTGATGGTATCCAATAGTGAAACGCTGGGATAAGTGCAGTAATAGAGCGGGGGTTTACAGTATATAGAGAAATAAAGGGAGATTTTACACTCATACCTGTGATTCTGCACAATTAAAAGTTCCGGTTAGACTTGAACTGATTTAATTAACCAGTTTGTATCATGCCATACAAACCATTTCATGCCAGTGTCCAATTTCACATGATACAGCTGTGCAGTCAGGTGGATTACTTACTGAGACATACACTGCAGCGAAGGCGGCCAAGGTAGCATGTTGCGATGGAAATGACTTCCTGTAATGATAAAGACAAAGTGTTAAACCAACTAATCTGCTGGAGAGGATGTATCAATGTACATCCGGTGCATCTTTTATCTATAAGTCTTTTATTAGTCATTACTTTTATCGGCTACAGTGAGGACAGTGTTCCTACAGAACGTCTGAACAAAAACAAGAATAATTACGCCTAGCGATTGAGTGGAAAGGCTGTCGAGGACTGAATAGCGGAGCAGTGCAAATGGATGTGTGTGGGTGTTTTGGAGCTGGTGCTTCACAGGCGAAGCAGGACTGAACTCTGTGTGGGTTTTTGCAGAACGCTGCATGCTGACATTCACTATCTTTTCTCTCCATCGCTACAAACAGGCTACAGATTGAAGAATGTTTTTTACTAAAACCACAGAAGAACCGAGAATGGTATTACAGGGTTAGAATGCTTAACACATCATGTATATCAAGTCAGTATATCAGTCTCAGTTGGTAAAAAAAAACACAGCACTGACAGAAAAAGCAAAACAGGCATACTGTACTGTAGCTGCTTGTTCCTAGGGACATAGCCGGCACATGTCAATCTACTGCTCTTGGCAACGCACCACGTTATATTTTCAACGTTAGAAGGAGCATAAATTATAAACACCAGTACATCCACAGAGACAGAGTAACTATTGCAGCATCATCAGGCAAGCTAGAATGTACACCATAAATCATAAATCATAAATTAGCCTAATAATTTACAACCCATTTTATGTCTGCAAGCTGTCTGTGGTTAACAGAAATAAAACAACAAACATATATTATCATAATTGCTCAAATAATCAAAGTCCAATCTTTTCCATTTGAAATGCCATCTATTTCCCTCCAACTCCAAACGAGATAGAGCATCTCTAATCCCACAGCATGCATCTATAGTCAGCATGCTTAAACAACATTGTGCCATTGTGTCAAAATACATGCCTCTAACAGTTAATCCCAATAGGGTATGTTATGCTCATGAGGAGTCAGGGGAGTGGTGGTTCAGGGGGCTGAGCCTCTAGGTTGTTGATTTTGGGGGAATGTGAGGATCCGGGTTTGAGCCCGGCTGTCGTTAGGTTGCTACACCCCATACAACCCAGACATTGGATTCAGTGCTGGTCCCAAGCCCACATAATATGAGAGGGTCGTGTCAGGAAGGGCATCTGGTGAAAAAACCTGTGCCAAGTTGAGTGCGGATCAGATGGTTTGCTGTGGCGACCCCTCAACAGGAGCAGCAGAAAGAAAGTTTATGCTCATGAAGAGTTGGACCAGGGATGGCCTGAGGTGTGATCATGGGTTGTCAAGCTTTTTGCAGTCAAATCCACAGACCCCTCAGTATATCATTATTGAACAAAATGCATGGAATTTTTATGTAACACTTTAATATGTTACTCATTTTTAACAACTACTTTTTTTCAGAATTGTGATGAATGTACAGCCCACTTTTGTAATACCAGAGAGTGAACATGCCTTTGATGGGACACTAGTTCATGGCAGACATTATTTAAATGGGTACAACAGTTTCAGCTTTTTATTACAGCTTTGCCACTTTATTTTCATGGAATTAAATATATAGATTAAATAAAAGAATGGGATCAAATGTTTTAATGTGACAGGCTGCAACAATTAAAAAAAATGTTTCTTTGGGTAACAACTTCAGCAATAACCTCATTTCCCCTCTCGTCGTTTCCAACCACTCGGCATTCAGCATCGCCAGTACTGTATACTAATCACCAGCCTGATCATCTGTCGTCATCTGGACCTGTTTCTCACTTTTTCATGCCTCGAGTTAGATGTATTTTATGCTTGAATGATTCATAGGTCACTGTGTGGCTTTCAGAGGAATAAAAAAATATTCCTCTGAAACTGCTCAGCTATACTGAGTGGACTGAAAATGAGAGTCAAAAACTTGCCAAAAATGAGAGGCAAAAAAGTACATCAGGATGCCTGGAGGACTGTTCCTCAAGAGTACATAAAATACAGAAATGTTTGGCTCTCTGGATGTTAAATATGAAGAAATGAGGAGGCTCAAGATTTTTGCAGTTCTGTATGCACTACAGGTCCTACATACAGTACAGTATCAGGTCTGGTTCATGCAACTTGCTGTAAGATTGCAGCAGAGCAACCATTCCCCTCAACCTTACTGTAGCTTTTTAACAATGCATGCTGGGCGAGTGGTTCATTTTGAAAGACACAGTATGTACTGTTTATGATACTGCTATGATACTGAGCAGTTTTAAGTTGCAAATACTTTTTGTAGTTTTATAATAGGTCATTTTACCCACAGAGTTAATTATCCACGATAGAAAAAACACTAAAGAGCACTACGATATCTTTCTCACCTTCCAGCATTGATGGCTGCTGAGTCAGAGCCTGAGCAAATGTCCTCCACGATGAAGGAATTATCATCACAGGTGGTGTTGAGGATGGTGTAGTTGGGCTTACATATCGTCAGGAAGTAGGGAGCGTGATAGCCTGTGGACAGCTGGATGATGTCTGTGATGAGGGCTGTGATGCACAGACCAAAGATGTGGACACCTACCCACACACACACACACACAGAATAAATATTTAATACATTTAGTACAGATGGAAAGTAAACTCATGCACCTACTGTACATGCACCTATCTTTCCCATTTTTCATCTTTGGATTTTAAATTATGCTCCATCAGAGCTGCTCTCTCATTTCCATATAACCTTAATGACTTGCTCATATTTCCAAATAAAGGCTTGTCTGCCACCCGCAGAAAGATGTTTTTGAAAGAATTATGATTCAAATTATGAATAAAAGGTATGTAAGGCAGAAAAACAACACATGCATGCACCCATACACAATTACATACACAGCCACTGTGATTAATAACTCAGTTTAAAACATGGTAATTACTACAGGAATATGGTTATTTATCCTGGAAGTTACATACTGTGACATTGTTAACAGTGCTGCTCTTATAAATGAATACATTATTATTAAAACCATAGAGTAAAGAAGAGCATGAAAAATGAATGCCTACCTACGAATCTCACCGCCCGGCGGATGTAGGAATTAAAGTTACAACCAGCGGCGTTTATGTTGGCTTCGGTTTTTATGTTGATCCTTCTTTTGACCTGGAAGCAGTACAGGATGCCTTCTCCAATCATAATCTGTAGAGAGACATTTCGCCAGGGTTACTTCATATGCAACGCTAGTTAACGAGGGATGCTCGTTAACTAGCTCACTCCGTAGAATGAGTTGAAGACATCCATTTTGTGATCACTATATCATTTGCATAGTGGTTTGGGTAAAACTGTCTGGTATCACTGTAGCTGAATTCTAGCAAACAGTTATTTTCGTTTGTTTTCAACACTATTACTAATCACTTGTACATTTAAGAAACTCGGCTGGGAGTTATTGCCCCATCCTCCATACAGTCATGACTTCGCTCCCTGTGCTTTCCACATATTTGACCAAAGAAGAAGAAGTTCCTGAAAGGCCAGCGTTTCAGACATAAAACAGAAAGTCTGATCATACTGAGAAAACGTTCTACCTTGGTGATATCTAAGCACTAGTGAAACGCTATTATAAGTGCATTAATGTAGCAGGGGATTATATAGAGAAATGAAAGTAGTTGTTACTCTGATAACTGGACAATCCAAAGTCCCAGTTTGACTTGAATGCCCTCGTATTTACCAAAATAATATTGAAACTAATTATTTATGTTTTCATCTTGCTCAAGTTACATTGTTGGAATGGTAGCTTGCATAGTCTACCAGATGAACTTAAAACAGTCAGTTTGCTTAAAGATGTTGAAACCCTTCTTAGCTAACAGAGATTTCCTCACAGTGAGTGACTTTTGATCAAGTTGCTGTGCTGTAACAAAACGTCCATTTGCCAACAGGAGCTCAGTCTGATCGATGTACAGGAAACTTACAATCTGCTTAAACTTTGATAAGAAATCTCTTCTGGTTTTTACTCTGGAGTAACATTATATGTACAGGAATTTAATTTGAGAATGTACTGTAGATGGATGTGGTGGTGTTTTTTTCTTTCTTCTTCAAACAACTAAAATTAACAAACAAAGCAATTTTAAACAAATAGTTGCATTTTTAAAATTAAAAATCCAATAAAAAAAGATATTTCCTATTCAATTAATGAATGCATTAATTTCTTGTTTAAATATGTATTTACGCCATCAATAGTCATAATAGCATCTGATCGTTGAGAAATTTGGTTTTCTAATCATTTTGAGAAGTGGTACATCACCATACAGTACAAACACCCTACCTTAAGAATTTTTGCCTTAAGTTGCAAGAAATTTGCCTCGGGATATGAAGTATTTTCGGCATACGAGCGAATGGATCGAGCCAAACCGAGCAGCAGCTACAGTAAGTTGACGAGCCATTTTTAGTTTCGTTTTTAAAGCAGCGAGTGCCAAAAGGAATCATAAATTAAGGTTAAGTGACGTTTAATGTCTATTTATTTCATGTATTACTTCATTTACATGTCTTTTCTAAATGTTTTGATTGTTTTGAATTGCAAAAATCTGATTACAGTGCTGGAAATTGTTACCATTGGTAATATCGTTCTGTGGCTGGAATGGATTATCTGTGTTTACATTATTTCCTATGGGAAAACGTGTTTGGCAATACGAAATTTCCCCTTAAGAACTCGCCTCTGGAACGGATTGAATTTGTATGCTGAGGTACCGCCGGAAATATACATTAAATAAAAGTGTTTCTTAAACCCAATCAAAACTGTCTGCGTGACATTACTAAAGAATTGATGATATTAAAGATATTTGCGAAAAGGATCCTGGGTAAAAGATGTACTTTAGCCTTGAAGTTCAGGCACAAGCTGCACATGAACCATACTGTAGCTGATCTATTGCTCTTGGTGTAAGTGCAAATCTGTAAATATTGTGTGTGTGTGATTTTCTTTGACCTGTTCCTTTACCTAGAACAAATATTTACTACAGTATATTTACTATTTACTATATTTACTATATTAATTATATTTTCAAGTGAGCCCTTTCATCGAGATCCTTAACACTGAGCTTCTCTGCTCTGTGACTGGATTTGAGCTTTGGATGAATGTATATCTAAATAAAAGACACATTCATGCGTTTTTTTTTTTTTTTTTTTTTTTTAATCTTGATGTTCGTCTGAGCAAGATGAGCATCTGTCACACAGCTCAAAAGAACAGCATAATAAATGAGGGAGAATGAGTGAAAACCTGTGAGAAAGACTTAGCTAAGTGCCAGACGTACACAGACTGATCTTTTATGTAAAAAATCGCCAGACAGAGAATAATACAAAGGAAGAAAGAGAATGGCGGATAGAGAATGTACTGTAGATAAGGAAGAAACACATTGGTCTTTAGGTCCATCCAGAACCCAGTACAGTGACTGAGTAACCAAACACACACACACACACACTCACACACACTCATCATGATCTGACTTTAGAAAACCCCAAAGTATGACTTCTACTCTGTCAAGCCACAAATGGGCTGTAACTCTTACTTAAGTCTAACCACAAGATGAATTGCAGTTAAGGACTCTACAAATGCTTAAATCCACATTGACCTTAATTGGACATGTCTTGCCTGGGATTAGAATCAATGAATGAGAGCTAATGAGAAAGACGTAAGCTGCTTGAGCTTTAAACGTCACCCGCTAGAACTCAAGAGTCTGAGCATTAACCATGTCGAATGATTAAAGGAAATGATGTTTATGAACACATGCTTTATGTAATGAAGTCATTCCCTGTTGTCACATACAGTACAGTATGGTTTTGCATCATCGAACATGCGAATCGAGCACGATTCAGTCAAGAATTTCAGACTGAAGTGACCAAAACAGAATCTAAAGGCGTTCAGGCATACAGTAAAACCTCGGATTACGAGTAACGCAGTTTACGAGTGTTCCGCAAGACGAGCAAAGATTTTGAAATAAATTTTGACTTGAAAAACGAGCATTGTCTTGGTTTACGAGCACCGAGTATCATGTATCACGCATGCGCTTCTCGATTTGACGCCGAGCGTCACGTGATCAAAGCCGAGCCAACGGTTTTTCTCTCTCTTGCGCTGCGGGTAATCGTCTCCCCTGCTGGGTCTTAGTGCTCGTCTCTTACTGG
>JAQMYL010000003.1:8586101-8596843 GCA_030014365.1 Clarias pachynema | reverse complement strand
TTGTATTAATTATTTTTATGTATTTATTTTTTTGGGCTGTGGAACGAATAATTTGAATTTCCATTATTTCTTATGGGGAAATTAGCTTTGGTTTACGAGTGTTTTGGAATACAAGCCTGCTTCCGGAACGAATTATGCTCGTAATCCGAGGTTCCACTGTACTGTAGTATTTTCCGCATAACATCTGAAGAGTATAGTGCAGAAATAATATGACTATGAAAAATTGAAACTTTTAACGATCTTTGAATTTTCTATCAAATACATGCATGATGTTGTGCTCATGAGACTAATAAAGCTTCAACCTTGGTAAAAGAGGCATTGCCTCTGCCTCAGCACACTTTGTTTCAATTAACATGTCTGCACAACAGTGGATCACAGTCTATTGCATCACACTTCATCTTCACATTAAATCCCATCATATACCCTTTCATACTGTACATCTTAAAAATAAGGTCAGATCTAGAAGGGTTCTTTGACGGTTTCTCTTGGGGAACTTGTCAAAGCTTGTCTCCCTATTACCTCCAAAGTAGAACATTTGAGAAAGCTAGTTACCCATCACTATATAAAAGCCTCTTAAAAAATCATTAAAAAGCCCCCTAAGGTATAAATTGCTAATCACATATTGAGTTGCGCACCATGAAGTCTCATAAGGAGGAAAAAAAACTGTGCTTGTCGAATATTTAATAAATTTATCTTAATTCAGTTAAGGTAAGATTGGCGGCTCAATGGTTTAGTGGTTATCACTGTTTGCCTTCCACCTCCAGGATCCTGCTTCAGGTCTGTACAGTACATGGAGTTGCATGTTCTCCCCATCGCTGGTGGGTTTCCTCCGGGTGCTCCGGTTTCCTCCCACAGTTCAAAGACATGCAGATTAGGCTACTGTACTTGGTCTCATGTTCCCAAATTGCCTGCAGTGTGTGAATAAGCGTGTGAGTGCCTTGCAATATATTGGTACCCTGTCCAGGGTGTACCTGTCTCATGCCCCAAGTCCCGAATTGTCCCGAATTTCTATTCTTGTGCAGTACTGAATTAATAAGCACAAACATCTGATATCGTGTTAAGGTCAGAATGGCTACCATTCATAAAAGATGAAAGATATTGATAAAATGGCAAAGAAGTGACTGACAGATTTAAACCTGATCAATAACACAAGATTAATGCAGAAAAAGAAACAGTGTAGGTTGTAATATATCAGATTTTTTAAAATCTCCATTCTGCTGGTGTAAAAATCTGCATAAATCCCAGGATGCCATAATCATAACAAAGCTACAATTTAAAAATGCCAAAAAAGTCAAACACTGGCTAGACCATGTCTTTTTATAAGAATATATCTTAAAATAGGCTCAGAAAGTACAATTTCATTGCACAGTCCTGCAGCTCCAAACCCGGGGGAATCTCAATCTCATTCTCTCCTGCATGCAAGTTTCATCGTCTAATTAACCCTGTCAGTGACTCAGAGGAAATTTCATGTCAAAGCCAGTTAAAATGAAAAAAGAAGAATTAAAAAAAAGCAGCATGGTATTGTGTATTAGTGCCTTAGTGCATGAAAATAACATCCACATGGTGCTGAAACAGAGCTGTCTTACATTCAGTGCACAGTGTATGTGTGAAATGCATCCTGGGTAGATGGTAGCTGAAACTGCACTGACACTGAGGAGGAGAACTAAGCTAGAACTAAGCAAGAGAGAAAGAGAGAAAAGGGAAGAAGCGTGCACCTGTCCTCTGAGGAAGTAAGTTCAGCAGAGGATCCTGACTCACTGCTGCACGCAGAGATGGGCGTATATGCTAATTTGACATTGAGATTTGCATATTAAAAACAAGCAAACCCTGACACTATGTGCAACTCTTCAAGAAAGATGAAAAAAAAGACAGAAAAAGGAAAAAGCCACCATATGCATCACAGTTTGCAATAAGTGTATTGCTATAGTTAGGCTGTGATGCTGCTTTAAACGATTGTTGCTTGATTGTGGTTTTAGAGCAGATTTCAGTGCATCTAATTAAACTGGTTTAATTTACTTCAGGCTTATTAATTTAATGACAAGTTGAATCACATGAGCTGGGTGCAGGGGGAAAAATTCTCAGCAGGTAGAGCTGCGCGATGAATCGTTACTATCGATTAATTCGAATTTATGGTTTATGTCAATGCTGATTTTAAAGTTTTACTTTGGTACGGCACCGCGAGCTTCTGTAGTTCTGTGACGCCCCACTCTGTTACTCACACGTGAGAAATACGAGATGCAACACGGCAGCGCGCTCTGATGAAACCAAAGAACTTGTTTCCAACAGAGGCGCGGTTTCTTCTGTCGTATGGAAATTGTTCGAGCCAAAGCCCGGTGTTAAATTTGCATCGTATTGTGATTCTGTTCATGATTTTATAAACCTCCCGATATTCAATATTAACATTTTTTAGATTTTGTTTAAATTTTAAACAAACCTAGCAAATAATTCATTCCTACCACACAGGATGATGTGCTGCCTGCCAGTATGTTAACAGTTTAGCATGCATGCAACACCTAAAAAAAAATCGATTCTGAAGTCAGTGTGGTCCTATATGAATTGCTACTCAAAAGAACCACGATATGTAATTGAATCGATTTCCCCCCCCCATCTCTAATAATCATGGTTACTTATAGACTCTTGTGTCTTAGATATGAATCAAAAAGGTTTGTTTATTGATTCAAGGATCTTCAGTAATAACCTGGTCAGCCACATACAGTACAAGTGAGGATTTTGGGGTGTCAAAACGCTGTTAACAACCGATGGCAACGGTTTTGGGTGGGGGGATGGGGGGGGCGTTTGTATTAGGTTGTTGAGTACATGACGATCAGATAATGTTGAGCAAATGCCTGTAACACAATGTTGCAAAAACGGCTTCAAAACAATATTAATACCAAACCGAGGCCCTGATCGGGATATAAATTCCAGTCTCTACGCTGAGACCTCTGGACCACTCGGGAACATGCTGTTGATGATTGTATAATCTAATAATATAATATAATATAAAGTAGTACGATAACAATGAGTGTCACGAAAATACAAACAAACAAGCGAAAACAAAATGTGAAAAAAAACAGAAAACAGCAATTTTCTGAAATGTTCAATTGGAAAGCGGGTGCACAGTGGCTTAGTGGTTAGCACCATCGCCTTGCACTTCCATGGTCGATGGTTCGATTCCTGTCTCGGGTATGTGTGTGCATGCAGTTTGTATGTTCTCCCTCTGCTTTGTGGGTTTCCTCCGGGTACTCCGGTTTCCTCCCACAGTTCAAAGACATAAATATTAGCCTAATTGGCATTCCCAAATTGCCCATAGTGTGTGTCTACAGTATGTGTGTGCCCTGCAATCGATTAACACCCGATCAGGGTGAAGCCTGCCTCGTGCCCCAAGTCTCTTGGGATAGGCTCCAGGGCCCCACAAACCTGTATCCTCGGACAGCTTTAATAGCACAGCGAGGCAGTGCTTATAATAATGCACAAGACAGCATTCCACATGACAGATGTAATAAATGCTGCACATTTGAATGTGTAAATAAAGTGAGTTGATTATATTGCACATAACTTTCTGCTATATTTAAAATGTCAATGTGATGCCAGTCAGTTATTGTACTCTGGATTTTGTGCATATTGATTTATTGCCTACAGCAGCAGCTGTGAATATCATGCTGTCTGCGGCGTTTTGCACCACATAGAGGTTGGGCTTCCTCCAGGACAGAGGGGCCATTTACATTTTCAGATTCTATACGCTCTGAACTTCAATCCTACTTCACAAGTAAGCGATAATTGAAGTGTCTGTCACCGCAGGGCAGACTGTTTTTACTGTACTGACACTTGTTACCACCAACATGTGAACCAGAAAGCGTGTTATTATGATCCATTACTATCTCACCGTCTCATGTGTTTTAAAGTGAACAGTGTGGTAAACAGAGGGGAAAAAACTGACAACATGTCTGAAAAAGATGGTCCTTTACTGAAATTAAATACACTGCACTGAAATTGAATACACTGCACTATATTAGGAGTGTGTTAGTTGACTCTTCTTGGGTCTGACCATATAGTAGATAGTTTTAAGTGTGTGAGATTCTGGGACTGACCGTGGCTGCTGGAATTACGAACGCCAGGCTGAAGAGCATGAGGAACGGGACAACCTCCTTGTTGGGATCGATGTAGGGCATGCTCAGGCTCCGGTCATTGCAGCTGTAGCCCGAGTGCACAGGCTTGAAAATGTCTGTCAGCTCCAAAAAGTACAGACTGACCACTGAGGAGGCCAGGATCGGGAGCTGCGCACAGAGAGAAAGGAGAGGGTTATTACACTTGCAAGCCACGAATATGTAAAATAAGTCATTAAAATGGGTGTAGTGGTTAGCACTGTCGCCTTGCACCTCCAGGGTCTGGGTTCGATTCCCAGACAGGCTCGATTCCCATCTCTGTGTGCATGGAGTTTGCATGTTTTCCCCGTGCTTGGTGGGTTTCCTCCCACATTCCAAAGATACGCAGGTTAGTCTAACTGGCGTTACCAAATTGCCTGTAGTGTGTGAATGAGATTGTGAGTGTGTGTATGTGTATGTGCCCTGCAATGGATTGGCACCCTGTCCAGGGTGTACCCCGCCTCGTGCCCTAAGTCTCCTGGGATGTTTTTTTTAAAAGCTGTCGGGTTTGTACCATTATGGACACAATGTTCATAACAGTTACAAATAAAATATGCATATATATTACATTCCATAGTATGATATTTAAATCTATAGCTGCAGCATGCTCTAGGCAAGCCTTCATTTCTATATTTTCTGTACCTGGTTATATAATAAAATCACTCCAGTATGAATCCATGCTGCTTCCTGTGTAGTTCTGTAGCTGCACACAGATCTTATATTCTCACTGCAAAAATGACATCTTGGTTAAAATGTCTTGAAATGGATCTCAGATTTTTTACAATAAGCCATAAATAAGATTATTAAACCTATTTCTAGACATTTTTACCCATTTAAAATGAAGTTTTTATTATACTATTTAATATGCAGAAAACTAATTTGTTTCTTTTTAGAGAACATGATTAAAATAAGCTAAATTTCTTCCTAATAAAGCGAGACTATTTTAAGCTTGAAATGGGTAAAACTGGGTAAAATGGGTAAAAATATTCATGTTTGATTTAGCATCATTTGATAATAGGAAGTACTAGATACTGTACATTTAACTATATTCAATATACTTCCACTTGCGAAGATGTCATTTACTTCAGTGAGTACAATCATATCTGAAATTCTATGGAGATTGCTTTGTGAGATGCCTGCAAATGTACACAGGATCCTTTCTGGTGTTAAACCAACTCCTACTGTGATCTTTTTTATGTCTGAGGAAGAGTGAAAATCTCTTTCGAAACAAAGATATAGATCGGAAGCAGCCAAAGTCCTTTGTGGCAAAATATTTGTAAGGAAAAGAATCACTGGTGCAGCATTGCTGGGCTGATGAACAGCAACTGTTCAATATTCTGTTAAATCTGTAAGAAAGATTCAGACATGAATAACAAATTATCATATCCTAACATATATTTTCATATATTTGACTGCAAAGTGAGATAAATCCATTTTGGCAGTTTTGAGAAAAACTTTTTTCCCCTCCCCAAAAAGAAGCATTAAGGATTGAAAACTGATATTTTTTAATACTTTCTCTGAGCAAAGAAGGCTGTTAAAAAACACAAATACAAAAATAATTTGTCAAAATGGTTTTGGGTATATGTGTGAACTTTTATTATTATTTTTGCAAAAAGCGACAACTCCTGCTCTGACAGTTTCATCACAGTGGATAAATCCTTGCTGTTCCTGCAGTTGTGTTTGCGGCAATACAAATGTGCAGTTTAGTTTCCAACAATATGCTGCTTATAGGTTAATAAAATGTATAGCCAACCCATGGATCATAGCAGCAAATTCTAACAAGGAAAAAAAAAGTTGGGTTTTGTTGCACACAACCTTTTTAAATACTTCCAAGGTCCCAAAGACCTCCCAATAAGATACTAACACAATTATCACAATGATCAAGTATCACGATATTATAAATATACTAATTCAATGTTCGATTCAATTCAATGTTGCCTGTGAATGTGTGAATAGTTTAGATCATGACACCTATAGAATTATAGAAGGAGTGCAAAGTTTTACCACTTCAAATGCAAATACATAAACTAAAACTTTATTTTTTTTAAAATAATCATTTTAAAGCGATAGTGTAGAGATATACAGTATGAATTGCTATACAACGATGTATAAGGGCACTATTTTCCCATATCTCTAATGAGCAACAACACAATAAACTTTACAAAAAAAAAAAAAACAATACAAAAAACTTCAGCCAACAATGAATCATCAGTGCCTTCTCAATCCCTCAGAACAGCTTCTGCAAGTCTTTGGAATTGTGCTCAAGAGATGAATTCATTCTTCCCATAGATATTTCCACAATTGGTATTTTGATGATAGTGGTGGTAAACTGATAGACACCTTGCTCTAAAGTTCATCATACATTTTATATCAGGTTGAGATCTGGTACGTGACAAGGTCCTAAAAAATTATTTAGATTTTTGTAAGTGATCCTCAACAAACCATTCAGTGAGCCCCCGTAGCGTTTAGATTGGAGTCGGGTTACAACGGACGAAACTGCTCCCATCAGAAAGATACTGTAAAAGTGATCAGCCAGAAGAACTGTAGGATGGATTTTCAGGGACTGGTGCCATAAAGGGAACAAGCAGACCTGAACCATGGCAGCAAACTACATAAATGACCTCAGCAACATAACAGAGTCAATTTAACCGTAATAATTTTTCAGATACATGATTAGCACTCCAAAATACTTAATAAGCTAGCTTGCAAAAATCGACCACTCACAACTCATTATAGCTATTCATCACAGCCAGCTGCCTACTCAATAAAGTATGAATGTCTCGTGCATCCATAAATGCTTCTTTTGTATTTATTGTTGAGCAATTTTCATGTTTTCCAACAAATTATATTTGCCAACCCACATATTCGTCTTAAAGTGGGTATGAAAAAAAGTGCATGCACCTTGAAAATAATAAATAATAATAATACTTTCACTACTAAGATGATTATATTTTAAAGCTGTTTTTTTCTGACTCATTTACAAAGTACTAGAATTTAACCGCTTCTTTAAGAAACTGATACTGTACAGTATATGCCCTGTAACTGCTCCATGCAAACTTAAGGTCAAATGAGTTAAATAGACATGGCACACTCGTATGGCTAAGCTTAACTTGAAAAGATAACATGTTTCATGTTAATGATTTAAAAAAAAAAAAAAAAAAAAGACTAAAAGACAAGGACGATCCACAAATAAACATTTTGAGCGAACTACGAAGCATGAAACCCACTTCCTCAGCATTTACTCCATGTCAACATTTGAAGGTCAAGAGAATGGTGTCAAGAAACTCATCAGGAAGATAATTTTATCTTATTTTGTCTCATCTATCCTGTCAACAAGACACCTTTCTGAAAATTTATTTATTATCAGTTTTTTTCCCTTCTCTCCCTCTGACAGCTTTCTGATTAGAGTGATAGTGTTCGCTACAAACTGTTTTGGGGTCACACTGTGGTTCATTATGTTGCTTTATGTAGGCCAGTTTCTTAATGACTTAATTACAATACTACCAAAGTTTTATTGTAGTGGCTTTTATTAATTATGGTAACACTCTTGACCATGAAAATGTCTGTGGTACTTCAATTAATTATTGTGTAAGTAAGATTAATAGTAAAACATAGACACATTGGAAACTTAAAAAGAGTCTTCATACATGTATGAGTGTTTACTGTTTATCACTTAAAGGGCATTTACTGTAAATAACTAAAATAAAATATTGTGTTCATTGTTTTAGCCACTGGTTTTTAGTCTAACTTACAGTACCAATGATCATATCTACAGTAACACTAGGGCTGTAGGACTTAAGTCTGGTTTATAGATATTTTCTGTATTTATTTATTTTCTGGATTTGGCTCAGACTGAAATATTTACTTGGACCTGGTTAAGTCTTTGGCATTGGTGTCGCTAAATATGTGACCAAATTTCAGTGGCTTACATGTGCTCAATAAATGATCAATGATAACCCAATGGTAGCCCTAAATCTATTTTTAAAATGATTCTGCAGGGATCTAGGTAATTCCCTAAATAAATAAACAGCACATTTGGCACTGTTTGATTGTTTTCTGTATTCTGTATAATTTTGAGAATCAACTCCCTCTTGATTCAGTCTCAGTTAGCCCTCGTCCTGTTCTAAATGATCTCTATCATTTTACACCTTCCACATACTGTAACCTTCGCTCTATATTTATACCTTACACATTATCTACCCTATACACCCACCTCAGGCCTTAATACTCTACATACTGTACTACATACTGTACTTACCCCTAACACTACTCCTAACATTAATATCTTACAACATCATCTACTCCATACTCATGCTTAAACTAAATGCCCTACACATAATCCACCTTAATACCTACCACTAACTAAAACATACAAATCCCTACACATACCCTTAATCCTTATCTAGCACTTTTCCGATTTTTTGGATTGAGATGCACCATTTATAATTTTCTTGACTGATACTGATTTCCCATTTATACAAATGTCTAACCATCCAGTATGGATCTTTTTTTTAACTTTATTTTTAAACCATAACTGACAGGATACACAAACATTATTGTAAAATTTCTTTTATTATTATATGTTTATACTAAAACATGAACTATTTCACAACTTCAATTTCTGTAAAACTGTACAAGAGTACTCGCTTCAGATTCCTGGTCAGAGGATTCAGAAAATTCAACCGGGGAAGGCAAAGGTGAACACATGCTTCATCCAAGACACTTGACGCCACCATCTTTTTGTGAAGTGCTGCACGCACATCATTAGGGGGCGGAAGGAACGTGCAGACACCCAAGATAGGTTAGTGCCTCTAAGAATGAGGAAAGCTACAGTATATATGCATCAGCTGAGATGTAAAAGTCGAATGATCGTCGCTCAGGAGCCCATGTTTGAATCGCTGTCTCGGCCGATCGATCTAAAACACGGCCCGATACACGGAACATTTCATTCTGAAAAAGATCCAGAGCATAGTGGATCACACAGAAATGTGAGATTAGTCACAGCAAACAGATATATAATAACTGCACAAAATCACTGTCAGAACAAACAAACCAAGTTGTAACCAGGCAACAGCATACACAAATTAGGACTGACTGTGGAAGGTAAAGGCAAAAACCTAACAGAAACCTATTCACAGATTTCTAAGCTTTTTTTTTTTTATTGCATGTGTTACAGGAATTGAGGTATATTTAAATGTTACAAATCAAACCTTAAAAACTGAGAAATTGCTTAAAATATAAGTTGGAGGAATAAAAATCTATAGATGTCACAAACTGATGTTACATTTCAATTGGATTGTTTTTAGTGGACCACCACTCCATAATACCCTGTAACCCATTTAAATATCCTGAGTGTGAAGAAAATTGAGTAAAGGAAATTAGTTTATAGACTTTATTGCTTCCAGTTGACTGTGCAGTGTTGAAAGATTGCTCCGCTCTCTTAACCGTGTGCAGGAAACATGTGTGTGTTTGGGTGATGAGTAATCCTCTTCTGACGCCAAGGTGAAGGTGAGAAGAAGAAGCTAAAACTATTCTGGACTGCATGAATGCGACATGATCAAGAATTAAGTATCTCTCTTCAGGAAATAGATTTGTGGGTCTATGCTTAGCAGAGCATAAATGTTTTTTTGGTCACTGACTAGAAGAAATGATTATGATCACTATTTGGGTATAAAACCAGCCAAGTGTGGCACAAACAACAAATATTGCAAGCTTTAAGCCACAATACTGTTTATCAGATCTAACTTACAAGTGAATCTGATCTCAGGAAAATTCCAGTGCTTTAGCTATAGAGAGCTCAAAACAAATATGGTTTATACATAGTACGAATCATCTCTATTGGTATTTTATGAATCTTTTATTGGCATTTTCTTGTTCATAACACAAACAAAATTAAGAGAGCAGCTTCAGGCAAAATAAAAGGGATATAATTTTCTCCTCACCCATCACGTGGCCGATGAACCAAGCCACATGTGGTATACAGGGTTTCCTTGTATAGTTTGGTACTTAAGCTGCGTGACTAATGTAGTAAATGACAAATGGAAGATTACAGCCGTCAGATAAGTGCTGTATACACTGCATATATAAATCATCACACGCTCAACTACAGTAAAACTGCATCAGACTGGTGAATTATCTCAAAAGGGCACATGAAAAGAGTACAGTAAGATATGGGTCTGTCCATATGCCATCAAAGTAAAGTATACTCCCCATCCCATTTGGGGAGAAATATCTGCTGTTTCAGTGGTAGTTACCTTGCGGGATTGGGTGAGCAGTTGACGGGTGAAACAACTTGTGCAAAGGGCCTAATAGTGGCAGCTCAAAGGCGCAGGGGTTCAAACCAGGGACCATCTGTCCAACATCTTAACCACCCATCTTCCACTGCCCCACACCCTCACTGTGTTTATCTATATAAAAATGTATTTAATTAATTTTTATTTAAAACCAAATTAATATGCCTTACAACACACTATATATATATACACACTGTATATCTATATATCTATAAATATACTGTGTATATATACTGTATATACTCAGCAAAAAAAGAAACGTCCTCTGACTTTCAACTGTTTTTACTTTCAGTAAACTTAATGTGTA
>JAQMYL010000003.1:8552628-8585068 GCA_030014365.1 Clarias pachynema | reverse complement strand
GCATGGAAAACATTGTTTAAACCCTTTACAATGAAGATCTGTAAAGTTCTTTGGATTTTTACAACATTATTGTTGAAATACACAGTCCTGAAAAAGGGGCGTTTCTTTTTTTGCTGAGTACAGTATATATATATGATGAATCATGGCATTTTCAACATGGAATATGCCCATCCAATGATGGAAGAACCTGGACATGGTACCTGGTATATTCAGGTAGTTGCTGAACCTAGACCTGACCATCAAATGTACAGGCTTGTATGGCAGGAATTAAACATAATTGGGGCATCACTTCATCTACTGTATCTCTCTCCCTTCCAGCCAAACTGATAAGTCAATTTTCTTAAGGCTACACAGCTGTTTAGTCCAAATTCCTTGAGTTCTCTTCACTTTGTGAGTGTGGAAATGCTCTTAATTTCACTATTAAACATACTGTAGCTGTGAGTTACTACTTTTTATTATTTGATTTCACTAAGGTATTAAGTAATTACCCATCACACTCATTCGGGATGTTTTTCCAACCACATTTTTTCCTTAAATATGATTGTTGAGCATTATCCTTTCAGGTTTTAATAAATGCGTTTTACAGCTCTTAACACAATTTTTGTAGTTTCAGCAATATCCTTAGTTGTTTTCTTTGCTTACTGCAGGACAATAATTTTACCTTACCTAAACAGAGTAACATCTTTCCCTCGACCACAGTATGTCTTCTGACATGGTTGTGTAAGAAACAGGAAGCTTATGGGAAGCTGAAGCTTAACTGCATCAATTAAGGTTAAATAACTTGTTACCAGCTGAACCATACAGTATGAATCACTGCAGTAATTATCCAATGGAAGACTCTTGACTCTTTGCTTAGTTAAATCCAGGTGGTGACGTTTTGTTTTGTTTTGTTTTTGGCTAGGAAGTGGTTATAGTTGGACATTATAAGATAGATGGATGGATAGATAGATAGATTGATAGATACTTTATCTATCCTGAAGGAAATTCCAGATAAGGAGAATGTTAAAACAATAACTTTTGCTAACTGCAAAAAGCAACACAAGAAATTTGTCAGGTGCAACAAGCTCTCTTTTTCGCATCGATGCAATCCAGAAATCAGAACGGTGACGTTTGACTACAAATGCAGATGCATGCAGTTCAAGTCTAATCAGGATGCAATCCACATACAAGACCTAAGAAACAACTACATGTAAACAAGATGCCAAAGACCTGCTTGTCATTTCTGACAACCAATAAAAATGAACAAAAAAAAAGACATTGCAGGTCTACAACAATAGTAATGGCTATTTAGAAGACAAATCACATCCTTTCTTACATAGCAAACAGTTTTAATAAACAGGCAGGGTTGTATACAAGAAGTGATTTACAGGACCATACAGAACATATTCAACTATTTTGTCATGTTGTGTTTATGAGCCAATCATTGTACTTTTATACATTTTTATACAAAAGGCCGATATACAGTGTACAGGATATAGCTTAGAAATATATCATGCTGTATCCCATGTCTACTCTCATGCTGCAGTAAAAAGACTCATAAACCGTCTGATAATCACGAGGATAGATCAGACACGGGGCAGTAAATTTAGTGGATGTGTTTTACGATTCATATCATTGTCCCATAAATCTCTGTATTACTCATGGATCATATCCCAACACAGCATTCTCACATGGCCAGTTTAACACCGCGCTGGTGAGGACTTGTATTACTGTAGATATGTTTCTGCTCAGTCCTTGGATATTACAACTATAAAGCAAATTACAGCTATGATCGAATCCTTCTGATGCTGAGAAAGGTTTGTGTTGGTGTCTAAATGACTTGTGACCCATGAGAGGACATAAACCAAATAGCTGCTGTCCTGTGTTATGGATATGGAGGGTACTTCTCATGAGCATACTGTCCTACTTTCAGTCTTGTGTGAGGTATGAAGTCTGTCTTTTTGCTTCATATTATTATCACTGCTTTAAAACTAAACTACTCATATGAGCAAAATAATTTTAAGCTTAGACAATTAAGAGGTAAGTGCCTGATATAAAGAACAACACACCGGGGGCTATGCTGTTACAGAAAAAATTATTAACGAAAAGGTAATGTTCCAGTTGTCCATTTTCCGTTCATTGCTTATCCTGTTTAGGCTCCTGGGGCCTGGAGCTTAAAACATATCACAGAGAACTTAGGGCAAAACACAGAGGATTGTGGAGTGCCAACCCATCACAAGTCACAATCTCAACCACACTTTCTTATATACAATGTTCAATTGGGAAAGGCTAATCCAGGAAACCCACCAGGCACTAATAGAACATGCAAACTCAACACAGACCTAAAGGTTCAGACGCCTAACCAGAGGCGAGGTGAGAGTATTTAACAATATTTATGGCATGTCCTATTACCGGCTTGTGCTGATTATTTTCTGATTTCCCACATCAGCACTGTCCTGGCATGTTTTATTTCTCCTACATCAGTGTTTCACTAGTGCTTGGATACCATCAAGATAGAAAGTTTTCTCAGTAAGCCATGATTGGACTGCCGGCTTCACGTCTGAAACACTGGCCTCCCAGGAACTCCTTTAAATCGCCAAACATTTGAAAATGGCTTGGACCGAGGTCAAGACTCTATGGGGGATGTGGCAACAACTCCAAGCCAAGTTCCTGTAATGTGCAAAAGGTGTTCGTGAATGATTGTTTGCACAGTTCTCACAGACAAAGGCGTCTCTTCCACAAGTTGGCGAAGCTCGATTTTCAAGGATCAGGTGTTCCAGTCATTGAATGTTCACAGGAACGAGTGCAGTGGGCTCTGTGGGCCGTGATCACCATTCACAGATATACAGCCTTCTTTAAAATAATTGCACCATTAAAATGTTTTACTGTGTCTAAAAGTCTCATCACCGTATTGGGTTTGTAAAGTCTTTTGTAATTACCAATCGGTTTTACACCTTCATTCATGAGAAATTTCATCACAATAACATCTACAGTGTTCAACTAACTCTGGGTAGACTCCCTATTTCTGTATTAACACATACATACTGTAGTAGTCCATTCTCAGTGGGGAATGAATGTCTATTGTGCTAAACAAGATTTAGAAATGTGTTGCTTTTGAATCGAATTTCTACCCGAAGAACACGTGTCATTAGGGGGGAACGCACCCAATATTGAAACATCAGCTCATTGCATATGCCATACACACATTTACACCTACAGTATGGCAATTTAGTATCACCAACAAAAGGACTGAACTATCTCTTGTTTAGTACTGAAGAAAACACCAGGAGGAGTACATTTCATTGTAAGTTGGAGGTGATTTACACCTGCTGGACTGAAAAAACTCGGCGTCTCATCTGGGTTCTCTGGTTTCCTCCCGACTCCCAAGACCTAGCCAATACGTAGGCTGGTCCCATGCACTTGTGCAACTACAACTTTGACCAAGATAAAGAGCTTACTTATGGGCGGTGGTAGCTCAGTGTGTTAAGGCTCAGAGTTACTGATCAGAAGGTCAGCGGTTCAAGCCCCAGCTCCACCAGGCTGCCGCTGTTGGTTCCTTAAACAAGGCCCTTAACCCTGTATAATGGTCGACCCTGTGCTCTGACCCCAGTCTACTAACAAGTGCTGGGATATGTGAAGAATAAAGAATTTCATAGTGCAGTAATGTATATGTGACGAATAAAGACTAAACTGAACTAAAGACGAATGAACAAAAATAGAGTTATATAACATGAACATAACAGTATACAGGAACATCTGTAGTCCAACTTAAGTGACAACAGTGGTGACCATTGCATTTATTCCCATTTTTATAACCGTGGTTGGACCTCTGGTCAACATTCACATGCTCATTCTCACACTACAGGCAATTTGGGAACGCAAACTAGCCTAATCTGCAGGTCTGGACTCACTCAATCATGCACTCATCGTCTACAGTACCACTTAATCCTGTATTCAGGGTTGCGGGGGGCCTGGAGCCTATCCCAGGAGACTTTGGGCATGAGGTGGGGTACACCCCGGACAGGGTGCCAATCCATCGCAGGGCACATATACATACATACATACACACATTCAATTTGGGAATTTGGGAACGCCAATTAACCTAACCTACATGTCTTTGGACTGTGGGAGGAAACCTGGTGGAAACCAACTAAGCATTGAGAGAACATGCAAACTCCATGCACACAGACCCTGAGGCGGAAATCGAACCCGGACCCTGGAGGTGCAAGGTAACAACTAAGCCACCGTGCAGCCAGTATATAACAGTATATTGGATTTATAGCAGTAATATTAGTCAATTACAGTAAAATAAAGGACATGATGTTGCCCGCAATGTTCTCTTACAACCTAAGATTGTCGAACACATGAGTGTAGTAGGGTTGTTAATTCATCAGTGGGTAGTGTAAGAGGTCCAGCGTGTCCTTGCATGGTGTAATGTGTCTCCACTGGAGCTGTCTTACCTCCACAAAGTAGAAGCAGGGCAGCAGAGTGACGCTCTCTTTGCTCATGCTGGCTTTAAGTCTCTCTTTGGCCGACATGATGAAGCACTGAGTGTCTCCTGTTGGTATATATATATATTTTTTTTTTGCTATTGTTGTTGTTGTTAATGGAGATGAATGATAAACTCCCCCTTTGATGTGCTTGTTTAGTCCCCTTCTCTCAGTCCTGATTTAGTTGCCCATGCTCAGGGTGGGAATGAGAGGAAGCAGAGCCACTGCAGCGCCGTGACCCCATGCAGCATCCTTTAATAAGCGCGAACGTTCCTTCACTCCTCAGCGCAGCACGCAGAGACGCAGAGACGCTTCAGACTCCTCCAGCGATTCACGCCGAGCGCAGAGCGCGAGAAGGTGACGTGCGGGAGTGACGTCGGAGGTGTGCTAAAAACCCACTTTAACGCCGGAGTCTGCGCGGGTACATGGATGCATGTGCGTGCGTGTGCACCCGGGTCTGACTTGAAATAGGGGAGGGAGGTGAACGTTTGCGCGTGCATGAGTGAGGGTGCGCGGACGTCGGTACGTTGTGCTCGCACACTGCGCGTGCCCGGGTGCACGATACGTGCGTGCGGTTTGCGGGTGCGCACGCACGCGAGCGAGCGAGCGCGCGCGCTTTTGCTTTGCTTTGCTTTGCGCGCATCTGACTTCCATAGGCTACCATTAGGTGCTACAGGTGAATTTGCGTCATGGTTTATCCATATGTTAAAACATTCCAATCATTGTAAAATACAGGATTTTCAGCCTTTTTAAAAAATGGTGGCATGGATTCAGGGTCCTTGGTTCGATCTCGAGCTGCCTGTGTTGAGTTTCTGTTCATGTTCACATGGGTGTGTGGGTGTCCAACAGGTTTTCTGGTTCCATCACTCCTTCCAAACACACACACACACACACACACACACACACACACACACAGATGGATTATCAATGCTAAACTGTCCCTGAGTGTGAATGAGTGTGTAAATGTGTATATGCATAGTGCTCTGTGATGGACTTGCACCACATTCTGGGTATATTCCTGCCACATGCCTAGTCTTCTCTGGGTAAGCATTGGACCCACTGTGACTCTGACAAGTGTATTAATGAATCCTTTGTTTATGGAACTTGAGTGACCACAAAAAAAAAAAAAAAAAAAAGCATTCTAAATTGTCTACATTTTGAACATTATATTGCACATGTCCATAAAAAACGTTACCATATAAGTACCATGGTAGTCTGATAGTACCTGCTACATGGTATTTTGACAGTACCATGGTGCTTAGTTCCTGATGTAGTACACGTATCACCCTGTGGCACATGGTTCTATCATGGTACAATACGAAGGGTATTCCAGGGATTCTACCATGCATTGTACAAACACCTTTGCACCATAGTAGAAAAAATGTGCCATAGTGTGGTAGAAAGATGCTTGTACAATAGCATGAAAGAAGACTCTATTCATATCAGGATACTGACAAGAATATGTTATACATATTGGTGTACCATAATAACAATATTTATATAGTATGGGGCAATTGTATGTATGTAACATTAATTAAATGCCATATTGTCTGTTGATTGCTTAATATTATATACAATAATATGGTACGGCCTGTACTATACTATACTATACCAGAAGTATGGTAAAGCATGTACAAATATACAATATTAAATGCCTGCTGAACTTTAGTAGCAACTGTGGTACATACCACTTGTAGTTCTTCTGGTTTAGCTATTGCATGTTATTGTCCTGTTTGCTGCACAGCTATCCTGAAGATTTTGCAAAGTTTGTCACTTTGTCAACATGTATACAGTATGGACTATGCATAGCATGATAATAAAATCGACTTGGCACAAATGGCAATTTTCTCTCTCAGGTAAAATACCTTCTTTAATGTAGCTATTTTGTAATCTTTTATTAATATGCAGTGGCTCATAATTGACTATTCATGAATATTCAAAATAGATGTTAATGCAATAATGAAAACTGCAATCTTCATTAGGGTAAATAATGGGTGTTGATGTTTTTCCCTTTTGCAATTTGACTTTTTTTCCCTAAGCAATTGTGCCACCTTGTGGTATTTTATGTCCACAACATTATTGTATAGATTGTTTTTCTTGAGTGGAATTCAACAGATGTCAAATAAAAAAAACAATGATGATGATGATGGTGGTGGTGATGATGGATTATTATTATTATTTTACAATATAGTACTAAACATGTTAAATAAATACACTGCCTGGGAAAAAAGTTCATCCACTCATATTTTGTTCGACTCTCTTTAGCTTTTATTATGTCATCCGATGTAGTGTCCAATTCATGAGGGGAAATGATTCCTCCTGCTCCCACAGTCAAACTCTCATTCACAATTTGAACACCGTAGTACTGTATGCCTATGACATCAGGAAAAATAAAAATCCACTGATGGAATAACTTGGTTATTCAGAACATTCAGGTAGTCAGCTGATTTCCTCAGACCACATATTCATTACTCCAAATTACAACGTTTATGCTCCCCAGAAGACATAAGCCTTTTTTGTTGTTGTTCTGATTAGGTTCACTAACAAGTAGTTTTCCAATGCCCACACAAATGTTTAGTCTCAATCTTGTGGGTTTTAGTCACATTGTATTTTGTTGCATGTTTTCTTAGCTTGATGCAGACCAAAGATTTTAATTTTTGGGGGAGGCAGTGTAGTATGAAGAAAATATGTAATAGGAAAATCTTTATGAATTAGCTCTAGATCTAGATTAACCAGGGAAAGGCCAATGCATATGGATCACTCTGTAAGTGAACAATATTTGCAAAATTTAAGTAATTAAAGGTGCATTAATGTATTTAGACAGCAAGACAAACTGATTTGTGCCAGCATCTTCTTGGTGACAGGGACCGAGTTTTCACGTCAGCTCTTTTTCCACAGTAGGCAGTCATGGTGTCATCTAGCCCAAACTCAGCATGACCCATGTCTGTGATTTATCTGGAATGGCATGCATTAAAATCTTCATGTTAAACACTGGAGTTGTGTTCCAAGTCACATACTGTGACTGTAAAAATAGTGACAATAGCTTCATATGCCATTTATATGACAAATATTGTCCACAATCCTTCTTACAATCTTAAAATACAATGTTAGTCAAGGGTGTATTGAATGAAGTGTTGAGCGAAGTGTTCAGACATCATCAGTCACCATCAGATTATCAGACCATCACTTATCAGACCGTTACATCTAAATGCACACTCTAATACGTACAAGTGAACCCTAGCGCAGTGATGTAGTTAGGCTCAGCAGAATCAATTGAGTCCTGAATATTGAAAAAGAAACAAGAAGGAAGAAGGTAACTGTAAATGGATTATCTACATAGAATATTGTACTAGCTAACAAATGGAAGCTACATTACTAAGCTAACATTACCTAGTGTTGCATAGATTAAATGTCAGTTTAATTTCACTTTGCTTAAATAATTGGAAATGTATGTATGTATTTGTTTGTTTGTTTGTTTGTTTATAGCAAAACATAGGATGATAACTTTGGAAAGTCAAAATGGTACAACCATCAGTCACCATTAGACAAAATCAGTCACCATCAAACCATTACATATCATCAGTCATCATCTGTCACCCACCATAGATCATTATTTATCATCATTCATCAATCAAAATCAGACTATCACTCAACATTAGACACCATAAGTTACCATCAGACCATCAGCCTCCATCAGACACCATCAGTTATCATCAGTCCTTGTCAGTCACCATCAGACTAATACTTATCATCAGTCTTTATCAGACCATCAGACATCATTAGTCACCATCAGTTTATCAGACCATCACTTATCATCAGTCATCATCAGTCACCATCAGACCGTTACATCTAAATGCACACTCTAATCTAATACTACTAATATCATGAACTGCAGCTATGCTAATTCTTTTCCACCTGTTCTTTTGTGCCAGCTCCAGTAGACATCCAGAGAAGGACCAGCTCCAGCTGGATTCTGCTTCGTGATGGTTTGGAGCTACACATGCTGCTCCTGAGCTCCCAGTGATCCAGACCCCATTTGCCCTTTCCACCTGTCTGACTCATCCTTGTGCTGAACTGGACTCCATATTAACTTAACATCTTCTGTTATATTGAACTTCCAGCTGCCTAACACACAGTATGTCTGAAAAATAATTCCTGTTATCTGTTATCAGCCAAATGGGCTGGGTATAAGGATGGGTTCCCTGTTGAGTCTGGTTCCTCTCAAGGTTTCTTCCTATTGCCATCTCAGGGAGTTTTTCCTTGCCACCGTTGCCGTCACCCTCGGCTTGCTCATCAGGGACAGTCTGATCATTATCATTTAAACACATTTTCCTCGCTCATACACATTTCAATAATTTTCATCTTGTGAAACTGTTTTAGGACAATGGCCATTGTGAAAAGTGCTATATAAATAAAATTTTACTTAATTGAATTGAATCACATATTGTCAGTCATTATCAGACCATCAGCCAACATCAGTCACCATCAGACCATCACTTATCATCGGTCATCATCACAATCAGACCATCACTTATCATCAGTCATTGTCAGTCACCATTAGACCATCACTTATCATCAGTCACTATAAAACCTTCAGTCACCATCATATTATCAGTTATCTTCAGTCACAACCAGACCATCAATTATTATAAGTTATCAACACTTATAACCAGTCATCATTAGACCATCAGCCATAATCAGTCATAATCAGACAATCACATATTATAAGTCATCATCAGTTAACATTAACCCATCAGTCACAATCAGACCAAAACCCATCATCAGACAATAAGTCATCTTCAGTCACTTCAGCCTTGAAGTTTTAGGACTTATCTGTTTTTTTAATTATTATTTATTCTTCAGTTCTCCACATATTTTTAGGGGCTAGGTTGAAGGACTATGAAGGTCCGCTCATCTTAAGTTTTGTTTGATTTTGAAAAAAGTAAGAAAGTAAACAAAAAAAATTACGACAACAACAAAAACCTACATAAATTGTACATTTGCTTACGTTTTCACTGTACACTAGAGGACAGAGTATATGCTAGTATATTCTTGGATTTTACAAAGCCTTAAAGACCTAAAGATTTTTAGACCTAATTTTTAGACCTAAGATCTAAAAAGTGTATTCAAATGTGCATGTGATTGTATGGATGTGAATTGCTTTAAAAATTACTTATGACATGCATGAATACAATAAAAGCACTTCAGCCTTATCTAACATTTTGCCCAAGTTGAGGATGCCACATCTCCCTCTATATCACAAAAGTCATCAGATTGAATTGTCTAACACATTCACAAACATGAAAACATAAAATTTTGACTGGATGCAGGATGGCATGTAGGATTTTTAAAACACCCCAATCCCCTAGGGCCGCTTTACCACATTCCCAAACATTTTGATAGAATACATCAAATTGTCTTGAAATTAAATTATTCAGTTGCTTGACTCTGTGACATCATATGCCTTAAATACCTTATAAATTGGCTATGCCAAACTCATTACAAAGCATCATACACGCACAAACACTGACATGATTTCTCACCTGTTAATACCTGTTAACTTGTGACTACATAACCTTTAAACCTGCTCCACACTTCTGTAATAAAAGTCACTATTGGAGTGCAGTATCTTAGCATATTATTTATTCAAGTACCAATAGAGGCACAAATCACCTATGAAGTCTATGATCCACCTACTAATGGTTACAAACCAACTTCAGGTGACTTCAGAAAGACTACAATGTTCAAGTCAAGTCAAGGCAAGGCAAGGCAAGTTTATTTGTATAGCACATTTCATACACAATGGTAATTCAAAGTGCTTTACATAGAATAAAAGAAAATAATCATAAAATGAAATAAAAGATAATAGCAATAAAAAATTTTAACGAAAACTTTTAAATTTCATTTAAAATAAAAATAAAAACAGTTTTATTTAAAGTCAAGTCAAGAAGTCAAATAGGCTTTTATTGTCAGTTCTACCATATACAGTTTAGTACACAGTGAAACGAAACAGCCTTCCTCCAAGACCAAGGTGGTACATAAAACACAAATTAACAACATAAGTGAACAGAAACTAACTAGTTAACTAAGGAACCTAATTAGCTGGCTAGCTGGGACAAGACAGATTGACGTTTTAAGAGAACTATCTACGGTTTTATACAAAGAAGGCAACATAAAGTGGAGATGCAAATGTGCAAACAAGAGCGACAAAGTGACAATGCGACAACATGACCTTACAATACTTTGTGGTAATGAGGTAATGAGTTGAAGTGGTGGGAGGAGAAACAGTAAACAGTAAACGTTCCTTGTAAGTAGCAGGAAAGGTAAAAACAACTACAAAAATCTTGAGCATGATCTAATTTTTTAAGGATTTCTTCCACACAATGATGCGCCATAAAGAATCTTATGAACTTTCTGATGAGTGCCTTTTTGTTCTTCTACAAGCTTAAGATTACAACAATTTGTAATCAAAATAGGGAATGTGGCGAAGGCCCCTTACTCTTAAAACTTAGGTTCTTTCTCTCTGTTTAATCAAAATAGTGTTTGGTCAAAATGTTCTGCATTATATTAAAGAATTACTGTGTTCAAAGAAAATTAATAACATTTATGAAATACACAGAGGAATGTACACTTATTGGAAATTCAAAAACAGTTGACACAAGATAGCAGCCTAAGGAGACATCCTGAGTTTGTACATATTCTTTATTTCTGTAACTGTCCATGGTGCTGAACAAGACTTTAGTCTGTCCTAAAACTTTATACACTATATGGACAAAAATATTTGGCCAAACCTGCTAACTATTGAATTCAGGCGTTTCAATCAGGCTCCAGTGAAGTGCAATCTCAATGCTTTAGCATACATACATACATTTTGGACAATTTTATGCTTCCAAATTTGTGGAAACAATTTTGGGAAGGCCCTTTTCTATTCCAATACGACTGTGCCCCAGTGCTCAAAGCAAGGACAATAAAGACATGGTTTGAAGAATTCAGAGTGGAAGAACTTGACTGACCCACGAAGAGCCCTGACCTTAACCCCATCAAGCACCTTTGAGATGAACTGGAACGGAGATTGCGAGCCAGGGCATTTTTGTCCAACATCAGCGCTTGGCCTCATAAATGCTCTACAGAGTGAATAGGCACAAATTCTCACAGAAACAGTCCAAAATCATGTGCACAGCCTTCCAAGAATAGTGGAAGCTGTTATAGCTGAAAAAGTATTATATAATAAAGTATTAAGTAATATTGAAGGATATGTACTTGGATACAACATCAGAGCAGGTTTGGATAAATATGTTTGTTCATACAGTGAAGAGTAGGTCTACCACAGTAGCTTATGACAAAAAGTAAACTATAGTTATAAATATTAGTTAAATAAATTAAGGACTTGTGATCTACACTGAGGTGGCACGGTGGTGTAGTGGTTAGCACGGTTGCCTTGCACCTCCAGGGTCCGGGTTCGATTCCCGGCCAGGCTCGATTCCCGTCTCTGTGTGCATGGAGTTTGCATGTTCTCCCCGTGCTTGGTGGGATTCCTCTGGGTTTCCTCCCACAGTCCAAAGACATGTGGGTTAGGCTAATTGGCATTCCCAAATTGCCTGTAGTGTTTGAGTGAGTGTATGTATGTGTGTATGTGTGCCCAGGGTGTACCATGCCCTAAGCCTCCTGGGATAGGCTCCAGGCCCCTGAATACAGGATGAAGCGGAATAGAAGATGAGTGAGTGATGAGTGAGAGTGATTTGCACTGATTGAATATATACAATTTTAGAGGAGAGATAAAATAATTATAGCTGCCTTTGTGCCATGGTAACAATTATACTTTGCACAGATGTTTAGCCATTATTACTTAAATTAAGGTTTATTGAAGCTCGGTCTAAATTGCCTGTACACAACAATACCCCAGTGCTAAAATCTAACTATTTTAGAGTTAATATGAGTGCAACTATATAAACACTGTAGGGTATTTAAGGTGTTAATTAAATCACTGGGAATTTGACTGTTTGGAGGATTTCTGTTTAAAGACTACAAAAGTTTTGAGACTGAAGTCGGACACCTGGCCTATGATCAACCACTGATGAGAAATCATTACTTATGGGGGAAAAAAGGGTGTAAACTTGTGTTTTATGAAGGAGAGCTGTGAGACACGCCTCCTGGCTGCACGCGGACCCGCGCGCTCGCGCTCTCGCGCTCATTCCGCCGTGGTGTTGAAGCGGATCCACATGCACCGTGTCTTCATCAACTTACAGCCAAACCCGCGGCCACATCGCAGTGATGCGCGGATAATCACGCGGAAGCGGTTCACGGTTAGATAGGACTGGGTTGGACTGATTTGACCTCGGCGTCCTCTCCGCTGTACGATGCTTTACTTTCAGCTGGTCATCATGGCAGGGACGGTCATGCTGGCGTATTACTTTGAGTACACGGACACGTTCAACGTACACGTCCAGGGCTTTTTCTGCCATGACAGCGCGTACACGAAGCCGTACCTTGGACCGGAGGAGTCGAGCGCGATCCCGCCGGTGCTCCTGTACGCGCTGGTGTCCGGCGTGCCCGCGCTGGTGGTGAGTACCGACCGTGAAGCGCTTCTTCAACACTTTACTCAAACTGTTCATCTGATTATTCAAGTTATAGGATGAACGATACGATAAGTCTACAGTGTTGACATTAAAACACCGGGTACGTCTTGATATTCTGTTTTAGATTTGAACCGGATAAAGTTACTCGTGTCAGTTCATTGCAAATGTACTGTTTAATTTAGGGGGAAATAAAATTTTGGGAACAGGATACAAACATACATGTCTTTCTTTTCTATTTCGTACCAATCAGAACATACCAATCAAATCAGACTGGAAGTGGTGTAGTGGTTTGCACTTGCACCTCCAGGGTCTGGGTTCGATTCCCACCTCTGGGTCTGTGTGTATGCGAGTTTGCATGTTCTCTCCATGATTGGTGGGTTTCCTCCAGGTACTCTGGTTTCCTCCCACAGTCCGAAGACATGCAGATTAGGTTAATTGGCGCTCCCAAATTGCCCATAGTGTGTGAATGTGTGTGTGCCTTGAGATGGATTGGCACCCCATCCATGCTGTACGCTGCCTCAAGCCCTGTGTCTCCTGGGAAAGGCTCCCGGACCCCCACAACTCTGGATAAAGTGGTGTAGACGATGAGTAAGTGAATCTATGCCCTTATGTCTTACAAAAAGCATCAATTTAATTTGTCCCCTTTTTTGTGTCTGTATTGCATACGGTATCCTTATCAACTTGTAGTTGTTTTTTAGATGACTGACAAGAAAAGGAAATAATTTTACGTGATTTTACAGATGCCCAAAAAGCGAACGCATACATTCGACATTTGTGGTCTTGAAAGACTTAGTGTATATGTCCACATACTCTATTCATTCATTTATTCATTTGTTCATTCATCTGTAGTAAACGCTTTATCTTGGTCAGAGCCTCAGTGGATTTAAAGCCTACAGTATACAGAGAACACTGCATAGCCAATCAACAAATCAGCATGTTTCCGGGGAAGGTTGGAAACAAGAACCCAGAGGAAACCACAAGGACATGGGGAGGACATATGAAACCGTGAGACCATGGAGATGTGAGGTGTGGTACCACCAATCAATCCATTTTCGGACCTACTGAGTCTCATGGCCTTGTTATATTCTTATAAAAGTATTTGATTATTTTCACACTATTACACTATATGGATAAACGTTTAGAGACACCTGACCATCATGCTCATACAGTATGTGCTTGTTGAACATCCCATTTCAAATGTATTCACTTTTAGCTGTAATAATAACCTTCACTCTTCTGGGAAGGTTTTTCTGTAGACTTTGGAGCATTGGGGGGGATTTGTATTTATTTAGCCCCAAGAGAGTTAGTGAGGACAGGCACTGATTTTCGGTGAGGAGGTCTGGGGTGCAGTCAGTGTTCCAGTTCACCCTGAACGGTTTAAGTGGGGTTGAGGTCAGTGCTCTTACAGGCCACTCAAGTTCTTTCACTCCAACTTTGGCATGCTACAGTATGTCTTTTAAAAACCCGACTTTGTCACACACAATCCGGTTTGAGCCCCTTACTGTAGTTACAGTGAAGGGAAATTGTAATACCACAGGATAAAAAGGCATTCTAGCAAATCTGTTGTTCCTAGTATGTGATAACACTTTGTCCACATCATTTTACAGTTGACATGTTTCTGCAATGTTTTGTTCTTAACTAACAGTAGTTTTGTGCAGTCATGTCTCAAATCACAGATTATTTATAAAGAAATAAAAGGCTACAGAGGTCACACTGAAGGAGCAACGATCTCAGCAGACATTATATAGGGTTGTTCAGCATCAAACTGATGAAACGCAATGGAGAAATTTAAAATGCAACATGTACCATTATATTTTGTAAGAGTAAACTGAAAATGCACCAAAATAAACACAAAGGCCAGAAGTTGTGCTGATGAGTAAGTGGTCATGCGTTCAATTGCTACAGTACATAAAATAGTATCCTGTAGCTTGTACATTTGGATTTGTTTGGATTTATGTTTTCCTACTGTACACAATAAGCTACATTTATTTAGTGCATTTACATTTTGTAGTTATTTTTTCAACACTGAAATCTATTCTACGCAGTTCATTCTTTTAAGCCCCACAGAGGTTGATTCCCACTGTGCAGTGTTTAGCCTTGGCAGGCAGTAGAGCTTAATCATTATCTCTTCAGTTTGGATTACATTTACATGTACAGCATTTAGCAGATGCCCTTACTGTATGTAAATCGACTTACATTTTATCTTATTTATACAATTGAGCAATTAAGGGTTAAGAGCCTTGCTTTAAGATCCAGCAGTGCCAGCTTGATGGTGCTGGGGTTTAAACTGAATAATTGACAAGGTTCTTTGTACGGAGAAGAGTCAAGGGCTCTTTTAACAGTCATCATTAAAGAAAGCGACTGATGGACACTTTTCTCTGAGATTTGTTGAAGGATTGTTGAGTATGAAGGGAATAGTGGCAACAAAACATAGTAATTTTTGCCAGATAGGTCAACTAAAATATAGGACATGTTGAGTAATCATATTACAAAGTAATAATACAAATCAAAAGGTGGTGTGATGCGGTCAGACGTGAAACAGATTATTTTTCTTTAACAGGGTTTTAAGTGTTTTGTTCTTATTATAACAATTATTTGCAAAAGATTACAATTTTAAATGCATTAAAGTAAGATCTGTCATAATATGTTACTGCTTATAATTAGATTTATTGTGGTGGAATAGTTAACATTATTTTTCATGTTAAATCAGGTCTTGCAGAGTCCTCGCCTCACCAGCATGTCCTTCTTTTGATAAAAGACATGGCTTGTCAGGGCAAACTCTTCTGTCACAGGGCAGACAATTCTATTCCACAATAGACACTAAACTGTATTTATAGAAATGATCAAGTATTAGAGTGAAAACGTTAATGGAAACCTTGAACCATTTGAATTACGGTCAAAACTACTGTCAGAACTGCTTAATCCATACCTTCATACAAGAGAAATCTACAGTGCTGTGAGAAGAACTGTTTTCAACATGTTTACAATCTCCTAATCCTTTTCATGTCTCCAATTTGTAATTCCATCCATGTCCGCAACACTGAAATTGAAGGAAGCCGTGAGCTGCAGTTTGTAGAGATGCAGGAGACAAGTGGAGCTTAACATCTATCATTCTTTGTGTCCTTGTTAAGGAGAGAGCTTTTTTTTTTTTTTTTTACTTTTACTTTTTCTACTTTGTCAGTCATCAAGGGTGTATTAATGATAAAGAAGAATCATACCCATGAACACACCTAATATAAACTTGTGCCTGGCATATTTGCTCAGCCTTGCTGAAAATGACTCTGCGCTAATGTGAAGGCCATAGAAATGAACACTTCAGCGATTGCGACCGCCAGCCATTTGTCAGGTTTTCCCCCCATAGACCCTAAGTGTGAAAAGCCAGGAGAAGTAAAGAGTTTGATGTGGTGTTTTTGCATGCACACAGTAAAGGTCAGCTATCACTAGCTGTCTCTGCTTATGTACTGTATACTACTTGCTAGATATGACATTAATCCTTTGTCGTTGATTCAGAGATGGACCAGGTACAATATGAAGCAAGATTGATACCCTACTAGGGAATTTCAATAGCGCCTGAATCAGTTCCTCACAGTTACCAGCAAGAACAAATGAGTCTGAAAACTTACAGTTATATTTTTCATTCATGAGCAAGATTTTTTCCCCCACTCATTTGGCCACCAGCATACAGCCAATGCCATATCAGCCACTTCTGAATACTATTAATTCAGCATCTCCACCATTGTAACAATCAGATTCAGGTGTATTTTTGTTGGAACTAAAAGACCCAGAATGATTGGCACCCTTTTTAATTCTAAAGACTGGGGTAAAAAAACGTCATGAAATAATGAGGCTAAATCAACTTAATCTTACACTGAAAAAAAAAAGTTTTATTTATTCGAATAGACAAATTGTGACTTAAACATATCCCTGTATGTATTTTACATCATCTAGGGCCTCAATGCAGAGTAACAACTAGACAGTTTGTTTAAATTAATGTTATTAAATCAATCGAAGGCTAATGAACAAATGATGCTGAAAAACTCATCTCAACATGTCTTTAAATTTTTTTTATTTTTTTTATACAACCGTTAACCTAAAACAGGCAACAGAAAAAAAATCACTGTTGCAAACAGTCTAGCAGGCAAAACTGCCATTACCTTGACTACTATTATAGGCAGGAGTACACTTTATTGTATTTTGTAATTATGTGAATGTAGATTTCTTGCTTTTATAGATGACTTTGTCATTACGCTGCGGGACACCAAACTGGACTGATGAATGTAAATCCCTTCTGACTAAGGAGTCACGTTCACACTACATTGTTTCCTTTAAAATCATCTAAACTCAGTAAGAACATGTACAACTTGAAGGAAACCCGTAATGACATAATATCTTTACCACAACATAGCATGCAACACTTTTTTGAGGACATGTTCAAAAAAGGCCTGGTGAGGACCTGGTCAAAGCAAGATGTTGGAAGAAGCAAATAAATACATATTAACATCGGCATTGTCCAGTCACCGGCATAACTATTGCCTTTCGGGGACTTTATTAATGTACTACAAGAACGAAACAGACAGGAAAGAATGGATTGCGTTCTGACTGAGTTGTCATTGGGATGTCACTGTTTTGTTGCTACATCAGTGGAGCTCTCACAACGTCTTGGGTTCTTATTACGTTTTTGTATTGCTCACCAGATTTATGCCACGCATATATAGCAGATTATCAGCGCCTCTATGTCACTTTTAAAGAATTTAGTATGAACACTGGATGCGATTTATCACACCATCGCTTCATAATGAAAAGCACTGTCAGTGTTACGGTTTTTATTTAAACTCCATGGGCGCAATGATAACTTAGCAAACACAAATCGCAGCAAAGTCATGGCTTGGGAATTTCTCAACGTGACAGACTTCACAATGAAGAACTGAACACCATGTGCTTATATAGACCCAAAAAGAAGTGAACAACTCTGTATTAGGTGGCCCCCTGCTGGTGGGGAGGGGTATTATCTACTCAGCTGGATGCCGAATGAACTTGCCATATAACTACAGTTTGCTCTGTTTTCACAAGTGTATATGGGTAGATTTGATCTGTGTCTGTTGAGTAAAATTCACATACTACCATCTACTGTAGCAGACCAATCCTCAAAGGTCACTGTGAACTGACGGACAGAATGGTGTGATCATTTTTTTAGTTAAATAAAAATGTGTGATTTTGCTAGTTATTCTTAATGTTAATGGGCCTAGCTGTAAGCCCACACTATTTTATAAAGAGAACAGAATCTATTCCCATTCTCTATGCATTTCTCTTTTACAATCATACAGTAAATCATCCATTTATTTGAGACTAATTATATATATAAAAAAAGTCAGATTTTATAGTTTGATTTTATTCTTTATGATTAAATGTAATGTTTTAGAAAGCTTACAAGACAGGTTAGTTCACATTATTCTTTATGTTATTTCAGGTATTATAGAGTCTTGACCTTACCAGGACCATTAAAAAAAAATCAGGTTTTGCTAAATTTGAAAGAGAATGTATCATAAGTGGACCTGATACTGGGATCCGCATGGATTTATTTTTTGACATTAAGAATTAATTAGAAATTTTTAAATATACAGGATCATGCTACAATTTAATACTGTATATATTTAATATTGAATATATATTTAATATATATAAGTACAAAAGTATATTTGTGCATCCTAGTATGGGCACAATATACAGTACACAGTAGTATTTGCTATAGGAGAAGTTACTATGCTGAGAACCTTAATAGGCATACCTGCACTCACATTCTGATATAGGTACACTGTTCGGCTAAATTGGGCCCCATGATCAGTCTACTGAAGTATCTGGAGGAAACCTACCAAGCACAGAACCAGAGGCAAACCCCTAACCCTGGAGGTGCAATGTGACTGCTAAGCCGCTGTGTACCACTTGTATATTCACTATATGGCCAAATGTACACGGACATCTGAATATTGCATATGCCATTCCAAAAAGCATGGACATTAATCTGGAGTTGTCCTCATTTTGTGGCTGTGGGGTTTTCTGTCTATCATTCTCCAAAAACAAGAGTCTGAGCACCGGGCCTAGATGAGAAGGATGAAAAGACATGCACGACTTCATTCTGGTTAAAAAAAAAACAGATTGGATGAGAGCCAAAGAATTTTCAGTAAAATCTAATACAGTACCACTTTGTGAATAAACTGATGTTGCTGTAGTACTGTATAATTAAGGGGCTCACAAAGATTCCCTGATTTAAATCCCTAATTGGCCAAGAAGGAACAAGATTCAAAAAGATTCAAAAGGGGAAAAACTGGATAGTGGGCTTACAGTATAAATCATTGCAGTGATAATAAGCCCAGTATACAGTATAAAGGAGTACAGACAAACAGGACTTAGTGTGTTGAAAGGATGTTTAGTAGGAGTAGATTACGAATTAATGTCCTAGAATGAGAACAGGACAATCTTAGGCCAGATCTAGAATATCCTTTTAAAAAGTGTCTGTGTTTATGTTATTAATATACAGTACCAATTCCAGTTGGGTCAAAAGTGCAAAAAGAGTTAAAAGAAGAAAAGTAAAGCTTCAAAACGTAACATCATAGACACCTAAACAAGATTTTTTGTCAAAATGTAAAGCAGAATTATCCCTAGTGGCTGTGCATTCCATACAAACATAAAAGAATGTTGAACAAAACTGTGGCTCTAATATTTTTCTCCAAGGCATTTGGACTGTTAATAAATAACAAATAACGTTTAATTACACACTACACACATTTGGCCAAACCTGCAATGACATTGAGTTGGTCCCCCTTTTGCAGCTATAACAGATTTCACTGTTCTTGGAAGGCTGTGCACATGATTTTGGAGTGTTTCTGTGGAAATTCATTCCCATTTATTCTATAGAGCATTTATGAGGTCAGGCACTGATGTTGGACGAGAAGGCCTGGCTCACAATCTCCGTTTCAGTTCATACCAAAGGTGCTCGATGGGGTTGAGGTCACAGGGCGCTGTGTGTGTCAGTCAATTTCTTCCACACCGAACTCATCAAACCAGGTCTTTAAAGTGCTTACTTTGTGAACTGGTGCACAGTCATGTTGGAATAGAAAAGGGCCTTTCCTACGTAAACTGTCGCCACATTGGAAGCATAGTATTGTCCAAGATGTAATGGTACGCTGAAGCATTAAGATTACCCTTCATTTGGGATGAGGGCAAACAACTGAATTCAATAATTAACATGTTCGGCCAAATACTTTTTCCCATATGTATGTTGCATATTAGCTATGGTTGTCCTTCTGACTTTACCTTTAGCTATTCAGATACCTCTAAAATACATCTTAACAGTTTAACATTTTGACTAGCCAAGTCAATGTTTTTAACTGCTTGTAACAATTAAAACAGAAGTTGGTATTTTGGTAACTGTTATTATGGAAGCTGAAATGCTTATTATACAGCCTCCCATACTGTGCCGTGTACAGCTAATAAATAAATAAATAAATAAATATCTGTGCATTGTTAAATACAGAGAATGTCTTTGGAGGGCAGATTTGCCCATAGGAACAGAGAAAGACTTTGATGGTGGAAAAAAGCATTTAAAAGCTTAGGGCGCTTGCTTGTGTTTTATGTATTAAAATAATATTTTGAACAAAACTTACATTTTTTTATTTTTTATTTTTTTTACAATCCCTCCATTAACTGAACATGTACTTGATCATCCAAGACGTGCTTGCATCTTCAGTATGGCATTTGAGCTGCAGAGCTAATGTAGCTACCAAGTAGATGGAGCTTATAGCCTCCAGTTTAACATTAAAGTCATTTAAAAGTAATGTGAGCACATGGTTTACTTTAGGCTTTATCACCGGGTAAGAATGTATTTTGGTTTTTTTCCATTTAAGTGATCTGAATGTGTGTGTAAGAGCCATCAAAAAAGAAGTACTGACCAATACAGACAGCAGAATGAATGCTATGGAGTGATTTTGCTATTAAAGTAATTGTCTGTAAATGCAAAGATCATCATTAAAAAAACAACACTGTGATCTTAACCCGAGATCCTAATTTATTGCATTTAAACTTTTTCTTCTGGATTTAAAAGTACATTTTTATATCATTACAGGCTGTAATGTTAAATCGCTGGTTACACTGCCACCGTGCACAAATCTCACTGATATTAGATTTGAAGGTCCAAGATAGGCAAAGCTGAAATAATATGACCACAGACTTGGTGGATGACAAACTATTACCACACATACAAAATTTTCATAAACATCACATGACACAAGTTGGTAATTTACAGTATGACAGTAAGTTATTGGTGTCCAATGTTCTACTGTCCAGTCATGGTGAATCTGTTCCTACTATGGCCTCAGATTCCTGTTCTTGGCTAACAGAAGTGGGGCTCTTGCTGTTGTAACACATTTGCCACAAGTTCTCAATGTGTTACTTGTTCTGCGATGCTGGTCTGCTCGCCATGGTGGTAAAAAGTGCTTACTGAGTTATCGTAGTCTTTCTGTCAGCTCTAACCAGCCTAGCTATTCTCCTCTGACGTCTCTCAACCTGTCTCACCAGCAATTAGATTTTACCAGCAGAACTGTTCATTAAAGTTGTTTTTTTGTTTAATAATTTTTTGTTGCATTATATTTCATTATATTCTTATAAGCTCTTGACCTGTAATTGCAGTTCATGCATTCTGCTGCTACATAATTTGCAGATTTGATCATTGCATAAATAAACAGGTGTATAGATTTTACTAATAAAGTATATGGTGAGTTTATAGATTTGGCACTCCATGTACATACAGTACAAATAACTACACATATATAAAATCAAAGATTTCTGCTACAGTGCCTGTATTAAACAAAGCCCTGGTAAAGAACATGAGCGTAAAACTATGCTCTGCATGGTGATGAAGCACAAGAGTCTCTCTCATGAGCCTTATGCAGTTTGACATTTATAGGGCAGGATGGCACAACTGTTATTATTAGTGAGCAATGAGTAATTCGTGTCTTTGCTCATAGCTCAGGCTCTGCTCACACGCGCGTTAGGGGGTTCAAAACCTTTCCTTTTTCATTTTTTTATCCATCTGCTTAACCAAGCTCAACTTGTACTGTTATTATACACTAGTGTAAGTTTTTAGAAAGAGTTAAAAAGGTTAAAGCTAAAAATAAGCTGACCAGCTTTAATAAAATCAGTGTTGTTATTATTAATTTGGGTTAAGGCCAGAGTACCTGGCTCTCTTTCAACTCTTTGCCTAACTTATTAATACAAAGAAATAAAATTTTGTAAGGTCGAGTATCTTACGCCATGTTTACGCCAGGTGTACTTTTTCTGACGTCAGCCAAATACACTCCCTGTTCGTTAATTTAAGAGTGAATCACAGATCAGAATTCGAAAAAGTTGATCGGATAAAAATCAAGTTTTGTCTTAAAACAACTTCAGCGTGTTAAAATTCACTTATACCACTTCAGTGCTGTTATTTCAGCTGTGAAAATGTTAATTAATCCCAGTTAAAATATTCAGTTAAGCTTTTCTAATTGATATCTATTGGTGCAGGTGTTTGTTTACATTGAGCAAGTAGCTCATTAGTATCTCTTATATAAAAGTCCGACACATAACTGTTCATGACATCACTTTTATTTAACATTTTAATTTGCAGGTGAAACTTCAGGCAGAAATCTAAGTACTGCAAAAGTTTCGTTACATTCTATCCAGCGGTCAATTTGAGACACGCCGACAGTTTGATGCAAGTGCAGTACGCCGTCAAAACTTACGGTTTATAATCTGGCACATAATTGCTCATAATGTCCCTTCTACTCAACATTTTGATTTCAGGTTTAAAATTTGAGTGCAGGTTAATCCTCCGGCAAATATCTAAGGACTGGCGAAGTGTTCATTAAATTCTGTCTAGCCAGTTTTGTGTGATGCCTAGACAGACATACAGACTGGCATACAGGCAGAAATGTTTTTTTTCTGGATATTTCAATGTATAAAACGTAAAGATATCATTGAAAGAGCGAGTTCTGACCAATGTACAGTGTGTATATATTGGACCTCTGCATCCCTGTCTGGTCAAGGCCCTTTGGGAACACTGTTGGATGTTCCCTATCTTTTCCATGTGAGAATGATGGAGGCTACGGTGCTCTTGGGGACTTTCAATGCTGCATAAATTTCCTTGTATCTTATGCGTCTTGACACAATCCTGTCTCAGGTCTACAGATAATTTTCTCAACCTAATGGCTTTGTTTTCACTCTGACATACACCATTTACAGTGACACTTTGAAAAGACAGGTGGGTGCCTTTCCTATTTATGTCCAAGTAATTGAATTAGGTGCAGGTGGTCTTCAATCAAATTGTGGAAGCATCTCAAGGAGCATTGATAGGAGTAGGATGCACCAGAGCTCAATTACAAGTGTCATGACAAATGGTCTGAATACTTGTAAAAATTTGATATTTCAGTTTTTTTTTTTTTTTGAAATAAATTAACAAAACACTCCAAATATGTGTTTTTACTTTGTCATTATAGAGCATTTTGTGTAGAATGTAGAATGATAAAAACTATTTTAATAACAAAATGTGGAAAACCTTCCATTGACACTGTAAGAGGATTACCATCACCCTGGCTTGTTGCTTACGTTATTGTTCTCTGCTAGGGTGTGGCTTAGCAGTATATAGAAACTGAAACGTCACATTTGGAGAAGGAGTGAAATAAAGGAAACTTGGAAGTAAGGAAATGAAAAAAAAAAGCATTATCTGAGGGTAATTTCACCTGGAGCATTAACATATGGTACATACTTCGGGGAGCTTTAAAACCTGTGTCAACTTGCTTAAGAAATAGTCTGATCTTTAATTTATGTTGCACATAACCGTAACTCTAGAGCAGGCATCACTAAATGGTGGACTACAGTCCATATTCGGACCGAGCGACAGTTCGGTCCAGATCCTAGATCAATTTTTGATGAATGAACGGATAATGTTTATTCTTCCTGCAGGACGTTTAAAATCCAGTTTGTCTCATACTGTATGTTCTGAAACTGTGGCGATAATAAAAAGCAATATGAAAAAAGTAATGTGAAGTGCCACTATGGTTTGAAAAATAAATAAACTAAGAAAATAAATAAATACCCGTCGTTAGAACAACCGCAGCAGTCCGAGGTATTCTATAAAATACCAGAAATGAGAGCCCGGTATAACAGAGCATTCAGAGTCAATTGATTAAAGATTGTTTGTGTTCCATACAAATACAAGGAAATATACAGTGGAACCTTGGATTGTAACTAACATGGTATGTGAGCGTTTTTTGCAAGACGAGAATTTTTTTTTATACATTTTAACTTATTAAACGAGCGAGGTCCTGATATACAAGTACTGTAGTACTGTATGCCTACGCTTTGATCACCACTGAGCCAATGGTTCTTCTCTCTCTGTTGCACTGTGGGATTGTGGGTAATCCTCTCCCATACTCAGTCTCAGTGCATGTGTGTCACTTGTATATGTGCGTGTACTGTTTACTATAACATTGTAACCACGTGTGTGTGTGTGTGTGTGCGCAAAGCATTAAAAAAAAAAATTCTGTGTCCAAGTGTAGTACCTGTTCTTTAATAACTGTACTGCAACAACGGCCTCCCGTTAAGAAAAAAAGGTTTAAAAGGCTGTAGCAGTGCAGGAGATCAATCTGTTTAACGACAACGCAATGTCACATTTCAATAAAATCATCATAAAGTCATTAGAGAGGTTCCTTGTTAAAGTCATGCAAAAAAGAAGAAGATTCCAGTAACCAGAGACTCCGATTCCGTTAGTGTGTGTGAGTGTATGCGTGTGCATCTGAAAAACGTCCCACACAGTTCCTGGTCATGATTCTTTTCAAAGGTGAAGTGCAGATTAATTTGTTTTATTTTTACTTTATATTTTGTATTAATTATTTTTAGATGAATATTTTTGGGTTGTGGAACGAATCATCCGACTTTCACTTATTTCTTATGGTGAAATTCTCTTTGATATACGAGTGATTTGATATACAGTACATTCACACTTCCGGAACGAATTACAGTTTAATATAGTTACTGAAAACTGTCAATAAATATTAGTGAAATGCAATGGAAATTTTAAAATGCTCTTTTTTATAGACTTACAGTAATTGCCTATATATATAAATCTGAATCCTAACACAAACATGAATCCTAACACAGAAACCCAATCTCAGCAAATTATTATAACTGTGTTTAAAATCTATGACACACAAGCAGCCTTGTGCAACCTCATTATACAGTGCAACCTGTGAAAGCCTCATTAGTCTTTCTGAATTGTGAAAGCTAAGGCTAAGGCCTGAATGGGAGCTGGCTTCATCAGAGACCTAATCATCTCCATTGTGCTCATTGAATGCTCGTTCCCATGTTCTCCTGCTCAGAATGTCAATTCCTCACGCCTCATACCAAAGGAAGAGCAAATACATTTCAGAAAAGTATGACTAAACCTGGATGTTAAAATTCTCTGGCTCAAGTTGTCTTTTGTATTTTGCCGATGTTCTCAGATCACAGGAACCGAGTCTGTGCTCTTCCTGTTGCAGTACATCTCTGAAGATCTGGACAACAGGGAGAAGATCATAGTGATGGGCGACTGTTGTTACCTTAATCCCCTTGTGCGCAGGACCTTCCGCTTTCTTGGTATGTCATCTTGTTAACTGACAGTGCCCTTGATCTCTCGGGGCTAAAATGCTGGCAGTAGATGAATAGCAAGAGCTTATTTTCACACTCTCAGGAAAATGCCAGCCTTTAGTGCTGGTAGCCTCATAACAGTGTGTTTTGAAGCCTATTTATTATGTATTATTTCCTGAAGTGTGATGCTCAGTGTCCCAGAGGTCTTGAACACTGATATATTAGCCTGAAATCATCACTTTGAAAATGTTTAATCAGATTTTCCAGAAAAAGAAAAATACTGTATTGAGACCAGTACAAAAAAAAGCTTCTGGCAATAAAAATGAACATGTAATTTTTTGTTGTAAAATTTCTAATATATTAAATGTTACAGACACATAATAAACATACTTCGAAGGGAGCTTGCTGAGGTCACCTACAGTAAAGGGTCCTTGTTGAAGATCCATATGCAGGAGGTTATATTAACAAAGCCAAAACAGAATACAAAATTTAATGTGATACATTCAACCAAACCCTAAGTCAAAGTATGCCTGACTCTGAGCTTATACAGATACTGTTGGCAAGATTTTACCACACTGAGTGTTGGCCTTTATATTCTTTATGGGTAGGAAGTAAACTGGAAGCAATAACTCAGAACAGACAGGGAGATGTAATGTCCAGGGCTGGACAGTGGGGATCTGTGTAGTCAAGTCACGTCGAGTAGGTCTTTATTGTCATCACAGCCATATACTATGTGCAATGCACTGCTAGATGAAATAATGTTTCTCCAGGCCCAAGGTGCAAGATACAGTGCATGTATGACATACACAGTGCTGACAGCACATAAATAACGTTCACCAGGAATAGGAAGCATGCAAGGAAACAATCAGGGTGTGTACAAAGACAGGCAGTAAATCAAATAGACTGTATGATGCGTTTCTACTGGCCAATACTAACCTATGCGACTTAACACCTTACTTGTTATGACGGGTCTCATATTAGAAAGTAGATCGTGTTTAAAAGGAAAAGAACCCTTGAATAACCCTTTTCCCCATGACAGTCTACTGCACTGTGTAGTCTCTGGAACTGAAGCCTTTGCTACAGATCTGATCTCAAGAGTTTAAATAATCATTTATAACTTTGCTAAAACACCATGCCTTATTGTGTTTCAGTCGAGACTCTCCTTATTTAATCTGCTTTAAGAAGTTAAGAAGATAAAAAGTAGCTTGTCATGTTATAAAGAAACTGCAAATCCCCAAGTATTTCCAGTGTTCATTAGCCTGAGAATATTGCTCACAGTAAGAACATTTAAAGTGTGTCTTCAAAAACATCAAGACCAGGGGTATAACTGGAAGCATTTTTGTTGCTTTTTTTTTTTTTTTTTTGTAATACCACATTGGTGAAACTGGATTTCCTTAGAAGAGAATGAAGGGGATAAACTCTAGAGTTGCCCCAGGAGAGCAGCGTTTGATCTCCAACTTGCTAAAGTTCAATTAAATCGAGTCTGAACCTACACTGAACCCTCTAGCTCTGAGATCCAGTGTGACAAACCTTGGCCTTCCTCCGCACTTCTCCCTTTACTACAACCTGTGTATTATTGAGGAATATGTACCAGAGTCTGAACACAATTGGAATTTTACAGTATGTACTGTCTGTTGCAGGACTTTATCCACAGTGGCCAAAGACATGGGTTTTTCATTGGGAGGATTCTTACTTTACAGGACTTCACCATAGAGGACAAATGCCTTTCTTAGAACTTCTTTCTAACCATCTTTAATTTATACATTCAGTTCTGATGTAGTAAAATCCCAAATCTGATGAACTGTGCGTGCAGAGTAAATGAACCTGCCCATGGTGACCATCTGTAGAACTTGTAAGAACCCTTGCTTTAGAGTTCTAAGTCAACGTTTGTTATTTTTCATTTTCTGTCAACAGGTGTGTATGCATTTGGCCTTTTTGCCACAGATATCTTTGTAAATGCCGGACAGGTAGTTACGGGGAATCTGTCCCCTTACTTCCTGACTGTTTGTAAACCCAACTACACGGCCTTGGGTTGCCAGCAAGGTGTCCGCTTCATCAGCCAGCAGGAAGCTTGCACAGGGAATGGAGACGACATCCTGCATGCTCGGAGATCTTTTCCTTCCAAAGAGGCCGCTCTCAGTGTCTACGCTGCACTTTACATTTCTGTGAGTACAACTCAGTTGAGTTTACTAAAATCCAGGAGTTACAACATTAATAATCAAGTCAGGTTTCAGACAAGTAAAAGCAGAATCCATTCCTTTTATATGAGACTAATGAATATAGGGCGAGTCCTGATAAAGATTCTGTAAGGTAAGTGATACAGATATGATTTTATTAATAATATTTATTTTTTAAATTATTAATAATAAAATAATTTAGCAAACATTTTTGGTATACTGTTACTGAATGAAGTCTAAGCAATAATAAAAAAAAACATACAGACTCTCTCTCTCACACACCTTGGGGCAATATACCTTGGAAAATTCTCCTCCTGGCATACTTATGGGAAGAGGTAGACAAACAGAGAACCCAGAGGAATAGACAGACAAAGGTAGAACATGTCCATGAGTAATTTAAATCATAATTTTCTGAAGATGAATATAAATTTTTGCTTGAGGCAATGTAGATTCTGCTCACACCTACTTATTAGTCTGTGCAGTGTCTACTATAAAACTATAAAAGCAATTTTTTGTTAATTGCTTGCAAAAGCAGTTTAATCATGCATTTACAGTATTGCATAAAACCTGTTATCTTTAAACCCCCCAGAGCAGCATAGAACGAGTACATAACTAACAGAAAATTTATTTTATATAACATAACCAATAAAAAAGGCTCAGAATCCTGCGAACAGCAAATTAATTGAAGTTGGAGAAGGAGAACTCAGTAATAAAAAGCTTTATTGAATGCTTCGGGGGCTCCGAGCTTTTCCTCATGGCATGGTATACCTATGTGCATGAGGGACTTGTGTGAGCTGAATTGGCTTGTGCTTTTAGCACTCACTTCCCACAACAGAGCAAAATGTTGAATTCTGGTCATGTAGCATGAGGGATTCCATTTGCAGCACATCATCACATCACTGCAAGTGTTTCTTCTACAGCTGAGAATTTAATTATATCTAAGTGGAATTATATTACTCAGGATGCAAGAAACTAGGACACATATTCAATCATCTGACCTTTAAGCAATTTTGTCTAATCTAAAGCTCAGGTGAGATTTTAGCCCTTTGTGGTATGTATTCTAATGCTGCACATTGCAGATGTATCTGTAGAGCATCAAATCATTTGTTTTTTTGATACTGACTGATACTTAGTAGAAACCAATGTCATCGAAATTCATTATATGTAAACCCCCCCCCCCCCCCATCAATTTATTTATAACATATCAAAAAAGCGAATTTAGTATTGTACAATTTTTGAAAAAAAAATTTCTTCTCCATCCACAAACATTAAACAGACAGTTTAAAGTTATCCTCTGAACTTTATGAATTTAAATTAGAGAACATTATGGAAACATTGGTTTTACCAACTGCATCTGAGGAAATCAAAAATTCATCCAAAGTGGAAAGCCACCATTTCCCCCTTACTATAAAGGATTATGTAGATATAGTTTTTTTCCCCTTTTTCCTACTAGCATTGAGATGTAGCTTCTGTACAGGCTGACTAGAAGATCATTCTTTGCACTGCATACAAATGTTGACTGATCCAAATTCTTCAGTGACATGACATGTTGTCTTAGAGACAATATTTCATATCATTTTATGTAGGTTAATACTAGGGCTGTTAATATTAATGCGTTAGGCATGTGATTAATCTAGACATTTTAACGCATTACTATTTTTTAAACGCCAATTAATCATATGAACATGTCTTGTAATGGCTTCAAATAAGGGTAGTGCCAGAAAGAATGGTGTCACAGATATACAGTAAGTGGTTGGAATGGCCTTCCTTGCCAGGGTGCCTGGGCTCAAAGTAGAATCACTGCTCTTCTGGTTCATAAAGAACCAGTTGAGGTGATTTAGGCATCTGATTAGCATGCCTCCTGGCTGCCTTCCTGAAGGGTTTTTCATTCATGTCCAGTTAGATTATATAAGTTTTCATTCAGGGTTTATCATTCATGTCCAGTGGGGAGCCCAAGGACTAGATTATACAGTATCTCGGTGGAAGGCATCTTTGCTTAGATTGTTTGCCCTATGATAAGTGGAACATGAAGGATGGATGGATCAATGGATTAATGGTTTTCATGTTCTTTGGGTGTAAAATCAACCAAAACTTTTATTTTATTTTTAGTAAATGTTGCTGTTGAGGCAGAATGTAAGTGCACAAACCTAGCACTTTCTTTATAAGAGGGGACAATTTGGGATTTTGAATTCAAAATTGCACATTACCATTACCATAGGCCTTGTTGTTATAAGCTTTCCTGCTCGGCACACCTGTAAAGCGAGTATAACGTAAGTAATGAGAGCGAAATTCCTCTTGCAAAAATGTTCCAAGAAAATTCCAAATTTTAGCTGAGACTCATACTATATGTAACAAATTTAACTTATTTCCTTCCCCAGAAGTAGTTTCAGTAAGCCATCCTGGGAACGAAAATAGTTACATTTCTACTAAATACACTGTAACTTTGAGGGGTTGCATAGAAGTCTCAGATGAACTATGATATACAATATGATATAATAACACAGCCTTAACAACAAACAGAAAACAAAAACAACAAAAACCCAGTTCTCTGAAAAATTCTTTGATGCTCGCTAAATACTTTATTTTTATTTTGTTTCCTCAATAAAATAAAATAAACAAACCTGGACCTCTAAAAGGAGAAATATCATAAAAGGCTATAAAAATATAACTTTTTACAATTATAAGGAATTAATTTTTATAATAAGTTTCTTAAAGCTAATTAAACCTAATTTGAGGAATAATCACAATATTGGTTTATTTTGATCATATATTGCTTAGCCTTATGTTAAACTCATACTTACATATTACAAAAAAATTAAAATCACACACTATAAGATTTTATTCATTCACCTTAAGCATTTTTTTTACAGCACTCAATCTTGTGGTCAGTTCATGTGTAAAATAAGTTTTCATGCTACCAGAACCACTCTTTCACATTTTGAGTCCAGGAATATGCCTGTGCCATCAGTGACGAAGAGCTCCATAGATGTGATAACCTGGTCATTCGGTACATTCAGGTCGTCAGCTGACTTCATTTTATTGCCACATAACGTTGCTGACCATCTGAAGCAACTCCAGATCATAACACTGCCACCAGAGACTTGTGCATTAGGCACTATGCATAATGGGTGCATTGCTTCATGCTCTTCCCTTCTTACCCTGATGTACCTGTCACTCTGGTATAGGGTCAAGTCTAAGCTCATTAAACTACATGCTGTTTTCCCATTGCTCCAAAGTCCAAACTTTATGCTCTCTTTCTGATTAGGGGTCATATAAGGGTTTTCTTATGCCCAGCTGTTTAGTCCCAATCATATGAGTTATCAGCTCTTCTTTTCACTATTAAACATGGCTATGGCTTTGACTGGTGATTTTTATTACCATGCAAAAGTGTTTAATTGATTTCCATTCATGATTTGTTTCCAACCACATAACTTCCACAATGTTGATGGTTCAGGACTGTGCAATGTAATTTCAAGTTCTTTCAAATATCCTTAGTTGTTTTTTTTCCTTGATGCAGGCCAATAATTTTACCGTTCTGAAATGATTTTTTAAAAATGTATTTCGTTGATCATGTTTATGAAATGAGCCAAAATTTAATACAAATTCAAAATGAAACAAGATTAAAAGGATTTTTCTCAAAAATTTCCATAGAGAAGGAAGTCAAACAGCCAGAATGTTAAGCTTTTAGGAGATTAAATCGATAGTTCCTATGACAGTAATCATGTTAATAATTTTGATGACACCAAACTACAGACTGCTGTTGGGTTTAAGTACTGAAATGACAGTAGGCTGGAAAGATCGATGAAATGATTAAGCCTTAAAGCCTCTCATCTTTGCTGAATTACCTGCTCTCTGCAGCTAAAGAGATGAAGTGGGGAAAGCGTATATAAATGTGTGAGTGCAGTGGTTCAGTGTGTTCTTGCTGCTGCTTGCTCTAGGCTCTCTCTCTCTCTCTCTCTCTCTCTCTCTGTGTATGTGGAGATGGAGGGCACTTCCTGCTCTTTCTCCTTCTTTCTTCAAGGCTGAAATTAAACAGCAGAGGAAACAGACAGGACACAACAATGATGTATCCAGTTCTCTCCGAGTAATGTCCTGACTGTTGAGGTACCAGGTCTCATGAAAGCTTCTGCAGCTTCAGAAAAATTGATAAATGTATACTGAATAGAAAATGTAAAAGACAACTCTGATATTAATAATAATAAAAACAAAACCTAATACAAATATAGTAAAATGTGGTTCATCTGATGCTATAATATATAAATCTTGTCCTCAATACGTCTGAACTAATTGTTTTTTCTTACTACTAATGATTCTTTAATGAAAAAATAAACAGTAAATGCTACTGTATGGAGCAAGTATGCCTTCAATCAATCAATTAAATCAATCAATCAAACAAATAATGAATGAATGAATGAATCAATCAATAAATAAATAAATAAATAAAGCCCAGTAAACAGTAATCAATGGAACAAAGACAGTATTTGTTGTAGGGCTGTGCAATTAATTGAATTTCGATTTCGATTCCGATTTCGGGTCTCAACGATCACAAAAATGGTGTAATCGA
>JAQMYL010000003.1:8479676-8525442 GCA_030014365.1 Clarias pachynema | reverse complement strand
TTTTGGAAAGTGTACTATAATACAATTATTTTGAAGTATATTTAAAGTTTAATTCCGAAATTTGGTAAAAGCATGATGTTAGTATACTTTTTATATATGAACTGATGGTACAACTTTTTGTTAGTACTGTATAGTTGCAATGTACTATCGAAGATTTCAATATATTTGTAATACACTAAAGTGTATTTTTTTTCACTGGGGTAACCGTGTGCAAATGAAATCTGTTGAACTCATGAGATAAAATCTGCTCATAATAACTGATGTAATGTGTTTCAAAAACATGTTATAATCAGTGGCAGCTGGTGCAAAAAACAATATTGATTCGCTAAGAACAAAAGTGGAAGGGTTCGGGGCGCACAGTTCTGCGCACCAAGGATGATTTGAAAAAATCCAATTAGAGCTCAGCCTCAAATCAAATGCTTTTCAAAAATTTACGTGCCTACATAGACACTCTTTTGTCCGGCGTCCCGCGTACACGAACACAAATGAACGTAATACAGTTTAGATTTTTTTTTATTGTAAATAAATTATATTAAGAAATACAGCGGAATATTATGACTAAATGACTTTATTTCATTATTAAAATAAATAGTGATTATGTTAAATAATTACATGATGATGTAGCATTCTTCTCTGCCTAACTTTAAGGGGGCGGCGCCCCAGCGCCCCTTATTGACCGGCCGCCACTGATTATAGTGTAGAAAATGCATTTAGCGTTTGTAAATTATCCTAAACTCCTTTAGTGCACTGGGAACAAATTTGCAATACAGCATTATAGAAAACTGTGTATACTGTATGATATGATAAAATATATTTGTATTAACCACAAATTTACTTTTTTGTATTTGTAATTGGCCAAATGTACAATGTAGCAGAATGCTACTACTGCAATAAGAATATATTCATGGTATATTACTTGTGTAAAAAATACTGTAATGTACATAACTTATAATACATTAAATATTTCCTTTAATTGTATTAATTACTGTCAGGTATGTACGTTAGTACACACACAGCCATATACTTTAAGTGTACCAAGTATACTTAAAGTTGTTCCACTTCAGCACACAAAAGTATACTTAATGCACTTAAAATTGTGCTTTTGTACAATTTAATTATGACTTAAATGCACTTACAAAATTAGTTGTTCCAAAATAGCAAACTTTAAGTATACTAGTTATTAGTCTGGAGTAAGTATGCTTTGGCATGCTAGGATTTAATATACTTAGCATACTTTTATTTTATTTGGGTGTTGATGTGCCAAAAGCTAAAATGCATCAAAGATGGTAAGAGTTGAGACAGTGCATAGAGATGAACATTTTGATATGAGGAGTTAGATCATAAAATATTAGGGCTGCTCTAATAACTGCTGAGATAAAAAATTAACACTATACAGAGGCTACGTTAATGAGAGTGATCCTTGCGTACCTTCCCACAGAACTCTATTCAATCACTCTCGCTTGTAGACACAGGTCACTTTAGACTAGCCCGTGTCTCTCTGTCACCACTGTTTCCACATCTCCCTTATCTACTACTGAAGAAACGATTGACTGCCACACACAAGAGATGGGTGTATCATAGGGAAGATCTGAATGGGACTGTCCCAAATGTTCGGATTTATAGCTCTTTACTCTGTCTGGCAGCAAGAGCATGGGCTTTAAATAGCTCCACTGTCACTCTTAAAGTCTAGACACGTGCTGTCTGGCTCCAGAATTAACCGACCGGCTCATTTCTTAATCCTGTTCTTCATCAATAAAATTTTAATCTTAAATGCAGATGCTGTGAATAAATTAGGAAGCATATTTATTAGAGCAAGTGACTGCTTTTTCACTGGGTGAATGTAAAATAAACAGACTTGATTAAAACTTTAAAACAAAAAATGAAAAAGTCATGAATCAAAGCTTTAATCAAACATCATTCTGTGCTGCATGCTGATCTCACACATTTTAAAAGTGGCACACCCGTGAAGACTTGAATGTTTGGCAGATGAAGGCTAGTACGTAAATGATACTCTGTGATTTGTCAGTCAAGCTCAGCTTCAAGACATGACAAAGACATGATACAGAATAACAGAACTATTTGCTAAAGACATTTTATTGTCATATAACATTGCAGAGCGTAATCCTGACCAACTGAAGCAAGGATCCAGAGACGGGGGTGTCAAACTCGATCAAAAGGGGCGGGTGTGGGCGCAGGCTTTCATTCCAACCAAGCAGAAGCCACATCTGATTCCACCTGTCATAATTTGTGTTCTTGGCTTTCAATAGTCTATCAGGTGTGGCTTCTGCTTTGTTGCCTGCATCCAAACCAGCCCATTTTGGTACAAATTTGTCACCTCTGCTCCAGAGGCTTGTACAGTGGTCCCTATGCATGAGGGGTGTAGTCATGCTTCATGCACTTCCCTTCTGTCCCTGAAACACCCATCACTCTGAAATAGACCACATGATCTTTGTCCATTGCTCCAAAGTCCAGTCGCTATGCTTCTTAGCAAATTAAAGCATTTTTTCTGATCTGCCTCACTAAAAAGTGGCTTTCTTATGGACACACAGCTGTTCAGTCCTAATCCTGCGAGTCCTCTTTACATGGTGCAGGAGGAAATGCTCTTACTTTTACTATTACCCATAGCTGTGATTTCTACAGGGAAATTTTTATGATGCACCTTCACCAGGCATTTAAGTGATCTCTGATCATGATTTTTTTTCCTTTGCCAGCAACATTTCTTTCACAAAGTTGACAGGTCAGCACTATTCTTCCAGGTTTTAATAATAAAAAGTTTATAAACCAATTTCAATAAAATAAATAAAAAAATAAGGATTTTTTCCCCGAATTTCTTCGTAAGTTTGTCATGTCCAATTCCTCCCCGTCACTACGGAGCGCCCACATTAAGGCTACTACTATCACTCAGTCGGGAGGGCCGAAGACTATCATCACCTAGAGGTCCAGCCAACTGCATCTTTTCGAACTGCTCGCTCACGCACCGTTGGGGGTGGCGTAACACACTCGGAGGAACAGCGCTATCCGCTCCTTCCGCTTGCGTGAGCTCTCAGACTCCCCTGATTGGCTGTAGAGCCGTGATTAATGTGGGAGCACTAAGTACCTCTCATCCCTCCACTTTGAGAGAGCTCGGCCAATCAGCTCCCTCTAGACCTCCGGCTGCGAGAGGTTACAGCATCACCTGGGAACCGAACTCTCTATCTCTGGACGAGGACTTTACCACTGCACCACTCGGAGGCATTTATATATTTATTTATTTAATATATATTTATTTTTATTTTTGTTTTGACGAAAGTCAATAAAGTACCCTTTCTGAAATGGTCTACTGTATAACAACACATGAAATAATAACATAACTGATAAATCATTCAGTTAAATGAATCTAGATTTCAAACAAAGTAACACTGTACATGTTCTTGATATGAGGACTGTCATTAACTGCAACATCTGCATTTCCTTAACTATAAACAAGTTACCAAAAAAAAAAACTAATACATTCATTAGATTCTAATGTTTTCTTCCACATTCTATACACATTAACCTGTGTGAAATTGTATGAAATTACAATGTTATAGACGCTAGAAACATACTGTAGCAACATAAGTTAACAAACACATTTTATACAAGCATAATATTATTCTTAAAAGCGATAGGATAAATAAATACCTTTATCTTTTTCCCATTTCTCCTTTTTTTCTTTCCTTTTTTTTTTTTCTAAAGTGGACACCTGATGGCTTTGAACTTTTTTTTTTTTTTTTTTTCATAAACCACCACTTTCAGTTCAGTGTCCACAACATCACATCACATATAGCATCAATGGTATTTAAGTTTCCCAACAGCTTCTGTGTACAAATAATAATTCAAAATCAAAATTACAAACTTAATTAATGAGCAATACAAGCAAGCAATCAGAAAAACAAGCTGGTTGCAATAGCAAGACAAGCTTTACAACTAATGTAATACTAATTAAAAACAATCATCTTTTCTTGTTTGTTTGGAAAGCTCATTATTTTTTTTTTCTGTAGTGATGGAAGACAAATAGATTTTCAGTGAAATAATCCTCATAAAAAAACAAAACAAAGCAAAACAAGAGTGACGAAATGTTTGCATTATAAATATTCACACAAAGTGTTTGCTTTTAAAAGATTATATTCAATAGTTTGATTAGATAATTGTATTACGTGTGATTATTTTACATATGTGCAATAATGCGGTGGGTAGCTTTTCCTGCCTCACAGCTCCAGTTTGATCCTGAGCTGAGGTTGGTGTGGTTGCTCTGTGTAGGTGTCTGCTGATTCTTTGGCTTCCTCTGACCGCGATTCTTGCCTATACTGTTGACCAATGCAAATCAAATCAAATTGTCTTTCAGGTCTGTTAATTGCCTGCTTGCCAAATTCTTTTCTTTCAGCTCTCACTAAGGCACATCCATCCACAATCAGAAACGTGCAAGCGATCTGTCGCGCAGGGGGCATGTTTCATTCAGCCTCATACGTGTAGCTCCGCTTGGGCGCGGAGAGCAGAGGAACAGCTGATGGCTCCATCAGGGGGGCAAAATCCAGATGGCAGATAAGAATATACTGTAGATCTCTTCTCTCCTCCAGCTTTTAATAATCTGCCAATCACTTGATATCACAGCGAAAAATATTACACTCAAAGATTTTAACATCCATATCTGTGTGAAAAGCTTCTGATGTAGTAAGAATTCACTGACAAATAAACAGTATTTATGAGAAGAAAACAGCAAACTGCTCAGCAATCCAAAAGCGTTCTAATTAGGTGTAAATTTTCTGATGTCTGAGAATTTTTTGCCACTTAAAGACCAAAATTTTAATTTGCGCAACTTAATAAATAGCAAAAATCAAAGTTATATGAGATTGGTTAATCAGACAGAAAATGAACACTAATTCCCATTTCTCCACCCTCTTGGTATATCAAATTCCTTACACAGGTGTTCTCACACATGGATACACACTTGGCACGTTCCACCATAAACTATGCATAAAACGTTGCATAAACTGCACAGTTAAACTTTTACACTGTACATAGTGTGCATTTTCTTTTTATGCAAAAAATATAGCCTAATTGCTCTAACAATATCTAATTTGAACATTTCAGGGTATTTCATTTAAGAGAACCCTTAAAGCAAAGAAATTTAGCTTTAATTTCACCTTTTATTGTCATTTCAACAATATCCATTTAGATCTAAACAGCAAAACAAAGACCAGTATGGGTTACCAAGCACACACCACGCGGGTAATGCTGGATACTGTATGTGAAGTGGTCTAGCATGTCACAAGATTCAAAATAACCTAGTATACAATACGTCAATATGTCCTTCTGCTTCTATCTCTAACTGGAACTAGAACATTTATCACGATAGCAGCTGCGCTGACATCTTCCTGATCTGGACTTCATCGAGCTGGGAGAGTGACAGAGGAAAGATCATGGTGCATTTAACACCTGCAGTTAGACCACTCAGGATAATGGACTGGCCCATGATGAAGTCCCTTTATCTCTCCCTCTCTCTTTCTCTCTTACACACACACTGCTGTGTGCAGGACCCTGGAATCAGTGCTAATTACCACACATTAGCAGGACTTCACACAGCTGTTAGTAAGGCTGCTGCTAGGACACACTCACACACACACACACACACACACACACACACACACACACACTGCACAACGGTAATGAAATACATTGTCGGTATTCCTAAAATGCTACATCACTATCAGTTATGCCCCAGCTGTCTGGTCAGTGCTGAGCAGAATTTTAAAACAATACACAAAATAAATTTAGCGTCATACAGTGCAATGCTGTTGTAACAAATGGTTTAAAAAAAAGCTGCAAATAGAATCTGGCTAACAATTTGAGTTTTAACTGGATCTCAAAATATTAGTCAATATAAACAAATGCATTGTGAACAGATACAAATACAAATAAAAATAATAATATTCTCAGTGCTTTGCGACATTAAACCGATCTAAACACTTCCTTAATGATATTTAAAATAAAATCTTACTTCTACAAAGTTTACTTTTTTTTTTTTTTGATATTCATTGACTTTACTAATATTTGCCAGGTTATTAAAAAAAGCATTTAATTGTTTAAAAAAAATACCTTGTACTTTTATTGTATATGTTTTTTTACCTTTCCTTGTAATGTGTGTAATGGTACGAAAATCAAAATTTGATAATATGGTTTTAAAGTCCCTGTTCTGTAAATATTCATTACTTAGACAATTGCTACAGTTGGTACAATTATTACAAGGAGCGTTCAAGTCAAACTGGGATTATAAGTCAAAACTTCTAGTTAATGAAGATTTAAAACTGATAGATATTTACACAACACAGCCGGCACAGTACCGTGATGAGACTCTTAGCTGCTGTAAAATACTTGATTAGTGCAACATTTTTAAATAAAGTCATACATCCATGAATGATGATTCCAGCTCAGGTGGCTCAGAGCCCATTCCGCAGTACAGTCCTGGGGCTCACTCCAAGCTTTCCAGATGTTTGCGCCATTAAAGGAGTTCCTGGGAGGCCATTATTTTAGACATGAACAGATAGCCCAATCATAGATTCGGCGTACTGAGAAAACTTTCTACCTCAATGGTAGAAACTTTAACTCAATAACATGAGCTAGTTGCCTAGCATTTTGCTTACAAAACACGGACATGGGGCATCCAGTTTCCCACGTGGTCTATCAAACCTGCTGAGGTTGGAAATTATGTAATTCTGGTTGGCCAATTACTTGCAACATAAAATTTACAAATAAAAATACAAACATAAAAGTGTTTAAACACATAACAGCTGTAAAACTTTTTTTAACCCTCTACATATATATTCCATATATCTGTTATATTAAATATTTAAACGTGGGACATATTTATATTGGCATGTTTTTATTTTTTAAATCTAAATGTGCAGTGTGGGAAAGTAGGTGGGGTTTATCAAATTAAGAAGGCTTTCAGAATTATTTTGATTGATGTGAATATATTTAAATATATACATAAATGAGTACACATTTTGCATTTAACATGAATGAGTCAACTTACTTTGAATCAAGGTGAAAATCACATGACCCAATCACCCTAGTTAAAGCTAGACCGTATTTATTTAAAATCACAACGCACAACTTGCACAATAACTGAATGTCCTGTGCTGTAATTAGTACAAAATGTATATGTTTTTACTGTTAATATAGTATAGTACTATATAATAACAATATAATAATATTGTTTATTATTATGAAATCAAAATCCACTTAAAAAGTCCTTCAGGTATTATAATCAATTCCCCATTTGGACTCGAAGCTGTAGCAGGAAAGAGTGTCTTTGGAATGTAACACTTTTCTGATGTCTTTGGAATGTACAGTAACAACTCCCCAACAAACAACAAAAACCAAGAAGAAAATGTGATAAAACATTCTTAGGTGGACACGGTTATACTGTATGTGCTGTAGGAGTAAACAACACTTTCTTGACCCAAAAGTCCCTAAATGGAACAGTGCTAAAGTCTTAGCGTCTATACTGTAAGCACTCTTACTTTTACTTCCTCTTTTAGTTTTACATCCTGTCTTTTAGTTAACTTATTAAAAGTAGCCAGGTGCTACTACTGGCTCTATTGAAATAAAAATGTAAAACATTAAATGGCAATGTGATCAGCTAGATTTTAGTTTTTAATTAAATGAAAATTAATCCTTAAAGTCAAGTTTTGTCCTGGCTGTGAGTGTAGATTTTTCTTATATGCATCTGCATTAGAATGCAGTTTGCTCACCAAAAGAGCTAATTATGCTGTCTAGTCTTTCCTGATGCCACCCACGCTGTGTATTTATTCTATTGTGCTACACTCGATCGTGCACTCTCATCCTTAGTTGTGTACACAGAAGCCCTACATTGTCTGGTATCTTGCAGTGTGATCACGGAAAAGCAATGTTTCTTGAACATCTGTATAAGTGGAATATCAACCAAATGAATTTGCCAATATTTATACCCTTATCACTTTTCCATAGCACTCAGACATAGATCGCATAACATTGTAATGGTTATAAATGCACGCTTATTTATTACAAAATGTGTGCAAGAAATATGACATTGCCTGTAGAGATAATGTGATCTGTATCGATCTCCACACTGGACCTCTACTTTCTTTTAGGTCCATTGATTGCACAACACTTCTCAAAGGCTTGCTTTGAACATATAGAGCGGCGACAGTTTCACTTTGTTTCACTTTTCAGACAGCTCAGACACTCCTGATTCATTTACTACAAGACTACAGGGAAAATGGATGAGGTCTGAAGAAATGTGAAATTAGGTTTAGAGTTAAGACAGACTTGGTCAATTTGTCTGAAAGAAACGCTGAACTAAAACAAGTGCACAAGAACTGATATGGGCATTAAATCTAATGAGCTTACAAACAGGCAGTTTTGATGGTACAGTACCTAGCTACAAGCAACAAGACTATTAAGTACAGTACTTACCGTAAGTACTAGCTACTTACCTACAAAGTCTAGCAGCATAGCAGAGATGCAATATTTACAAAATAATGTAGCTTTACTGGTAAGATAATTTTTCATAATTTTTCAAGAAAATTTTTTTTGTACATGTTTACATTTCTCCATGGTTCAGAAATCACTCAGATGTAAAAATGTCATATAACTGTAAATAAAGTTTGTTTCTTCCCTTCCTTAGTATTAAAATGATTCTGAGAGAGTTTGGTATGTTTATTACAGTCAACAACAGGGCATGTGGGGGCACGGTCGCTTAGTGGTTAGTACTGTCCCCTTGCCTCTCCAGTGTCTGGGCTCGATTCCTGCCTCGGGGTCTGTGTGCATGGAGTTTGAACATCTCCCCGTTGAGTTTTCCCCATGTTTGGTCGGTTTCCGTCTGGTGCTCCGGTGTTCTCCCACAGTCCAAAGACATGCAGATTAGGCTAATTGGCGTCTCCAAATTTCCTGTAGTGTGTAGAGTGTGTGAGTGTGTATACTGTATGTTGGCACCCTGTCCAGGGTGTATCCACCCTCATGCCCTAAGTCTCCTGGGGTAGGATCCAGGCCCACACGACACTGTACACAGGATAAAGCGTTAACAATTTCATTAATGTGTGAATTTGAGTCATTTTAAATTATTTAATAATACTTTTAGCTGGACATGTAATAATTGCACAGGACGTACTCAAACACTGTAAAAAGGAAAATACTGTACACAATGCCATTGTTTGTCCGTCTTGTTTGGTTGCCTGTCTGACATCTTGTCTTTCTGCCTGTCTTTGTGCTGAGTAACTCTATGTGAAGTTGAAGCAGAACAACAACAGTTTTTGGTGACTTTCTTTTTCTTTTTTCTCAAGTGTTAGCTCATGATGAAGTACACCCTTTGAAATATTTGCTGGAAAGAGCTGGAGGATCCTCAAAAGTTGTATCCTCCAAACCTCATGTAATGAAGTGATTCTCCAAGCAGTTCCACTTATGCATCATGGTTTGGGGCCTGACACATAATGTAGCCTCTTCTAAAACTGCACTTTAAACAAGGGAACAAGGCCTAAGGGCTCTTGCTAAGGAATGAGGCGTATGGTTTATAGACTTGTCGCCTTTGTATGTAAATAGGAGATGGAGATTTTAAATTTGGCTGTAGTTGAGAATGGGTTAATTTTATATAGCATATACTGTATACAGTATGATTTGATGTTCACAAACAGCTTTAGATTTTACACAGAATGACATGAAAAACAGAAAGAATAGAGTAAACAGCAGTTCTGTAGGTGGAAATGCTTTGAGGCTAAGATAGGTCAGAGGAGCATAGAATCTAAGTAACTTGGTGAATCAGTATCTGGATTGATAGGCACTTCTGTAAGATGCTGGATAAGGGCTTCTGCCCTGGTTTGAACTGGCAGAAAGTTAATTGACGACACTTTACAACCGGCGTGGGCTGAAAAGCATTTCTGAATATGAACAACACAGAAAACCTTGATTTATGGACACAACATACCGGTAGAATATCAAATCAGGTTCTACTCCTGAGTATCTGAAGCCATAGACCCGCTAAAACTTGACAGCTGAAGAATTGAAAACGACCATTTTTTTTTTTACTCGTCTTTTCTTACTATAGGTCAATATTACTATATTCCACATCAATTTAAAGGTTAGTAGCAAATATATAAAGATAACTGTGTGGGTTTGGGCATGCATGTCTGAGTGTGGTGTGTGTATGTGTGTTTAGGAACAATGAAACTGCTATTCCACCATTGCTTTGGTTGGATTTTGCTCCTTGACTGAGCACAACTGAGGCATCAGTGCTAATTGGTCTCCTTTCTAATTTCATGTGCCTTTTCATGCTATACTTTTTTGTGATTTCCCAGAGAGACAGAATTACAATGTTTAATTTTCAAAGCAATAATTAAAAGGCATAACATCAAAATTTTACTGTTTTCTTTAGACCTGTGCTACAAAGCTACAAGGCTCTACTACTTACAATGCCGCCCCCCCCCCCAAAAAAAACAGCAAAAAAAAAAACAAAGCAAAAGCTGCATGACACAATGAAATCTGAACAGACCAACACCACATTGTTCCATTAGATGTCATTTCATCTCATAAATCACAAGCTGAGAGCTATAACATACAGTAGATAACATACAGTATGTCTACTCTGCATGTATACTTTCATTCATCTTCAGTCAGTGCTTTATTCTTGTCAAGGTTGTGGTCATGAGTGCATGGAGTGAACGCCTGTCTGTAGCAAATTAAAAGAGACTTAAACCAGAACCCTGGATCTGTGCAGCATCAACAATGCTTGCTATTACAGTATATGCAATAACGCTGCTGCAACTGTACATACACTGAAGAACATTAGCTCAATCAATACTTACCGCAGTGTTACACATAACATAAAGCATATTTTACTGTATATAGTTTAGAAGAATTATGATGAGAGTGTTAAAGAAGGGCCAACTCAACTGCTCACTTCTCTTCTACAATGCCTTCTGCTTTTAGCTTTATAGTCCTATATACTGTAATAAGGAAACCTGAGGAATGCTCTCTATTTTACACCTTTGCCTCCATCTATTGGATGTAACATGTATAACAGCCTGATGTTTTTACCTCAAAATACAGAATTCTGTTCTGTTTATGAAAATAAAATGGTCTTCTAGGATGCACATTTAACCGCAATAATCCCCATTAATTATAAATTAACAGAAGATTTTTTTTTAGAATTTTAAACAAAGAAAGTAGATGTTCAATATCTTGAATATTTAATATTTAAAATTTGACACTGGATCTCTACATATATGTAAGAAAATTTGTGACATTGAAGTGGTTTGAGCCCCAGCTACACCAGATTGATATTGTTGGGTCCTTGATCAAAGCACTTAACACTATCTGCTCCAGGGGCGCTATACCATGACTGACCCTGCGCCCTGACCCCCAGTTACGCTTGGATATTCCACAAAAAAAAGAATTAATTTTGATGTGACAAATAAAGGCTTAACTAACTTAACTAAAAACTAAACAAATTGCTTTGTCCTTCCAGTAGTTTTGGGAGGGTACTTTTGATATTATAAACACACTTTTTAAAAACAACTTAATCCCAACTTTTACTGTTTATTTATATATTTACAATTATATGGGTTATTGTTATTTTGGTTGTAAATTATTATTATTATGCATAATCAACATCATCATCATCATTATTTCATTATAATAATAACAATAATAATAATAATAATAATAATAATAATAATAATAATAATAATTATTATTATTATATGTATTTATTATTAATTTTTTTAAATATAATTTTTCATTTTTATTGTAATAGCCTTAGGCTATTATTGGCTAATACTCATGTCTGTGACAGTGTGTAAAGAATTAACTGTTTGAAACAAAGCGATCTGACACTTCACATGCTACAATACGCTGGTGTTTTGCTCGTCAGTTCACACTCCTTTCCACCGTCGCATCATGCCCAAAATAAACTGGCATAAATGAAGATGTAAAAACATAAATCTGTTCCCTGTTCTACACCAAACACAACTGGTAACACATTTAAAGCTGGTGATTACTGGATACCAAATGCCTACTGTAAATAAACTGTTAATGACAACTGATACACAGTACACTATGTGTAACTACAGAAACAACTAAAATGCTGTTTTTGCCCCAGGACTGCTTTTGTCAATTCTACCATCATATTCATGTCAATTTAACTTGTGTCAAATGGCAGTGTTTTGGCGCCATATAAGTTTTTGTGTTATGATGTCAATAACATTATAAAATAGTAAAAGTAAACATTGAATTCTAAAAAAGTAAACGTTGACTTGATTCACTGTTATATACCAAGACAAATTCAGATATCTCATAGGTAATATCAAACTGCAAAATGATTAAATTATTCAGCAGTTTACAAATTAATATAAATTTTAAACAATAAAAATCAGTTTGCATGAAATTTTCCTTTTAAACAAAACAAAACATGCAGCACTTTAAAAACTGCTGGGTTAAAAAACAACCCAACCATAACCAATGTGCTGGGTTATTTTATTTGACCCAACCAGTGGGTAAAATTAACACTCTTGCTGGGTTGACACATTAAAAAAAGACGGAAAATGTACACAACTTCAGATAATGTAAATAGATTATCACAGAATAAGAAAATGTGAATAACTCAATTTTGACAAAAATTTCAGACAAAAAAGTGACCATTTGTTAAATATAAAATAAATATAACAAACACTCTGTAAAACAATGAAAACGAGAGGTGTTAATCTGATTTAAAATTGCATTTTTTGCATTTAATACAATGTTTGAACACTTTTTATATACTGTAGAAGTTTTCAATACACATCTTATAATGCGCACATGACAAACATTCCCCATATTAATATTTTAACTATTAGTTATTTAACTATTACTATTTAATTTCCTTCAAAATGACATTAAAAACAAAAACAATAAAACTTAAAAAAATATTATTAATTAAATGTGAGGTGAAAAAATTGTTGTCCTCAAAAATTTAACAGATGAGTACTCGTGTCCATCAATCTGATCTACAGTATGCTGGAGAACCTCACAGGTGAGAAGACACTGCTTTGTGTAGTTAACATCAAAGATAAAAAAAAAAAACCTTTAAAACGAACATTAACGGCCTCCACCAAAGAGTCTGTATCAATAGCATTGCCTCCAACAATGGGAAAGGTCTGTCAGGTTCCTCTTGTCTCATTCCCAAGGCACAAAACGTGGAACAATGATCCAGACATCTCCATATTTTGCAGATATCATTCCCATCATGTTGGTCCACAATGTTGGTGGAGTACACACCATCACTTAGTGTTGCATTATAACTAACATTTACGTCAAGCATTTTTGTTAAGGATGTACAGCTATGTACTGTATGTATTTAATGCAATATGTTTTTTCTCTTGTCAATACACAACAATACATAATCTGAACATGAATTTAGTGTCATTTCTGACTAATTTACCTGACTATTTAACATGTGAGGAATAACAGGATACGGCGCTCCATCTGGATTTACTGTAATACGAAACAGTCACCCCTTTTCAAATTCTCAACCAACCCTAGATGAATACGATATTTAAGTGATGAATTTATAACTTATAATAAATATTTCATAAGGATGAATAAAAAGCTCGTTTTAAATGATGACGCATTCTCATTTATTAAATAATAAAAAACAGAATGAAAAAATACAGTATATTAACCCCATACCACCATATCAAAGCATTAAATTTGAATAATAAAATATGCTTGCTCCTACCACAACTTAATAAAAAATAAGTAAAAATTGACATTAACTTACCATAAAATACTGAGTGCTCTGAGCATGATCCAGTCAGAAGTGAAGAATCCAGAAAGTTCGACAAAGAATAAACCAACTGCTGGGTGAAAATAACGTACAGAAACAGGAGACATATTAAGACTGCCATTAAACATACACAATTGCTTCTTCTGACAACTTTAAAATATTATAAAATATGCCAACAGACTTTCCACACACAGCTTTAGTGAAGTTTACTAGTATTTACAAAAAATTACATTTTAGATTACATTTAGTAAATTCATGTTTTTTTTACTCATAAAATACAGTACAGCCGACTATTGGCACAGAATATAAAAACATGAGCGTCCACATAGAGTCCCATATCAACATGCGACTTAAAAGGTGGAAAAGCGAATGAACATGAAAGTGAGCTTACTCCTACCACAACTATAACATTTAAAATTTAGGTAAAAATTCATTATAACTTACCATAAAATAAAGCCAGCTTTAAGTGGCGTGCACCTCGCTTCAGAAGTGAAGAATCCAGAAAGTTCGCCATGTCGTGTCTCAATTCCAAGAAGGCGAAGAACAGTAATGACACTCGACTGAGCGACACACTAACGCAATCACTGCTATAAAGTAAAAAATAAAACAAATGAACCTGCACTTTACCTTTGAAAAGAATCGCGACAGAGCAGTGTTTCTGTGTAGAGCAGAGAAGTGTCTGTGAAGGCGAAAGTAGGAGGAGTCTGTGTGTGTGTGTGTGTGTGTGTGTGTGTGTGTGTGTGGCACGGTGTCCAGTGACGCATGCGCACACAGACACAAAGAGCAGGCTGAGCCTTGAGCAGAGAAAGAAAATGGATCTTTAACCTCTCTAATGAGACTTGCTTTAGCTTTACTGTACACACGCATACAGACAAAAAATAAAATATGTTTTACACACAAACATGTGGTCACAGCGCTATAGACTAAGACCCAGCAGGGGAGACGATTACCCACAGTTCTGCAGCGCAAGAGAGCGGAAAGCCGTTGGCTCAGTTGTGATCACGTGATGCTCAGCGTCAAAACAAGAAGCGCATGCGTGATACTTGATACTCGGTGCTCATGAACCAAGACTTGTTGATTTTAAGTCAAAATTTATTAAAAATCTTTGCTCGTCTTGTGGAACACTCGCAAACCACGTTACTCGCAATCCGAGGTTTGACTGTATTACACCATAACCATATTATATCAAAGATTGCCTGTTAGAAATAAACAAAGTGAAATAAATCCGCTGTTTTAATCATTGCAAGGAAATCACAGCCAGCTGTAGTTTTCAAAAGTTCTTTCCAAGGTGAGGTAGTGTTCGGCGGCTACATGAGCGCAGGGCACCTGTATTGCCTGCCTGGAGCTCAAATCTCCGAAATCGTTGGGGTAATTCTTTAAATAGATGCTATCTTTAATAACGGATTGATGTTTTGAGCTGTACACACATACAGTACATTCACCCTTAAACAACTTAGAAAACTACACTTTGTGACACAATAACAGTGATATTTCAAACATTTTGCAGGTTGCTGTTTGGAGAAAAGAGAGAATAAAGAATAAACAAGTTGTTGGGGCAAAATAACCCAACCAGGTATTCATTTGTAAATGACCCACTACATCTCATTTGACCCAACATAGAGCAACCCAACAATGTATTTAAAGTACCCGAAATAACCCAGAATTCTGACCCAGCATAAACAACCCAACAATGTGTTTAAAAAAACAACTCAGCATTTTTTAGAGTGAGGTATAATCAGAGATGCAATCAGCCAGTGCCCAAACCAATTAGTAAATCTCTTTTATTATTTTTTTTACTGTTACTGCCATTCCTGGTGAATAAAAGAAGAAGACAAGCAACGGTCAGAATATCAAGGCAGTGTCAAGCTTACTTAAGAATCATCATTATAATAAAATAAATAAATAAATAAATAATAATAAACTCTTAAGAAATTGAATTCAATTAAACTTTTTTTGTATAGTGCTTTTTAGATATGTCTGGGTTGACTGATGACTACTGAATCTTCGTAGTCTGATGTCCCCCTTGTGGCAAACAAGTGAATTGAAAAGGACTAAAACCTTAGTATGGTTAGTAGTGCTTAAAATTAGGAATAATCATGGCACTTATTACAGCATTTGTGTGACTGTTAATAAATACGTACCACTTCTCCTCACAGAATATATATTCATTAAAGTGCAAAGCAGGGTATAATGCATGCCCTTAATGTGTTATAAATGCACATTTTTAAAATGCCAATGCATGCAATTTATAACAAAAGGCACTTCCTGACATTTTGACTAAAACTTCCAACTGTCATAAATTGGTCATAAATGCATCTGCCATAATTAGGGCAGAGGAAGGCTCAGTGGTGTTGCAGTGCTGATTAGAAGACCCCATGTTCAATCCTCAGCACCACCATGTGTACTGTACAATAAGTGGATAAATGTAAGTTGCTTTGGATTAGGGCTTCTGCCAAATGGTATAAATGTGCAAATGCTATTTATTTATTTATTTATTTTTAGGTAATACCATGTCATCTCAGTGATTAATAAAAATCATATAACATAAAATGTCAGAATTAAATTTTAGGTATTGCCATTTTAAAAATGTCTTTAAAATAGCCTACTGTATACAGTACATGCATTTAAAACAGTGAGCAATTTTGGCAAGTTATAACTTTATAACTTTTATAACTACATTCTATTACTGTCACCATTGTGCTTCCATGTGAGGATAGTGTGTTTACTAAAACTTAATAGTTTGTAAGGGAAGAAAGTACAGGAAAGTTTGGTCTCTTCAAATCTGAGGACCTTTTACATATGCAGGCCAATCTGAATGTCATTTTTTTCAATAATGTCTTGCTTTTCATCACTCTTCCAGAAATCCCTAAAGTGTACAGACTATGATTGTCTCAAGAAAAAAAACTATCTGAGCTGTGGATCTCTATAGCTCCTTCAGCATTACCATTACCTGCTTGGAGGCTCTAATGGTGATCCATGAGATGGTCAAAGGTTTTTTTAAATGTCCAACTCCTGATAGATATTCTCCCTGATAACTCCCTCCCTGGTCATTATGATGATGTTAGTTTTGGTACAGTATGATCTTTAGCAAACTTTAGACATTCCATTAACATCTGTATTCATAATAAGATTATGTGGCACTTTAATCGAACAAAGTGACTTGCATTAGCAACTAATTTGACCTAATTTAACGTATGTTGCAATTTTACAGCAACATTGATGAATGCCTTATAGTGTAGACTTGCCAGCTGTTTAAATTCAAACAAAATGTCAGGACAAGGAGTTAACTGTACTGTAGCATTCAGATTATTCACCTCACTCTAATGTTTTTCATCTTCCTATTGAGTTGCTCCTTTGGTTGAAAAATATTTTGTATTTTTAATGTCACAAAGTTTAATCAGAAGTCGACAGGACAATAATAAGACAATATACCAAAAAACTTTTTTTTTTTGTAAGAAAAAGAAGGATAATATTTTTTCCCTTTGACGAAGTGTGAACCCATTTAGCCAATAAGTGCCTGTAATGAGCCTGAAATTGCTCAGGCTTTTGTCAAATGGATAGATGTGTTTAGACTCCTAACTGTCATTTAGTTGCCTGTAACCAGCATTTTAAAAAAAGGAGACACAAAAAGGGTTTCACTTAAACACCCTCATTTTTAATCTTATATAGTGGAACAAAATGACTTCCACATACTGTAGAAAACCCTAAAATATTCTTATAACTGGTCTGAGTGAAGCCATTACCGGAGTGTTAAATATACAGTGCAAATGGCACAAAGTAAGTTACATTTCTGAGAGATCTATTTTATTCTCTCTCTTTCTCTCTCATTCTCTAGAATGCATATACTGTGCAGGGACACAGGAGTTTATCCCGGGGGTCTCAGGGCACTAGACACATACAGTGTACACCCTGTGCCAAACACGCACACACTCAATCACACATTTGAATTTGAATTTAAAAATTTGAATTTTGAATTTGACATAAAAGATTAACCACAAGACTTTACACAGCATTCAGATGATTTTGTTTTATTTATTCATGCCTTGTTATAGCTTAGAAATCTATTTCATACATCTGCAAATAATTGGTATCTAAACTAATTTGGAAAACTGATGGAAATGTTTATTTTTATTTAGTTTTTTTGTATCCTAGTTTATCTTTTGCCCAGGAGATGTCAGTGTTGTCTACCATAAAATGCCCAAATATGCTATCAGCCAGCCTCAACAAGACTTCAAACAGTGGAACATGCACTTCAGTTCAGTTTAAATTAATTAAAAACACACACACACATACATAGTACATATGGTATGAAAAGTAGTTGTAAAAGTATTGCCAATACTGGGAGCACAAACTGCATCACCTGAATTCAATCAATCAATCAATCATCATCCTCATCAGCAGCATCATAAATCATCATCATCATCATCATCATCATCATCAATACATTTAGACCAAAATATGCCGTAAACACAAATAGCATATTTGGTTAAAAATATGAAATGTATTATAAAAAATATAAATGCATAGTAAATATAATGATACTTTGAGATGTTTGGCAGCTCATGCTGAAGGCGTATTTTGAATGGATTGATAGCATCATACATTCTGGAAATACTTAAGATATTTTAATACTAGTTTCCTTGGCAAGGAGGATTAGACACAGCATCACCATGAATGAACACATAAAAGATTTTAATTACAAATTCCAAAATTTTGCTCTCATAACTGAATTCTGTTATTCTGTGCAATAGTCCCGTTTTGACTTAAACACCCCTCATAAACTTAACTCTAAAATATATGTAGTTGGAATAAAGAGAGCATTCCCTATATGATCGTCTATGAGCTCTTTCAACATTATTAAACGATAAAGAAAGAGCCTCTGTGCTGTTATTCTCCCCAGTAGATTCTGTCGCCAAATAATAATCGCGGGGGTGCTGATAGTTTTGAAAGCAGCTTTGTGTGGAAAACAATTGCACTGCTTCTGGTACTGTATAATGCTTGAACAAACATTTGTATTAAAACGAACATGCACAGCGACTGTCCTGTTTCAAGCCCAAAATATCAACCACACTGCGTGTGTTTCTTTTCTGAACTGATTTTCGCTTATTTCTAAAGGGTGTCAATAATTTTGGAGCTGAGAGATAGTGTATAGGCAGAGGAAGTGATAGTATCAGTAAGTGTGTGATGACTGAATGCATAACAAGTGAGTGGTTGAATATATAACAAACCGGAACAGTGTATAGTTTAATGATCAGTATGTACTGTACTGTATGTGAGTGGGTGCGAGAAATTTAACAGCTCTGACATAAAAACATTATCTATATTCTGTGCCAAATTCTCATCTCTTCCCACAAACACATCGACTTTGTGCCCACTGCTTTGTATTGCAGACAAGGCCAGTTTAATAATGTGTCTGGTTTCCTTTGATATACGTCTTATTAAATGAATAAATGTTCACCACATCTTGTTTGCTTCAGCATAAATTATTTTATTTATTTAAATGTTGACTCTTATCCAACCTACTGTAGTTTATATGAAAAATAGCCTTAATTCCATTTTTTCCTTTTAAACAAATAAATGCACATGCAAATTGGTGGCCAGTGACATCTTCATCTGATCGATTGACTGATACTGAAAGAGATTATAGCAAATCTTTCAGAGAGTTCAGAGTATTTTTTTTTTGTTTTTTGTTTTGTTTTATTGTAACAAAAGAGGAGGAGGAATAGGAGTGTGGGAACAGATTGAGAGACAGAGATGTATTGCACAGTTCGCTTGCTTTCACTTGCAGCCTAATGCAACTTTTTCTTGAAAGCAAATGCATCATCGTTTAGAATCTTCCAATTGTATTCCAATTTATTGTTTGAATTTCTCAATAATATTGCAACAGAATGAAGGCTGAAACATTATTTGATCAGAGCACAATAAAACCCTCAGAACACCCTCGAAACTGGGTTCCTCACAAACTCACCGCTGCATGACTTCCGTCTCACAACAATAGAACAATAAAACAGATCACCTATGGTATAATAAGTGACGTAAACAATGTTTCCAAAGAAACGGGATGTTTCGGGGGGAAAAATGTCTTTCATCAGCTGTGCGAACAAAGTGCTTCTAATGCTGTAGGAGGTGAAAGCAGTAGATATTGGGAAAAGGTGATGATATAATAGCTGCTTTCAAAACATGATGTTCATTCCATAGATCCACCTGAGCACCTGCGCATGTATGCAATTATCCAACTCAGCCAGTCATTTGGCAAAAATAGTAAAGCAAAAAAAAAAAAAAAAAAAAAAAAAGAACTGATTGACATGGATCCTAGCATGGATGCTTGTGCCAAAAGTGATGGTTTAAGTATTTGAAAATAAACAAAATCTCCTGGGAGAGTTTGCACAGAGCAGTGAGAAAAGACAAAAAACATGCATCAGTAGCAGTTCTGCAGGATGTATGTGCCATGTTGATGACAGAGATCAGAGGAGAATGGCCAGCCTGATTTAAGCTGTCCACAAGGCTACAGTAACTCAAATAACTGGTCTTTGCAACCACTGTAAGCAGAAAATCGTCTCAGAATGCCAACATGTCAAACCTTGGACATGTGAAAATATGAGGCTGATGGGCTTCACCACCAGAAAACCACATCAAGTTTAGTTTCTGTCAACCAAAAGCAGAACTCTGAGGCCACTGGAAACTAAACTTGGGCATTTTCCAAATGGGTAAAGCATCACTTTTCTGAAGTTATAATCTTTATGTCTTCATGTCATTCTACCAGCTATCAGTAAAATGTCTTTGCGGCAATAGTCATTAAACCGAATATTAACAAATACCAATGTTAAAATCCATCTAAGCAGAAGAAAATGTTTATTTAATTAAAGTTTACGGTTTATTCAGAAAGCTTTTGTATTGAATTAGGATTTAAATTATTTGCATTTTTATATATTTTTTATTTCTAACCACTGACTGTTTCTTAACCATCAACCTATTAGCCTTTTTAAATGAAATGGCTTTTAATGTACTTTAGATAAAAATGCCAAAGTATCTAAAAAATAAAAAAGCCGGAGAAATTTATCCATCATAAATCTTACTTATAACACTCCAGATGTTTCCCCCTTACTCCATCCTGACTTTTCTCCTTATAGCTCAAGTAATCCACAATTGTACTATATGTGTTTGAAGCTCTACTTGAGATAAATCAGGAATCCTATGGCAGGAAAACGCTCCAGACTGACAATAATCTTTTCAGACCAGCTGTACAATCAGACGTCTTGTGATCATATTACTTTTAATCACTTTATTGTTTTAGAATTTTCTCATTGTCTGATCTAAATGACCTTACATTCTCTCTACATTTGATTGGTAAGTCTTGGCGAGGCTCCACAGAGATCATATCTAAAACTAGTTAGGCCATGCCGGATGAAAGAGAGTACTAGAAAGGTCGTCATAAACCAATCATGTCATCTAACACACTTTGAATAGATTTTTTTCTTTCGGATTGATTTAACCTGCTTTTGTTCATCTTGACAATTGATGCATATACATCACTGTGATGAATAAATAAATCTGAGACAAGTGAATGTATTCGCATATGAAATTCCCTGTTGTGACCTCTAATCGAATTGATCCGAGATGCTGCCCAGAAATATATTGTAGCATTTTGTAGGGCAACAAAAAGAAGTCAAGCCCTGAAGGAGCCTAATGCATTTACGATGAATAGAAGACGTCCTGTCGAACGAGTCGGGGACACGATGCTCCGAGCAGAAAAATATTAAGACTAATGTTTCCCGGGTCGCCGTCTTGCACATGCCAATAGTGGGAAGCAGAGCCATGCATCGTGGGCCCAATTGAGCCCGGTGGCGTTTTCCCAGCTCTAGCGTGAGTCAGACCTCAATGCTAGGCCCTGCTCCATCACTGCCAGTGTGTAATTAGATCAAGACTAACCTCCCCCTCAACAGCAGCTCCCATACATCAGGCCCTTTCACATGGCATTTCCGTCCATTTGGTCCATTAGCGCGGCCAGAGCAGACTGCTTTGCTGTACTCGGCCACACTGCAGTGGACGGATGCATTAGACACTATTATGCCTGCTGGATCGGAGGCCACGATTATAGGGGATTTGCAGGAATGAACGATTATTGGGAGTGAAGTGCTTTTTATCTATATTATGGCTCATTCAGGTTTGAGCGTAAAAAGCAGTGGCTCTAAAGATGTAGCTTGTCTTAAAATGTTTTTGTCAATCCGAATGAAGTGCTTAAATTATGCTTTGTTGAACATTTTCATTTACATGGAATGTATGAACATTTAATAAACAGCCTACAGTATCAGGTAGTGTAAAGAAACAGTTCTATCAGTGTGCCAAATGTTTAATACCATCATTTGTATTATTTATTTTTCATCATTACTTTATCTCAAATAATGCCAAGCTCAGCAAAACATCTTCCAAATGTTACCGAAATTGTAACAGTATTCTGAAAACTAAGATAAATGCTGAACCACTCATCCTGGATTCTCTTAACCATGTTTTTTTCTTCAAATTATTATAATTTACTTAATAGACACGTTTATTTAGCCACTATATTTATGGTGTGTTTCCAAGTTTACACAAAGATCAAACATCTTTGACATTTGATTAGCCATTCTGTAAAAAGATGGGTTACTCTAGCATGGAGGGCTTCAACTAACAAATGTAGCTGAGTTTAACATTTTTTCGAACTCATCACTTGGTAAAGAATGACTGTTAATGATAAGACATAATAAAAATGCTACAAATACTTTAGATCGGGGTGAAAGACAGGTTTAGTGGATGTAGCATTTATTTACTAATTCATTTATTAAAAACTGATCTCATGACAAACTTGGATAACCAAAGTGTCCAAACGTGTTTGAATTTAATTTATTTAATTTAAAATAAGTTTAGCAATATGAACTTCAAGAAGGTACAGTAAAAACCACTTTCCCAAACAGGACTTTAACAAGTCATTATGAATTTGAGACTATGTTGCTTACTGTATATCTAAGAGTGAGATTAATTTTAAATATTACCGGTACTATGATTTCGCTTTACTGTACAGTATGTCTTCACTTATTCTGCTTCAGAATAGCCTCAGTTAAATAACTGTTCTGGGGGAAAAAAGCTAACATTTCCATGGTCTAATCCCAAATAGTGTAAAACAAAAAGGTGTACGATCCTTTGGTCCACATACTGTACATCCAAGTAGTGCTCTTGATAAGGGGTTAGAGAGGGATTTTGGATTCAGTCTTGCGTTGGAAGCAGTTAGCTTTGTAGCTTTCATTAGCCATGAACAGTAATGAAAGACTGAAAAATAACACAGTCAGTTTCTGGCAAAGGTGTCTTAGTGGTTAACACTATCGCCTTGCACCTCAAGGGTCCGGGTTTCATTCCCAGGCAGGTTCAAATCCCGCTTCTGCATGCATGGAGTTTGCACATGGAGTCTCCCTGTTCTTGGTGGGTTTCCTCCGGGTGCTCTGGTTTCCTCCCACAGTCCAAAGACATGTAGAATGGGCTAATTGGCGTTCCCAAATTGCCAGTAGCGTGTGTATGTGTGTATGACCTGCGATAGGTTGGCACCTTGTCCAGAGTTTTCCCCCACCTCGTGCACCACTAAGTCTCCTGGGATAGGCTCCAGGCCCTCCTTTACATTTTTGAACTGAAAGTGCTTCTATGACAGGTTCACTGAATCTTTCAGTGGAATGCAGTACCGGACCTTATCAGCCTACTTTCACCCAGGCTTATATCATATAAAAATTGCAATCAGTTTCAAGTTCAGAACTGGGGACATGTTTTTGCAAACTCTGTTCCGTGTGTACAATTCTGAACAGGGATTAAGTGTATAGGCATGAGGTTTGAATACCCGTGCGTGGAATATAAGTATTAAATCCTCATTATGTTCACTTAACATGACTCTAAATGGATCCCCTAGAGAAGCGAAACAGTGAACATCCACTGCCATGACTCTGTAATCCTTTATTGGCAAGTACCTACGTATATGGATCTTTGAAAGAAATGTGAAGTAATGTTTCTCTGCTGACTCTGTTGCTGTTTTGTAAATGCCTTGTTCTTTTAAAGCTGCTTTTTATTGATCAGATTGATCTACAGGGAGAAAAGAGCAAAACTATTAAAGATTTTAAATTAAAAAAAAAAACTTAAATTACTATTTAAAATAAAATACGCCACACTGGAAAATGAAAAAACAAACAAACAAACATTCTATCTACACCTTGCACTAAAACCCCACTGGTCTCTAAAGTTCTTGTTGTTATGCATTAACACCTTCTTAAAGCTGCTACAGATAATGAAGAGAAATATCTTGTTTTGACAGTTTTGTTGTTTATGCCATCACAGACCCAAGAGCAGTGTTTAGCAAGAGGCAATGCTCAGCATCTCATATAAAATTTCACACATGACTGTCTTACACTGCAAGAGTAAGGAGTACTGGTTTAGAATGCAAATTTTTTTTTAATGCATTATGAATTTTCATAAAATTTACTGATTAAATTGTTTTTAAGAGATGGAATAAAAAATAGGTAGTACCAGTTAAAAATAATTACATTTTAGGAGCATGGTGGCTTAGTGATTAGAACTGTAGCATTCAACTTTTAGGTCCGAGTTCAAACCCGCTTCAGGATCTACAGTATGTGCATGGAGTTTGCATGTTCTCCATCTGGTTGGTGGGTTCCTTTGGTTACTCCGGTTACCTCCCACAGTCTGAAGGCATGCAGATTAGACTGGTGCTTCCAAATTGCCTGTAGTGTGTGAATGTGCATGTGAATGTTGACTAGAGGTCCTGCCATGGTCGCCTTTGGCCTCCATGGTCCCTATTGGACAACAGATGTTCATCGGTGGATGGAAGTTTTTCTTGTGCAATGTTTCTTGTTGCTTGACCTGGTGACAGAAATAGCCAGTAACAAGTGCACTGCCTGTCCAAAAAATTAAAATAATTTAAAAGTTTTAGACTCTAATATTTATTTGGATAACCTTTAGATTTGATTATCAACCGTTTGCTATTTATTTTGCATTAAGTTGCATTAATCTTTGCCTAACACCTTGTTAATGACTGGAGAGTCGACTACTTCCGTTTGAATAAAAATTCAACTATAAATACGTAAACATAAAGTATGTTTTTTCCTGGACCACTTCTATTCATTCAGTGAACAAATACTGTATGCACCAAAATATACAGTACTCAAACTCCAGCATCTCAGGCATGTACAGTATTTGTGTTTGCTAATGAGGCATAGCTCCAGACACTCGTGTTCTCAATAGTGAAAAGGAAGCTGTGTTGTGCAGTTGTACTTAAAAATGGGTTTCTCAACAAAGGAAAAAGTATTCATAGTTAAGAATTATTTCTGCTCATACGGACGTGGTCGTGAATGGGGAGTTAAAAAAAGGTGGCAGAACAATTCCTTCCCATACCCATCCCAATCCCCCTGATCTTACACCACCTGATGCCTACTTGTGAGGAATGTTAAAGGAGATTGTATTCAACTGTGAAGATCCGCCAAGAGCAAATCATCTCCTTTTGCAGGAGTCTGCAGCAATGCTTGTTCCGGGAATCCGGGTTGAGAATCTGCGTGAATCATATGAACACAGCGAGGCGGTGCACACACACTTCAAACACTTATGATCCATATACTGTGGTAAATCAACACGATAATAGTGTGTATGTTCGTTTCTTTCAGGAGAAATAAACTCACAGATAAGTTAATATTGTTCATCTTTTCATTTCAGTACTTGATAAAGTGTTAAAACACATTACAGCTGTAATTTAAATCTTAATCTAATCTAATCAAATGTAATGTCTCCTCATGTCTTTTTTTTTTTTTTTTTTTTTTTTTTTTTTTTACATCTTAAAATACGTATATACAGTATGTGGAATTTTTATTAGTCCCAAAAGCTTCACATCTAGTATATCCTATAGGAGGTTCAAACTAAATCTGTAGGCTGTGCTGCTACAATACAACCATCCATCAATTTTAGAACTGGGTAATGTCTAATAACATAGTTTTTACTATAAGTGGTTGCATTATATAACCCTCTTCAAATAATTTACATTGCATTACACAGAAAGTTTTCATTTAATAATACATTACTACATTTCCACAGTATTCTTTCCAACTACCCAGTGTGTGTTTTCTGCTCTGCTAAATTCATGACTGCCTTCCTCACCCTTCTTCGGTTCCTCATCATCTGCGATCCCTTACTTCATTTCCCCTGAACATATCCTCCTAATCCTCATCTCCCTCTATCAGACACTTCAGCTGAGTCGCTCTTGCTTCAGCACCTCGCTCACATACACATACTGACCAGCCTGTAGTTACCACGGCGACAAGCTCTCACTTCCTTACAGTGGCCCAGGTCTCTTAGGACAGTATTCAGAATTGCCAGCTTAAGTTCAAAAGTTACATCAATATTTACACGGAGATATTTCTGGTCTTTCAGAGTCAGCTTATGCAGACGCTTAACTTGGATTTCTGGATAAAGCTGGCTTTTATTTATTTTATTTTTTTCAGTTGTGCCTAGACAACTGCCTTGAAACACAAATATTTTCCTTTAAGCCTGAAGAAAAAAAGAAACCAGGAAAATGTTAACTGACAAGGCAGCTTCACATTATTCATGCAAGCACTACAAATTTCTTAATATAACTTCATGGATCAATGATTACTCGTTGGCAGTTTATAAAGTAACACATGATACAGCCTATAATATATTTCTGTACATTGAAATAGAAACAGCCTTATAGTCAAGGGTTCAAGTTTAAGGAACTAAAAATAGAGTAATATTTTGCACTTGTAAAGGCAGAAAGTGTAAAGGCTGGAATGTGAAGTAATTGAGCTGTACATTAGTAATAATAATTTTTTTTATAATTAAATAAATTAAATAATTATTCTTCATTTTTTTCTGCTGCGACTTTGTATTGGATAATTTTTGATGTGATAGTGAAATACACTCGATATGGACAGACTATGTACTTTTTCCATGCCGTCATTATACTATTTTGTGTACCACAATTTATAAACTCATACAGTTAATTAATACATACTGTAATATCAAGTATGTATACTTTATATTATTCTGAACTTAACTGTCAGACTGTCATGTCAGGTTTAATCCTGCTTTTCATTCAAGCCCGTATCAGCCTCCGTGTGCTATTCTTGTGTAAATATTGACTAGCACTTCCCCCATAGTTATGTCTGAGGTCTGAATACTAATAGACAGAATTTTAATATCAATCCTCGCTAGATGCATTATACTCAATGGGGTGCAGGGTTGCATGTTTTCATGTTTTCCCGGTGCTTGGTGGGTTTCTTCTGGGTATTTTGGTTTGTCCCACAGTTCATCAGTATTGCATGCTGATTGGTGTTTCCAGACTGGGTGCGGTGTGTGACTTGTGTGTGAGTGAGTGTCCTCTTTTGCACTGTAATGGTTAAGCCTTCCATCCAAGAAGTGGACCACCTTCTACCCTAAAGTTCCTGGTATAGGCTTGAGCACTTCAGTGACCCTACTTCACAGGATATGTGATAAGAAAAAATGGTAAATTAATAAACTATGTAAAAACAACAACAACAAAAAAAGTAGTTCTACAAGTCTCACTTGACTTTTGTAACCAATGAACATTAAACGAATCTGGCTAATTTCAACAAACTTACTGAACAGTACGTTTGCGCTTTGTAACATTCGCAATCTGTCTAACTAAGCTACAGTAAGTAAGATTTTAGAAAGTTTAAAAATAAAAGAATTTAGCCAACTGAGGTTATTTTCTGTGATATTAGATTGATTCGTTCAGCACTAGTGCCCTCTTGTTTCTGCCCAGAGCAATGACATGACTTTATATACTGTTTATTTATTTATTTATTTATTTGTCATGGATTAAAGTAAATCCCCACCATATTGAATTCCAGAAAAAAAAAAAAAAAAAAAAAAACACAAGCTAGCTTATTGAAGAGCATAATCACACAAAACTTGGATTTACTACATTTTGTCTACAAAGAAAGAAAAAAAGCGAATCTTTAGAAATTATAAATAGGTGGGTAGATAGACCTGGGTAGAAAAAAAAGCTAGCTAGCTAACATCTGAAAAAAGAAAATCCTCAAGAAAATCTTGCAGGCTATGTAGCCTTGAGAACATACTAGTTAGTAAGACAGAGCATTCTAAAACAAAACTAGCTAGTGTTCGTTGAGGAAAAATACTTTAGCCTGTGTTCACCTCATATAGGAAAGGATCTAAAGCACATCCATTGTGCTAAGCTATTTTTTTGTGTGTCTTTTTTCTGGCTTTGCCATATTCAGAACATTTACAAACTTGTCTTAGTTTTTAATCACACGGATGCTTTGCCTCCCCCATGCACAGGATAATTGGAGATAAAATTGCTTGGAGTTAAATTTAGATGTATATGCTGTCTCAGTTCCCAGAAACAGTCTTATCAAATTAGTTATGACAGCTGAATTAAATAAAAGATCTTTTCTTCTCTTTTTTCTGCTGGAACAATAATAGATAATTTAGTGTAATAAAATACTCAGTGAAGGTGCTTTAAATCAGAAGTTAAATGTGTTCATTACAGTAGGTACAGTACACAGGGTGTCAGAAGACACATGTCCATGTTGAAACTATGTTCATGATAATTACAGTTAAGTTAAATTTTTATTCATAGCAACACGGAATTAAGCAAATTTGATTTTACAGATTTTAACTCATTATCAGAAGAAAGAAAAAATCAGGTTCCATTTTCTTTACTGAATGCAATACTACATAAATATTCTTATATGTCTGTTATATTTGGATTATCATTCATCTAATCAGAGCAACACAATTGGGTCAACAGTTTCAACAATCAAGGTTGAAGTATATGGTAATTTACTGTATATATTTTACCTAATACCTAAAATTTGGAAAAGCACTCACTAGTTGAGAGTTGAGGGAGTTTGTGTTTCATAGTATAAAAATTGTTAAGTAGTAAAATATGTATTGAATTAATTTAAAATGCAGCTTTGTGTAGTGATATCTTTTGTGGCTTAGCTTAAGCAATGGCTAAATAGCTGTAGATATTGTAAGTATATTTTTTATAAGAATATTTGACAATAATATTTAAATCACTGGCTGCTTTGTTCACGCTTGCCCATGCATCATCATTGTTAGGACACCTTGTTCCACACTTGACCTTCATAGTTATAAAGTAAAGCAAGTCTCTTTCTTTACATTTGTTGGGAAAAACTTCATTCATGGGAGTGGGTCTCCATCCATCCATCCATCCATCCATCCATCCATCCAGACTATATAATGCTCTTTAGCTTGTTTTAACCTCAAATAGGTGGAGATTATCTGAGCTGTGAACCTGCACCCATTTCAGAATCAATCTTACACTTTGTGTCAAGAAGTAGTATTTCTATGTATATTCTTTTTTTTCCTCTCTTTTCCCTCTCAAAACAGAAAACCTGGTAAGTCCAATTGGGACAAATGTAATTATTAGATTATGATAAATCCAGCTTAGAGCACATGTTTTCAGACATAACTTATTCTGTGGTATAGATGAGAACAAATGTCTAGGGCATAATTTCTCTATGGTGTTTTTATAAGGTTCAACTGGAGTTTCTTTGCCTCCGCTCAGTCTGGAGAATAAATATTACATGTTTATGGCTATGTACTTGATTTTTTAAGCACCTCTAAACTAATATGTGACATATTTTGAATATTTTTATCTGTACCATGGTATGCATTTCTTTCTATAATCTCTCACTCTCTTTGCATTTTGTAAAGTGGAATGTAAAATTGATAGAAGTGGTCAGTCCAAAACATCATAAACCCTTAATGAATACATATTTATTAATGGCTATGGTATTTTTGTACAACCATTTGTAGATAATTCGGCTGAACGGACAGAAGGCACACCTCAGTACCATGCCTTCCCTAGAGTAGGTTCTTATGATGAGGCTGACTTAACTACCACCAATCTTTTAATTAATGAACAATATGGAGCTCTCACTTGGGATTCTAATTACAATTGCCCCAAATCTAAATTGCCATCTAAAGCTGTTAAACCCAAAATTCGTTTTGGCTGCTATCAGAGCTATCAAAACTCTGCAACACACCATGGTGTTAAAAGATCAGGTAAATAACATTGTTGTGGTATTTGGGGGCATTGGGATAGTGACTGTCATGAGAAGCAGAAGGTCAATGCAAATTAGGATGAACCATCCAGAAAAATATTCAAATCCCAGAAGTAATGTCTTCTCCACTCAGTATGAATTTCAGCAATATCCACCATAAGGCTGTCCTCACCGTTCACAGAACCCCTTCATGCTAACATTTGCTCTTTCTACTGATTCGCATTTGTTGCCAGTTATTCATGTGCATTTCATTTAATGTAAAAAAAATATTCAGGACCAATTTCTGGCACCACTCTTGACCCTAAGGGAATAAACTGTGTTCCTATAACCTGTCTAAAATATTTCCATTGATGCTGTCCTCTCCAGATGATCATACTATTTGCTTTTATTATTATTACTTGCACAGATTTGTTGTCATTCCTATGTCACCTTTTAATCTGTTGGGGCATGATGTACTATGTAAATTGCCATGTTCTCTCTCTTTTGACCAGGGTCATATGGTTCTTCATACAGTTCCATGTTCATGCCGACGGAGGGGTTCTGGTCCAAGACCACAGGAGATTTCTGCCCTGGTGCAAATCTTTCACAATCTCTTGATTTGTTAGTACAAGGTGTGCCTGCGTTTTTAAGGGCTGTACTGTAGCTGTATCTGCTTTGTTGGTCACAAATACTGAGAGAGTATAACTCTCAATTCTAGAGAGATAACTTCAATTCTACTCATTCAGACATATCACATGACTGCACAGTGGCAATCAGGTTCTGAGGCAACCTATCCATGCTATCCAGAACTTTAGCTCTATACTTATTTTGCCACCCAACATTCCTACCACACATCTACATCCACACATCTTGTTAAGATCTTCTTAACATGTGCTAGGCAGAAGATGCCCAAGAGGACTTGATAGAGCAATATAGAGCATAGAGATTGCTTACATGAAATGTCCACAATATTTTTTATGTACACTGCCCTCTTATCACAGTTTGGTGTACATGCATATGGTGATGGCTCATGTTCAAACCCAATGACTCAACTACACTTTGTGGTTAGTCTGTTTGTGAACTTCCCGATGTTATAGTTGAAGCACTCTAATTGCCCTAATACAAATCGGCACAAGCAGCTGAGCTCGTTGCTCTTACTCAAGTTATTTAAAGATTTTCATAAATAACTATTTTCACAGATTTACTCGAAGCTCCTGCATTCTATTCTCACCATGTAAAGAAAGGGCAGGTTCAAATCTTCAGACAGTAAGCCAATTTGTCATGCAACCTTAGTTTCTGATTTATGACTTACGACTTACTGACTTGACTTGTTTGCTCCCCAAACAATTAGCTGTAGTCAAGTTCAGTGGAAATGGCTCTAGATACTCTGCCAGTGGTGCCAGTGTTTTTAGCAATTTTAGGTGACACAAAAACACTGTAAATACTTGAGCAGTAAGTGGAAATTTAACATTACTTTTCACCCCTAAGAACAGCTGTGGTAGAAAGAAAAAATTGGAGCATAAAAATCAGGTTAACCGTAATCATAATAAAACCGGTAGCTCCTGCATTGAGCTTCTGCCATTGGTCCTACTGTACATGAAATCACTCCACACCCATATTCTCAATCATCTCCTTTTGAGATTATGGGTAGACCATTTTAATCCCCATGGACAAAAGATAAACCTGGTATCTACGTATTTTACTTAAGACCTGGATGCTGCTCTTAGTGATTATATACAAACTATGGTTGAAAAATTTAACAATGTGCATAGTAATATCTTTTCTTCTCTCTCCCTTTTCTCACAGACATGCCAAATCATCCTTTTCTTTCAGGTGATCTGGTGTTAGTAAAAAGCCTTAATCCATAACTACTGTGATGGCTGTGACATGGACGGCTGTCCTCAAACAGAATGGAGTCACACCTGCAGACTTAAATGGTACCTCAGTGAACATCTAACTTGCTCTGAGAAAGGACAGATCAAGCTGCTCTGTGTGAGCCCCATCTTAATGGAATGAAAACATATATTTCTTGGCAACCCCTTGGGAACATCTTCTCTTCTAACCTTTTCACTTACACATTTACTGACCTCTGTATTGGGTTAAAATTTACAAATATGTTTTTTTATTTGTTTGATAAATATTTGCTCTTATCACATTTGAATATTACTTCATATATATATATAATTATTTGTGCCTACATCAACTTCCCCTATGAAAGATTAGTCTGAACTGCTGCTTAAAATATTTACTGTGCAAATCATTATTACCAATTAGCCACAGCACTAACACCACTGTCCAGTGAGCTGAATAACATTGATTATCAATTATATATTGGTAAGATGGTGACAGGAGAATGGGCACTGAAGGCTCATCTATGTGGGGGGCAAAGCCAAGTTCATCTGGTCTGATCGAACAGAAAGCTAATGTATGTACTGTAGTACAAATTGCTGAAAAAAGTCAGTTCTGGCCATGACAGAAAGGTATTAGAACACTCAGTGCTTCACAACCTTTAAATTCCCTGAATCTCAATTAGATTGAGCACCATGAATATGCTTACAGTACAAGCAAGACTCATCCATGGAGGCAGCTGTCTCTTGTCTTTGCCTACTCAGGATCTAAATGAAGAGAGCAAAGAAGATTTAATCAACAATTCAGCTAATGTGGACCCAAATTAGAATTAATCTAATGCTTATATTTGATTATATTTAATCAGGGGTAAAAGTTCCTTTCCTCATGAGAGTCAGTTTCATCATAGCCTTGATGGTTTTGGAAACTGCACTTGGGGACATTTCTTTCATAATTTGGATGTCTTCAGTATTAATGAAAATGTTGAGAATAATAAACATAAAGACACACTACTGAAAGAGAAGGTGTATCCAAAAATCTACATCTGAAATGTTTTAAATATACATGTGAAATAGAATATGTGAAGTGTCTAAAAACCTCATGTACTGTATGATGAGCTGAAAGTGTATTATACTGTAGGTTATAGTATTTGCATAGTAAAGTTTCAGATGGTGACAGAGACAGGTACTGTAATAGAGTGACCTTGTACAGGAAGCAGATGAGCTACATACAAAGTCATGTGTAAAAAAGTGAACCCCTCTTTTAATGTTTTTGTTTTTTGTATAATAAAAATCATTTAATCAACATTAAGGCAGAAATATAAAAAGATGCAGGCATTGCTAAGTACCCCTTACTGCTTCTCCAGGATTTAAGAGGGTAGTTGCTGCTAATTATCAGCCCCTTGTTAACTCAGCATCAACAGGTGTGCAGACCTCTATAAAAGCAGATGTTTTGGCAGTTTGCAGGTTTGGGGCATTCAGGTGTGTGAACACAATGCCAAGAGGGAAAAACTATTTTCTTAAAGACGCAATTGTGGAATTCAACATTCAACAGTGAAAAAGATTATTCACAATTGGAAAGCATTCAAGGCAGTTGGCAATCTTCCCAGGAGTGGATGTCCCAGCACTTTCACCCCAGGGTCAGACTGTGCAATGCTCAGAGAGATACAAATAATAAATAAATAAATAAATAAATAAATAAAAACGAAGCGCTACAGTCCCTATCAGTTTCTACAGGCGTCACTGAGCATGTCCATGACAGCACAATTAGAAGAAGACTGAACTAGTACAGTTTGCTTGAAACGGTTGCCAGGAGAAACCTCTTCTGTCTAAAAAGAACATGGACGCATGACTGAGGTTTGGCAAACTGCTTCTGAACGAACCACAAGGCTTCTGGAACAATGTCCTATTGACAAATGAGACCAAATTGGAGCTGTTTGTTCTTAATGTCCAACACCATGTTTATGTAAAAACAAACAGTTTCTGCTGAACAGCATTTCAGAAGAAACAACTCATATCCTCAACAGTTTGTGCTTGTTTTTGCAAACAACAACAGCCACAGGACAGACACTTTTAAGTCATTGATTTGTCCATGAACTCCTCTATATACTGCAGTAGTCTAGAGGTAAATGTGAGGTCATCTGTCCGACATCTAAAACTTGTTTGAAATTCGATTATGCATGGGACAATGATACAAAGCACACCAGTATATCTACATCAGAATGGATGAAAAGGATTTGTAATGGCCTAGTCAGAGTCCAGACCTCAACCCGACTGAAATGCTGTGGCAGGACCTTAACAGAGATGTGTACAGTATAAGCAACTGTCCAAAAAACTAAATTAACTGAAGCAATGTTGTAAAGAAGAATGGACCATGAAATGATTACTTCAAGTTATTGTAAGGTGGATATGCAAGCTATCTAATCATGGGTTACAGTACTAAGTATTCCCCACATGTTTTTTTTTTCTCTTTTTGGCTTCATTTTTGTTAAATAATTAATGTCACAGTGAAAAAAAGTTATAATTTGTAGTTCGTCTGAGGTTGCATTTGTCTAATACTAAGACCCTCTTTGAACATGATTATGGTTTTACACACAAAAAACAAATAAGCATGGAATTAAATTAGGTGAGGGTGCACTCACTTTTATGCATAACTGTATCCAGGTTCCTCTGTTGCTAATGTAATATCTCTCTTTCTTTTATCTCATTTTTTTCTTTGTTTTTTTTTTGACAGGCAGATAAAAAATACACAGGCTCACGCTCTTGTCAAATCACACAGGCCCTAAACAGCCGTCATCGTGTCGATGCTGTCGCTGAGCTGGGAAAGGTAACAAAGAGAACAAGCAGCAGTAGTACACACGAGAGCCATGGGACCAGGACTAGCTCTTTGTTGGCCTTTGATTCACCACGTGTCTACAGAGAGTCTCATCTGTCAGTGAAGGAGAGAGCGAGTCACCTGCTCTTCGTCAGTTCTGCTACCTGCATGTTTCTAGATGTGGAGCATGTGTGAGCAAAGTAAACATATAAATCAATAAACACAGCGGAGACTACAAACGAGGTGCAAAAACGTGACAGAACAGCTGTGGACTGGGTGCCTCCTGAATGCCTCGCTCTACTAATAAAATACACCAAATAAATATTTTATTCCACAAAGCTAGGGGAAAAAAAAAAGTTTCTTTATTTTTTTATTTGAAATCCATACTAAATAAATCCATCCTGAGGTCTCTGGCTGTAGGGCTGAGAAACAAGAGACTGATTTGAAAAGAGCTCTACATTGCTAAGAGCACTTTTTTTCCCAGCCTTTTTAAAAACCATAGCCAAAATCCATAGCAGGGGTCACAGAGTACACATAACCACGGTTAGAATAAGCAAGTCAATATCTGTGGTATGTAACAGGCCAAAAACAAAACAAAACAGTATAAAAACACTAAAAATGAAATGTGTAGAGTGTGCGATATGAAGCTTTATGTGACCGAGAGATTCTATGCAGTGCATAAAGTTAATAAAAAATTCTCACCCTTGAATGATGGACTCGGGATTCCACATGACTGTTAACTTTTAATGGGCCAAATAATAAAATAGCTGCTGAAGCTCCAGACAGGATCATAAAAGAATAAGTGGAGTGCAAGAGAACAGCAATCATCCTGTTCACTCTTGACATCAGTGCTCTGCCCAACATTTTACCCTGATGGTTGTGCAAAAGAAGAGGAACACAGGTCCCAAGCTTTACCAGATGGAAAGCAAATCATTTTCTACAAAATAACGTTAGATTAAAATGGCTGCATGACTCACATGAGGAACACCTGCGCATACACTGGTCAACCACTACATCTACAGTAACACCACTACCACCACCAGGTGAATTGAATAACATTGATAATTAAATATATACCAGGAAGCTGGTGACAGAATCATGGAGACCCAAAGTTCATTTATGCCTGTGGCGACCAAAGGCTTGCCAGTCTTTTCCGATCCTACGGAAAAGCCAATGTAGCACAAATTGCTATAATAACTCATTATTGGTCATGATAGAAACATATCAGAACACCTAGTGCACAAGATTTTGCTGCATATGGCGCTTAGCAGGCAAGGTTTTTGATCCAGCTTCCAAATTCCCCAGATCTCAACCTGACTGAGTATCCACTAACTTCCCAGAGCCAGACACCATACAGTAGCTCGCCCCCAGAGGAATTTAGTCCACTCTCTCAATCTGGCCAGGACGTTACTAAGTATGATATAATAATTAATTTAGTGCACAAGTTCATGGTCATCATCTTTCCTTCTTGCTTCATAAAAAGGAATGATTCAAGTATTAGTATCTTACATCCTGCATTTATCATTCTTTAAAAACAAGAGAGAGTTGCTGTAAATCTGTAAGTCTCCTTATTTTCAAATGCTCTGTGCCCTTTTAACCTATTCTTTTAAACTATTGTTCTTGTGATGTGTTTTGCTCTTGAGCTTGTTATGAACAAAGTCCTCTGCAGTCCTAGTGAAACCACATTGATCTTCTCACTGCATTATACCTGTTTATTAGACAAATTACAGGTTATGTTATTGAAATTGTCATTTGAATAAAATGTGTGTTCATTATGTGATTTAATAGTTTTATTGTTTCACTTTTGGTAATATTTTTATTGTAATAGTTATTGTTTATGAAAATTAATATGCATGATAAAACTTGTTGATTAAAGTAGTCTGAAACTAACAATAATTCAAATGTGACAAAAACTAAAGTCGATTTTGTTCAAAAGAATAACGCTAAAATCAAATCAAAATAAGCGGAAAAAATTCTCACTGGTAGTAAAGATCACAGTGGTCAAGTGGCAGGAAAGCATTAAAATGTCTAGGGTTTTGTTACTGTACTACTGGACTTATAAGACATAAGGGCAGTGGAAGATAAGTGGTTGAGATGTTGGACTACTGATCTGAAGGTCACAGGTTCAAATTTCAGCATCACTAAGCTACCACTGTTTGACCTTTGAAGAAGGCCCTTAACTTGCACATACAGTACTCAGATATATACTGTAAGGAGATGAATGTCTGTTGCACTGAATAAGCGCATCTAGTGAATGTTTCAACTGCTTTTCCTAGTACTTTTATGCCTTGCCCTATATGAACTGGTATAAAATATGTTTTTTGATGGAGACTACAAAGCACTTTTGCAAGCCTCAATGTCTATCAAATGCTGTAAATGTAATAAATCCTGAAAGAACTATTATGTATCATTTCTAGCACCATCAAATGGAATCATGAGAAGGCACAGCAGTGCATGCATTCCTTGAGACAGCTCATGAAACATAGCCTTCACTGAAAGTGTATTGTAGTTTGTTCTTCATTCATTATCTGATTTGTCTCAACCACTACAGAGTCCAGAAAAAAAAAAAAAAAAAACTTCTAATGTTTCCATTCTGTGATACGTCTATAGTGGTTATTTCTGAAGAACCCCGACCAAAATACTTGAAAGTACTTAATACAAAAACCAACAGGCACCTGAACAGTTTCTTTCCTGAAGCCAGAACACTGCAGCAGGAGAATGTTTCCTCACTTCAGCTGAATAACAGTATAATTATAGCCAATGTGCTTTTCACAGTCTGTACCACTAGACTACTGAAATGTGCACAAGCTACACCTTACATTTCTCACCTTAACTACACATGTATATAGCGTTAAATACACTGCCTGGCTAAGAAAAAGTTGTACACTCTAAGATTTATTTAATCACCTTTAACTTTCATTACAGCACACAATGTGCTGGTCAGTTCATGTGTCAAAATGATTCCTCATTGTACCAGGAACTCCATTGATGTGAAGACCTGGTTATTTGGTACATTCAGGTCATCAACTGACTTCATTTTATTGCAGCATAACGCTGCCGAGCCTAGACCTGACCAATTGAAGCAACCCCATATCATAACTGTACCTCCAGAGGCTTGTACAGTGGCCACTATGTATGACAGGTGCATCGCTTCTTGTATATCCCTTATTCAACACAATGCATTTAGGCATGTAGACATGGTTAAGGCAATTTAAATGACTTTGAATATGGCACAGTTGAGGTCTGAAGAGAAAAAAAATACAGTAAGCAGAGGTTCTCCAGGTAAAAATGCCTTGTCGATGCCAGACATCGGAGGAGAATGTCCAGACTGGTTTGAATTGATAGAGAACATCTCTTTGCATCAGTGGTAGACTAAAGAGCACATCTGAATTGATTACATTTCAAACATTTAAACTGGTGGGCTTAACTAGCAAAAGAACACACTGTGTTACAATTACAATGTAATATTGTAAAAAAAAAAAAGGTGCCTGGTCTGATGGGTCTCGATTTCTGATGTGACATTTGGATGATAGTGGCAGAATTTGGTGTAAACAAGGTGAAAGCATGAATCCATCTTTCCTTGTAATTGAGCAATGCCAAAGCCTGCTGCAGAGTATTGTTGCTAACCATGGTCATCCCTTTATGACCACAGGATAACGTGCCACATCACAAAGCTAAAATAATCTCAAACTTCTTAAAAATGATGAGGAGCTCACTGTAAAGAAAATTGCCTCCAAAGTCACCAGATCTTAGAGTGATTTTGGGATGTGATGAAGTGGGAGATTTGCATCATGAATGTGCAGCTAAAAATTCTTCAGCAATTGTGTGATGTCAATATGGACTAAAAAATATCTAAGAAATGATTCTTGCATTTTGTTTAATCCATTCCATGAAGAATGAGGAACCTGGTTACAGTTATGTGTAAGGCAGTACTGCAGGCAAAATGGAGTTTCACGCAGTACTGGGAAGGTGTACCTAATGAAGTGGCTGGTGAGCGTATAATTAACCAGGACAAATGGTGCTGCTTCTTAAAGAACATATTCAATATTTCATATTCAAAATCAAAAATTTGCATGAACCAATTTGTGCACAGCACACAAAAGCACTTTTAAAGGGTTAAGATCAGAAACAATAACATCATCAGCATAGCATTTCCTACATGTTCATTCATATGATATGAAACAAAGTCACCATGAATCATTCATATTCCCAACACTTTGGTCTAAGATCAGGTTGGATCAGCAAAACCAAGAATAAGTGACAACTGCTGTTGACATCTGCTGCTTGTTACAATGAAGTCTCATAAGAAGTCATGTATCAAACACTAGCATTTGGGATCCACCCTGTGTCACTCATTAGAGTTGCTCTCCCAATTACTCGCTGCCCTGTTTAGCACAATTAGTTTAGCTAATAACATTGTGCATGCATGAAATGATGAGAACACTGCTGCATTATTCATGAGAGGGAAAAGAAAGGAGCGAAGAAAAAAAAAAAGGCCTTTGGCTTGCTTTCTCCTCTTGGCCTCTTTAATTTTTTTCAGTCCCATGACTTGGATGGAATTAGAATGATTTTAGTCATTTGACTTTACATACAGACTAACACATTTCACAGCAAATGTAATGGAGTAATACATAAAATACACAAAAATACGCCACACAGCATTAGATAATGTAGTTTGTCTAATTAGCCCAGTCATGTTTGTATAGGGGGCAACAATGCAAAAAAATGACTAAAATCCTCTGGGTTTTAAGTGCTACGTATGATTAATGGTTTCTAGAAATGTATTTAAGTTTTATGTTATGTATTTATTTTGCAAAATAAATACTTTCTTAACATCACTTGGTCATCAAAGCTTTATGGCACCTTTTTTTGTGATTTTTATCCAAGTACCCATCACAATCAGCCACAACAATACCACGACCACTAGGTAAACTGAATAACACTGATTATCAATTACGTACCAGTGAACTGGTGACAGGATCATCAGCGCCCAAGACTCCTCATCTATGCTCATCTATGTGGGTAACAAAGGCTAGCTCGCCTGTCAGATCCCACGAAAAAAAGCCAATGTAGCACAAATTGCTGAAAAAAGTCAATACTGGCCACAGTAGAAAAGGATCAGAACACCCAATGCATCATGGCCTGCCAAGTATACGGCTTAACAGGTGAAGAGTTCATGGTTGTTGATCCATCGTCCAAAATCTCCAGATCTCAATCCAACCGAGCATCCTGGGGATACGCCGGACAAATAAGTCTGATCCATGTTGGGCACACCTCGCAACTCACAGTACCCAAAGAAGTATTTGCCATTAATGTCCCATTGCCAGATGGAACAGCTCACATCCAGAGGTCTTGTGGATTCATGCCCTGAGGGCCCAGAACAAGGACGAGGAGAAAATACACAAAATTGAGTTAATGTTTTGAATATTATCGTTATGGCTGAGCGGTGTATATATATAAAAAAAAATAATAACCCATAATTGAATGCACTTTATTGAGGGAAACTTCTGTAAACATGTCTTTTGCTGCTGTTGAGAAACTAGAAGAGTGAAGCACATTGACAAGTTCAAACAATCACATTATTCCACACGGGCTCCAGGGCAGACTTGAGCTCAATTTTCAAGTGGACCAGAGATTTGTTTTCTGGACTGCACATTTTTACAAATGTACCAAAACACAAAATGTCAAAGGGTCAAAAAATAAATAAAATAAAATCAACAACACGTTGATCTTTCTGGTATCATATTTATTTTTATAATTGTGTGTTCATATTTATGTAAGCTGTTATTATATTATTATAGGGTATCACACCATAGTACAGGTAACTATTGTGTCTTTTTATCAGTTGGAAGGTTGATTAATTTTTACAGTGGCAACTCAGATAGAGCTATCTGTAATGTTAATTGTTCTATATGCTTATGCTTTTATTCATTTATTTTTAATTATCTATTGTTTTTTCTAAAGTTTTAGAGGTATTTATATGCGATTCTCCAGTGTCCATAAACAGCTGTTTATCACTGCTATAAGTGCTAACAGCAGCTCACTTAGATAGTCTTATAGATGTTCCATATCATTAACAACAGTTACACCATGACCACCACAGCTTTGATTATTTTCCTACAGCATTATGCTGTAAAATGCATTGAAGACTATTCCATACATACTGTACTAGCACAAGTAAACCATACCTTTAAAAGAAGCTGACATGAACCTCATATCTTTCATAATATGCATTACCCAAGCTCGACATCCATCAGTTCCACCATAGCATCTAAAAATCAAGTAAAATTTGGCCTTAACATTTTATACAGTATTGATCTCAGATTTGAGATTTACATCGAAGCCTGACATCCTCAATAGAGAATTTCTTCTCTTTCTAACAGCTATCCAGCTATTCATCATGCTGCTAGCATGCTGACTGTTTCATGTCCCTTGGTTTGTTGGGTTTCCAAATATACTCATGGAGCCATGACTGAGAGCAGGAGTGAAAGAGAGAACGAGAACCTCCCCCGAAACATTTGGACGTCCATCTGTGTGTGGAGTTTTGAGCAAGGGAAGAAAAAAAAAAAAAAGTGTCTCCGTGCTCTCTGTCTGGCTGTTTTCCGGACCCGTAATGAATTTGCATTTAAGAGAGGGCTGTAGCACTTTTGTGACAGCAGCATTTCCATCCATATCTCTACTGCCTCGCACACATCCTCCCCTTTCACACAGCTTCATAAGGCAAAGGGAACAATCTGAGGCTGACCTTTTGAAGCTGGACTTTGATTCTATTTCAGAAAGCTCTCTCTCTCGCTCTCTCTCTCGCTCTCTCTCTCGCTCTCTCTCTCTGTTGGCGATCTGTTCCAGGCCAGCTTGCTCTGTGGGCTACAGGCACACCGGGACTTTTGGAAAAGCATTAATGATTTCTAAACAGCTAAGAGAGCTGCTGGAACCTGCCAGACACGGGAACATCAATACCAACAACCTGTGGAATACACGGACAGGGGGCTTTTGAGGAAGCTGGAGTGTTTGACATTGTTGCGACACCTAGGCTGCTGTTTAAATATTTCCTCTGAATTTCCTCTTTATTGACCAAATGGGCCTTAAAGAGCAAAATATAATAAAATGTCTTTATATGTGATTCAATATTACAGTGTTGTTGTGCATATAAAATAAAGACAAAAGACATTTGAAATATGGTTGAGACATTTTAAATAGATGAGATTTTAATGAACACAAAATTCTATGCGAGTTAAACAGAATGGGATGAGAATAAAAAAAAAAAAAGTTAGTTAACAGGAATTATGTGGATAGAAATGACTTGTTGTTCAAAGAGGTCTGAAAAAACTTAGGGTATAGTATCTTCAATAATCAATCTGTCTTAAGGAAAGATCCGCTCAGAATGCACAACCTGATGAACCTTGAGGTGGATGAGCTACAAAAGCACTGCTGTCAGTCGAAAACAAAATCTGAGTCTACATTGGGGACGGTCTGCGTGGAACCGGAAAAGTGAAGATTGGAAAAAGACCAGGCGATGATTTTCCAATCTTCAACTGAAGCTTGTGACCTGTATCTGCCCGATATTACGCATAGTGCTGCTGCCACATGATTGGCTGATCGGATAATTGCATGAATGAGCAGGGGTACAGGTGTTCCTATTAAAGTAGCTTGTGAGAGCATTAGTAAAAATAATAAAAACACACACTCATGATTTATTGGGTCAGAATGGCATGTCTGGTGGAGATTAATTTTAAATGGAACTGCAGCAGTACAGACGTCACACATAGACAGAGTCGATTAGGAAGGACATTATGTTCAATTTTCAGGATTCAAATGGACCAGAATAGTGGTGTCAATTATTCAAAGAGATTGCAACATCCAGAAAAAAAGTATATATCTATAAAACCCTTTTCCTGTCATCTGTGTTTTTGTGACAATTTAGGGGAGCCTGCGCTGGCTGGTTATGTTGGTGGGTGTTTTTCTCCATGGTGGTCCTAGGCTTTGAAGATAACTGCAGAAGATGCAGGCCAAAGGACACCCGCAGAGCGTCCACCCTTATTACATGAGCTTCAGTTCTCCCAGAACAACACTTTAACACAACTCAGGCAAAACAACACATTTTGTCACATTACCTACAGATCAGACGGAACACACACACACACACACACTCTATCAGTGCACTGCTTATTATCGGGGTTCTATATTAACAGTATCTTTGCCTCTAACAGTATCCATCCTCCTCCTCCTCCGCCTCCAGTTTCGCTTTGCTTTATGTGCTTTTAAGTAGCTATTGGAATTCCCTGGTTCACCAAACAGAGCCATCAGGCACAAATCAGTGAGCTGGGAGGAAGCTAACGATCGATCGGGTGGATCTATGAACAGCAGTGGATATTCCATATTATGAAAACCCAGCTGTGTTTTTCCAGCTCAATTTCAGCGAATAAACTGACCTTACCCATGAAAAGTTTCTATTTCATCATTGCTATAGATGTGGCTTTGACATGAAATGTCAATTGTTTGATGAACACTGAGGAAGGAGGTAGTGTGGATCATATAGTCTTACCAAAAAAGAAAGAAAAAAAGATTGTTTTGTGGTACAAATGATTCTCACACAGTTAGTATCCTTTACTTAAAAGATGGTTATATATTAGTGGAACATGTCTGAGTTATAAAGACTATGATGTATTGTTTGTTCCATATTTACAGACGATCGTTTGTGTGTATTGAAATAGAGGCATGTCTGTCTGTCTAGCAACCACTGCCTTTTATTTTTGTATTGTGTTTTTTATTTTATTTTATTTTAATGCCTTTATATTTTGTATTTTTATATTTAGTATGAATTTTGTTCTATTAGTGATATGGTCTTTGACATAAGCAACAGTTTCCGTACCTGGTTAATGATGTTGCTGTTGTCCTACAATCAGCATCTTTTTTTGGACAGTCCATGAAAACCAGAGAACCCAGAGGTAGCCCACATGAACATCATGGCTCTGGAATAAACAAGGAACCCCAGAGTCCTGAGAGAGGAGTGGCACCGATAATCATCATCATCATCATAATCATCATTTTCTTCAGTCACATATCCTGTAGCTTATTATAGTAGCTTACTCCCTGGATAGCAATTATAACTTTATTTAACTCTGTGATGAAATTCCTCATAAATCTGTTGTTTATTCGCTCCTGTTTTGTCTTTAAGCTGGTATATAATACTCAGCCGAGCTTCAATATGGTAAATGGATCATTTAATCCTATTTGTGCATTATCACAGCCTGTTTATTGCCAGTCAGATGAGATTGCGGCATGTTTTTAGACTCAGACTTGGAGGAAATTGAATTGTTTGTCGAAACGGGCACGTAGTTATCAGTCTTTAATTAGAGGTGATAAAACAAAGTGGATCAATCACATACAGCCTGCTCACACATGCGCGCGCACACACACACACGGACAGAGACATGCTCTAGAAGTATACATAATAAATCAGGATTACAATATTATGGAACAATGGCGTATGAAGTCTAGACCAAATCAGCCGGCGCTTATTGCCCAATTCAGTCTCGTTCATTTTCCATTTGGATAATTTACCAAGTCCATTAGCTGGCTCTTACAAAGTGGCCATACTTCATGCCTAGGATGAGGAAATTACTTGATGTGCCTTTATGTGCACAAAAACAGTCTCTCTAGGAGCAGAAAACACACACTGATTAGTCCACATGCCTCTGCATGCATATGCAATGTTTTACATAATGCTGGACTGTTAATTATTGCAAATCATAGTGAACCAAATAGACTAGATGTCCTCTTAGCAGTGTGTTTAGCTGTAAGTTTCTTACTGATATGCTCACACACACACACACACACACACACACACACACACACACACACACACACACACACACACACAGTCATGGTGCCACAGAAGTAATTGCTCTTGCTGTAACCAGCAACAAATCAAGCTGCAAGCAGCAGCCACTTCCAGGTCAATAATTTCTATTTGGGTCTAAATGAGCTTTTTCTTAACATATCGGTATTTCTGGCGGATGACCCTTTGCCACATCCTCCTGGGGTCGATCGTCCAGTCGATCTTAACGGAAATCTGCGAGTAATGGAGGCTTACGTAACATTTGCAGGGCTCAGTGTCCACAAAGCCTTATTGGATCAGGCTCTTTTGGAGCTCTCTCCAAATGCCACTGGATGTCGAGGCTGATGAAGCAGCAGGTCTTTTTCAACTCAGGGTATGCTCTAAAAGTCTAAAAGTGCCCCAACAAAAATTGCCTTTTTTTTTTTTTTTGCTAGTATATCTAAAACAATAGAGATTTCATTACACTATGACTCTTAAAAATTGATTGTCATTTTTTAAATTATATACTTCTGAACAAGTGTGAGCTTAGTGGCTAAAGGCAAGAGACAAGAAAAACAGATAACCCTGTGAATGAATGAGTGTGTGGAATCAATATGAAGATAAAAGACGAAAGATCATTGTGTATGTTAGAAGTACAGGGTTAAAAAAAAAAAGAATTCAAAATAAAGATAAGAGCAGGATATCTGGATAAAAACCTCATGCCAGCTAATATCCTTATAATTTTTGCACCATTATAACAAAACAAACAATGCTGAATGCATCCAAAATATGCAATGATCTCCTTTGAACAGTTGATTTTGAGATGTGTCTGCTACTGTACTTATGCTCTCTAAAGCCTTCATACCGGCTCTAATCTGAGGTGCTGCCTCTTAATTGGTGATTTTTGAGGCTGGTAACTCTAAATGAACTTTTCCTCTGCAGCAGAGATACAGTAAGTTTTGGTTTCATCATGGTGATTGATGGTGTCTTTAAATAGCAACTTACTTTTGGTGATGTTGTCGTTACTTAATTACTTAATTCCATATACTAAATGTTATTTCATAGTTTTAAAATAGCCTTATTCTTTTAGAATGTAGTAAATAAATCCAAACTTTTGTCTCATTTTGACTGAAACTGTCAGATGGTTGGAGGTTTGACCCTATGTCTCATACAATCCAGCCACCGCATGCAGTGCCGGTTTCAAGGCTAGTTAGAAAATGAGAAGATCACGAAAGTAAGGCCAATCAATTTAAAACTTGTTCAAGATTTTGTGGCTCAAATGATCCTTTGTGGTGACCCCTTAATATAAAAGAGACAAAGCCTAAGGGGGGGAAAAACAGTGTTATAATGCAATAAACAAACAAGCAAATATAGTATATATATATTTTT
>JAQMYL010000003.1:8467660-8479576 GCA_030014365.1 Clarias pachynema | reverse complement strand
CATCCTTTCAGACAAAATTGATCTGAGGAATGTTTCCGGTTCACTCCTATTTATAACCTGCAGGTGCGCTTCATCAGGGAACAGGGTTACAGCAAAGTAACCCGAGACATTTTGCTTAATAATAAATTATCAGCACCACCACCAACAAAAACATCAATAGTAGTAGTTGCAAATTTAATAATAGAATATGCAACTTTTTAATTTTAGTGAGTGAATTAATTGATTCATCTTCACTGACTGTTTGGTTTTGATTAACATTGAGGTCTCACTTATATACTCATTTACAAATAGATCCTCTGTGCACATGCCAATGAAAAACAATACAAACCAGTGAAGGATTTGTTGGCAGTAGGAGTGGATGCAAATAGCCACAGAGTAGGAAAAAGCTGGCACAGTTGTAACACATCATAGCTGTAACACGCGTTTTCTCTAAATTCTTCATTCTTTACCTCAGTATAGCATTATGTCACTTCCCTCTGCTTATGAGTGAAGAGAAAGAAAATGTGCTTATGTGTTCAAAAGCTGAAATCTGTGCACAAGTGTTCTGTTTTTATCTACTGTATACTGTTGATGCTACTTCTCATTGTGAAGAAAACAATCTACAGTAGCTGTGGCATTGGATTTAATTGCTAATTACTAATTTTAACAATAAAAAACTCTTTTAAAAAAATATAAAAAACTCGGAAAGAATGGATTGTGTGGATTCAGAGGTCATGAAAATATCCCTATGATATTTTGATAAAGATGGAATTATAAACAGAATTATCCAAAAACAAAATGTATCATTCAGTTACAATATGTCTTTAAATTGGTGATTGTACTACATGCCATTCAGCCTATGTGTGATGATCTTTTGTAAATGCTTAATATTAATATTAAGCTACTCTCAAAGTTATATACATCAGAAATACACATCATAATGTACATAAGTTTATATGTAATAATTAATATGGGCTTACAACACAAAGTGGGGTTACAGGAAATGTGCCTGACCCCTGCACTCCCACTGATAAACATCCCCAAAGTCCTGTTCCTTATTAACTTCCCTTTAACACACAAAATGTTTTTTTTTCATAAAGGATTTAAGCTTATCATTGCATGACTTTCATGTTCATACTGTACAAGGCTATCATTAATGATAAATAAAATGTACTCATATTATTAGGAATGTAAAGTGGGGAAAACACCACAAACATAGTGTCATATTGCTTTCATGCAACAGTTCTACTACTGAAAAAAAATGTATCTGAAGGCACCAGACTGTGTTTTTAACTTTGTGTATTACGATTCTGTTTCTTCAATATACGTCCAAAAAAAATAGTTCGTACAGGGTTTAGAATCAAACGTTGCCAAGCAACGAACATTTTCTCTGAAGCAGACTGAAAGGCTGTTTGTTCATTAATTTGTAGACTCAAGTGAAGGCAATGTTTCATGTTCAGTAATTCATTTGCTGACTCAACAATTGTCAAATGGAACATTTCCAAATCACTGCCTATAGTCCAGCTAATTATCACTGAATGAATGGAATGTTGACTTAATACAAATCAACAGGTCAAGCATATGCAAAATGGACTGAGTCCGAATGTGGTAATGCCAGGATATCCGTACGCATGGAATGCCCCTGCCTTGTTTAATTAGAAATTAATAAATAATTTACTAGATATAATTTTCAAATATCCAAAAGAACAACTCACAAAAAACAAAAAATGAATCCAGTTCCCCTCTCAAACATCCCTGCTTACACTGTACCCAATTTGTGCAGGCTTGCCAGGTTTATGTTACTGTATATTACCCTATGGTAAAAATGAATGTGCACCCCATGTTGAGAGGATTGTGGATTGTGAGGAGTTGAGGTCATGGGTTCTGTGCTGGATGCTCAGACTTCTTCCACCACATAAGAACTACATATGAGTGAGATAGTCAGCTTTCCACAAACCCTTGGCCATATAGTGCATCTGGGATATATTAGCTTCTAATTGAAATAATTATTGAGCTAAAAACACCATTAGATTTACCAGCACATGAGATTGAATCAGAGGAAGCAAATGGTGAGTGTTTCAAATAAAATTCAGTGGTAACAGAATAAGACATGGCATTACACTCAAGTCAAGTTGCAAGACTATGCAATGATAGAGCAACTAGAGTATATATATATCCGCGGGTTAATGAGTCCCAGGTGACGCTCATTCATTCGGCCTGTGGTTAGTAAGTCTGTGTAAAGGAGAGCTGGAAAACTTGGCAAGGACTGGAAGAAGACATTGACATGACATATACCAACTGTAACAATAATAATAAAACCAGCCACATTATCTGCATTGTAACCTAGTTCTATAATCTCTATCATTATTTATCAACCAGTTAAATTATTTTCATACTGTACACTGAACAGTATATGAATGTCTGATATTCAGAAAAAGAAAAAATACATTACTGCTAGATAACACTAAATTGATTGTCCTTTCTGTACAGCTAATGTGATATTATTTATTATAAATGTAAATTATAAATTAAATTAATTTAGGTTCTAAACTATAATTGTCTGAGCCTTGTTCTAAGCTGTTTTATATCCTTAATAGACATACAATTCTCACCTCATCATAGTTAAATTCACTATTCAAGTGCAAGGTTTTAATCTAATAAAATAATTTCACCACACTTTAGCTGTTGCTCTATGTATTCATAGAATACTCTGATCGCTTTCTGTTATTCTACTTAGAAGGCAAAGCTACGTTGTGTGGTAGAAGACTTCTTTAGTGAAAATGTTTTAGTCGTGGCCGGCACAGTGGCTTAGTGGTTAGCACTGTCGCCCTGCACCTCTAGGGTGCGGGTTTGATTCCTGGTCAAGTTCGATTCCGACCTCCGTGTGCATGGAGTTTACATGTTCTCCCCATGCTTGGTAAGTTTCCTAATCTGCATGTTCAAAAACATGCAGATTAGGCTAATTGGTGTTCCTAATTGCCCATAGTGTGTGAATAAGGGTGTGCGTATGCCCTGCAATGGATTGGCATCCTGTTCAAGGTGTACCCTGCCTCACGTCTTAAGTTTCCGGAGATAGGCTCCAGGTCCCCTGTGACCCTGTATACAGGATCAAGTGGTAAAGATGATAAATAAGTGGGTGTGTTAGTGTCATGTGGTATATTTAAGCAAAATCACACAGTGGTGATGCAGACCACAACAATTGTGATTGATCCATATGGTAGCAATGCCTTCCTGGCTTCTTCCTCTCTGGATTAATGAATAAATGAAGGCCATAATTAATTAGTTCATGCTATTGGTGTTAATAAACTCTGGCCTTGCACATCCAGGGGTGAAGGTTCAAGTCCTGCTTTCAGGTGTGTGTGCATAAAGTTTGATTTTTCCCTGCATGCTTAGCTTAAATTTAGTTTTCTTCCACAGTTTGGTTGCATTTTAATGCAGATTAGCATTGTGCCCTGTAACAGTCTGGCACCCTGTCCATGGTGTACCTGACCTACAGTGTAGTGCCCTGTTTCTCCTGAGGTAGGCACCAGGCCCCTTGTGACCATTTACAGAATAAGTGGTATTGAGAGTGAGAACAGAGAACAAGGCTCTGAAAAAGGGTGTGAGTTGAGCTACTGAGCACTTTTACTGTTAGTAATTTATTTAAACAATAAGATGGAGTGCCGTTGTGCTCAATATCAGCATGGCTGTAATGCAGTCAGAGGCATGAGGGTGCAGCCTAAGTACTGAAGGCCACACAACCATGCTGATATTCAGCTCAGCTGTTTTATTCAACAGGTCCATAAAACACAATTTGTTTACTAACAGATTATGATTTATTTATTTAAGCAGTTATTTTGCTCCATCAACACCGCGACTGGTGGAGCTGGCGACTGCCAGTTAGTGATCAACACTTAGTGTACTTCAGTATGTAGCCCAAAGAAAAGGACAATAAACCATGGAGGTGGTGGACAGTCATGTAAATTATGTAAGTTTCTCTTTATACAGTATTTCCACTTATTCCACTTTAGAATATCAGCTAACTTCCAGGGTTTGAATCCCAAATAGCCTAGAATCAAAGGCTAGTGTACTAGACTGCTAGGGTGTACAATCCCTTGTTCCACACACCAAATAGTGCCATTAATCAAAGGTTAGAGCGATATATGTGATTCACCCTCGTGGTAGAAGCTAGTTAGCTTTGTAGCTCATCTTAGGCTTATGTAAATAATGATGAATTGACCAGTTGTTTGTGACTGAGCAAACAGTCATACAGTATACTGGATGAGATAACCTACTGTATATACTGTAACATCAGTATACTTTATACGCTTAGTTGCCATTTTAATTCGTGAACCAACCTTGTAGCACTAGTAACCGATCATTTTATGATGTACGAATAAAATACAGATTACTTTGTACTGTACATGTGCACTGTGAAAGACACCTTCGGTGCAATGTCCGTAATTTAAAAGAGACTATAAACATACAACTCAAACCTCAGTTGTGTTTTGGTGATTTAAAGGATCCCATTTACACTCATATATTTTGGCAGGTGGTGAAAAACAAAACAAAACAACAACAACGACAAAAAAACAAACAAAAAAATAGACAAATCAGCGCAAACCTGAACAAACACAGAAGGAAGATGCAAATCTAAAAAAAAAAAAACCTAACTAGAGCTCAGAATCAAACCAAGGGCTCTGGATTTGTATTTTTTCCTGGTCAGTCGTTATTGTATGACAGCTTCTTTTCCAGTGATACTGTATGTTTGAAATATAATATTAAATTTAGACTGCTTGAGAGTCATTGCATAGAGCATCAGTGATATTGCATCGCCTGTCATGATATGGAAAATGTGTTGGCCAAGCTAAGTCAAGTGCTACAAAAAAACAAAAGCTAGATTCCTCTGAGGACCCGTGAAGCTTAAGAAAAATAAAAACCTGCCGACTGGAGGCCATGATCCAACAGCCTGTGGGACGTTCATAATAGTATGTGTGTGTGGGACTGTGTGCGTGTGTGTGTATGAGGTGCAGGAACCGGAGCCAGGCGCTCAGGGCCAGAAGCAACATGAGCATGGCATAATGAGAACGTGTCAACAGGCTGTCAGCTAGCAGTCCAGCACACATACGCGCACACACATACACACCCGGAGACGCACACACATACACGAACACGAACGCACGGAGTGATGTGGATCTCACGCTGGAGTGGACATCCAATCAAGAGCTCATGTTTTGCATGATTTCATGCACACAGCCCCCCTGTCAGGCAACGCTGCAGTCTGAATTGGTCTTGTTCTCTGTGCAAATGCAAATGGCCCACTAGTGCACCAAATGATGTACTGGGGTTTGTTGCTTTGCACTTTTGCAGAGCGCCAAGGACTTTATCACTGTGCAGTATGTGTTGTGCACGCTGGAATATTTAATAGCTAAGCTGTTGAGTGTGTGTGTGCCAGGCATTCATGTTCACTGTTCAGAATGATTGCATAGGAATTTAACACTTAATCATCATTCAACAGCTAATTTTATATGCTTACACACTCACTGAATATACTGTAGGTATGTACAGTACATGCATACCTACAGTACCTACAGTACCTTATAGATGGTTCTGATCATCATTATATAATTAAGAAATATTACACATGGAGTGTTGTTGTAATGATATCAGCACATTTGTCATGCAGCAACAGACATAATGGCACAGCCTGCTCAATATATCACAACCGTGCTGATATTCAGTACAACAGCACATCAAGTGTGATGTTGCAGTTCCACAAACACCACGTATGATTTCTTTGTCCCTAAGGAGAGCACCCCATGTAAAGTTTAACAATATCTGGATTTGAATGTGAATTTTGGCAGGCAGCTGGTCTCCCCTCTTTGCATTACTGCAAACGTACAGACCTAAATTTTACCCATGCTGACTTTCGAGAGTTAGTGCGATTAACAATTGTTAGCGCACCTTTGATGTGGAGTGATGCGTATACAGTATAACATCATACTGATACATAAACATCCCAGTGCTGTTACGCTCTATATCACCACTTATGGAACGCCTCTTGTCCAATTAGATTACTCATTCAGAACTGTTGTGTAATTACTAACAATGGCTCATATTTTGTTCTACACAACTTGTACAATGTGTAAATCTGTTGAATAAACTTGCAAATGTATGGTATAAAAATGTAAGCAAATACAAATCCATTATTCATTTATTTGTCTAATCAGACATAAATAAACTGTACCCTATGCATTTTTTGTTGCTTATTTTGTAATATAACTTTTTGCTTGCACTTTGCAGCATGGGTCGGTCTTCATCACTATTCAATATGTGTTGTGCACACTGGAATATTTAACAGCTAGGCTGTGTGCCACTCTAGTTACCATTATCTCTCTAATGTGGGCTCAACTAAAGAAATGCAGTTTATAATGTATAAAAATGTTTCTGAGCCTGTAGTATGCAGTACATTTTTTGCAAAGAGTCACTTAATATTTTTTCTTTCATCCAGGGACATTAGCTCCACCACCAGTCAAAACAATTTATAGATTTCAGGGTGTCAGTTGGAGGAAAGACACATTGTTGTCCGTGTTTTCATTTCAAAGGTAGCGGAGAGCTTTAAATATACTAAACTGCATATTGTCCATTTAATATTTAGTTGTATGTACATTTAATTTGTTATTTCTTTTAAATAAATAAAATAAATAAACACAAATCTATTAAAACAAACTGCAATTCTTTAATCATAAATATGACAGCATACTATTTTGGATTTTCTTAATTTGACTAGGTGTTTACAGTATGTCAGGATTTAAAGGATAATGTTTTCTAAAATAGGACAATCAGTCTTGGCACAGTTCTTTTAACTAATGCAAACAGCACTACTTGCTTCCAGCTATATAAAAAAGACACCAGAGGAATCGAAATGGACCTTGCTTCTGCATATTTAATGCTGCATACATTTAAAATAGATTAGGTGGCATATACACACAACTTCAAAAAATGCATAAGAAGTTAGAAAATCTTAAATTTTCTGCTTAATTTTTTTTTTTTTCAAGCATCTTTTGCATTTGGCCTTCATGTAAATTATCAGTGCTGTTATAACTTTTAAAATTGTTAGTTATTGGAGTTCACAACTACATTGCCTTCCATTATTATTATCACCATGTAAAATTAAATAGAAAAAAAAATGAAAGGAGGATTATATACTGTACCAACACATGTTGGTGATGGCAATGCCAGGAATGTTACCTTAGCACTCAACATTATCCAAACAAACAAACAAACAAACAAACAAACAAATAAAAAAACAAAAACACAAGAATCCCAAATTTTTACAAACTATGACGATTCGAGTTAATAATTTCCAGTTCATTAAGCTACTGTATACTATACAATATACCGTATAGTTTCATGTACAACTGCTCTGCCTTCTAAGACTTTCTGATTTATCCTCCGCCTACATAAACTCCATGGATTCCAAGAATTTTCAGAGTGGAAGGTGGATCTAAGTAAAGTAAAATTAAAGAAATTATAAGTAGTGATAAAAAAAAAAGTGTCAGTAGGTGTCTTGTTGAGTGAATAAGACACTGACACATTAAGAAACAACAAGACATAAAGACAACACATGTACAGTATACACTATCTTTCCTAGCATTGAAAATGTAATGTATTTGTCGTGTGAATTTTGATATGTGGTGAGCTTCAAAGTTTGTAATTAAATTAAAAAAATCAGTTTATAAAATGACAAAAAAAATTCAATTTGTGGTAATTTCATTATTATGTTTTTGATCAGATCCAATAAATTGTCACCCATCTAATAAACCCCCTGACTGACCAACAGGGGGCACTACATCGTCGCAAAAAAATAAAACAAGAAGCAAGCCTTAATCCCTGCAGCCTTAAAAGCCATCTAAGATGTTTTATATGCTTTAATATTTTCTATTTATCCTAGAGATTGTAATGTTTAAATTGTTTTCCCTACTCAGTGATGTGTTTCCTTAATGCAAAATTCATAAAACCTAATAGCCGTGAATAAAGCATTGGGAGCAAAGAGTAAAATCATTTTATTTGGTGTTAAAGTCACAGCTTGACTTATTTTTCCATGTAAAAATGCACTGAATTATGGGTCGACAAGGTTTGTGTCAAATATTACAAAGCTTCATTTCAGTTCCGGCCGGTAAAGCTGTCACTTCTGAGATATTACTTATTTCAGAAATAAACACGGGCTGCAATAAGGGAGACACAATAAACGCACAATCTGATTTGTAACAGAGCCAAGACATGAGGCTTGTGAAAATGGACTCGCATTTCTCAACCTCTTCAGCGTTGTTTATCAATTGCTTTATCAATTCATCATCGTTTCTCCGTCATCACATCGTCCATCAGTCGAGACAGAGGCGCTGCTGGATTTATGTCTCTATAAAGTGAATTGTCTGTGAATTTGAACATTCTGTATAAGGAGCTTGTAAGAGTGATTGAAACACAGCCTGGAGCTTAAATAAGGAGAAATGAACAAAGCGAGAACTTAACATGGATGAAACTGTATGAACCATTTACGGTCAGAGTGAGTAGTCCTAATGTCACGGGGGTGATGGACCCAAACACAACATAATTTCAATACTGTGTAGATATTAGATGGTCCTCTAGAAGAAAGGAATGTTTTATTGGACTTTTTAATAATTTATTTATGAATCATTTCTTTCAGCTGTAAATTAATGGCATTGTGCGAAGCGACACAGGAATTCAGAGAGTCCCTGGAGACGGAGAGTCCCTCCAATAGGATGTCACGAGGGACGAGACTGTGGAGCCCACGTCAGATCCACCACAAATGGAGCCACCATTCTGGAAGTCTCTCTCTCTCTCTCTCTCTCTCTCTCTCTTACTCCACATGCTCGATTTCTTTATCTCTCTCTCCATCAGTCTTTAGAGCCAGTTCCCTTTTCGCAGCTGTGTAGTTAGGTGCATTAGGTATTCTCTCTTCTCTCTCTCTTTCTCTTTGTCCCACTCTCTCTGTTTCTCTCTCTCTCTCTTCTTCTTTTTCTCTCTCACACATGTCTACTCCCTTTCAGTCCATCTCTGTTTTCTCATTTCTCTTCTATCCTCCCTCACTGCTGTCTTCCTCATGAGAGTTTTCCCTTCATGCGCAACAACTGGTAGCTCTCCCCCCTTTTCTCCACCTCCTTCTCCTCCTCTCTTCTAGTCTGTGGAAGGTCTGCTTATCCTCCAGCACCTGTGCTTCGAAGGGTGTTGGAGTGCAAAGTGGGGAGGGTGGGGGGTTCCTGTGGTTTTTGGGTGCAAGCCAAGGAGGCAAGAGGAAGCCACAAGGTTTAGAGCGTCTTTCCGGGCATTATCATCAGCATCAGCAGCAGAGACAGCAGCAGCAGCAGCGGCAGCAGCAGAGGCGGGAGGGACGACAGAAGAGGCAGCGCATCCTTCAGTCTCCCGCTCAGTCCGCCGCTCGAGAGGAAGAAGAGAAGGTTGCGGCTTTGTGCTGGCTCTGAGAGCTGCGGAGAAACGAGGAACAGAGTAACAGGGAGAGCCTGACAGGGTAAGACGCTTCCGTGGACTGGGGATCTGAGCCAGTTCTCTTTTCACCACTTTGTCTTTTGTTCCTTTGTGAAGAGTCCCACTATAGTGGGGTGGTGGTAGGGGGGTCTCGTGCCGGTGGGTATTGTGTGAGTCGACTGCCGCAGATTTGTGTAATCGGGGTGGTGGATTCTTTTTTTTTTTTTTTTTTTTCTGGATTTGTCAGCTGTGTTTCCAGTATTAACATATTCATGGGATTCTTGCCTCTTCAGTTGAACAGTGATCCTTAGCAGCCTGGAGGAACTAGGAAAAGAGCTTTTAGGATGTGTACTTTCCTCTTCAATGCATGTCGGTTTGTGTGTTTTTTTCCTACAGGTTGCTGTCGTGGTTAATATTGTTGCTGTTGATAAGTCAGTGTAGGAAAAGGATTAACGATTGAGCATGTCAAGTTGATATCTTCACATTGATACTAAGTGAAAACCGCTACAGGACAGCTTGGGCACTTGAGTTGATCCTAAGAAACCTCAGCATCTGTTCCTGGCCTGATGAGGCTTGTAGCGTGAAGAACTGTCAGGGCAGCTGAATTTAGATTTCAGATTAGACTGCACCGTTTGAAAGATGAGAAAAGGTTGTTTATAGCTAAACCCCAGGTGTGCCAATGTTTCTTAATACCAAAAAAAAAAAAAAAAAACCAAGAAAAAAAAAGTGTGATGGCATTATATTGGGATGGAGTAATATTCTACGGCCTGTTTCCTTTGACAACTTTCCCGAAATAATTAGTAGTACTGCATGGTGATGCTACTGTAGGTGTGACTACTACTGTCGGTGAGAATCATCTTTAAAGCTGCTTGTAGATTCTAATTAAACGTAAGGGTGAAATATCCCTTTAAGATAAAATGCACATTTTTGTAACTAGATTGAGGTGTATTTGAGCAGATTCCACTAGACTTAAAAAAAAAAAAGAAAAGAAAAGAAAAGAAAAGCCCAGTGTTGCTGTCCATTCTTTTTAACTTCCATCTGGGAGCTGGTGTACCCCTCAGAAAATGAGAGTCATAATAACAGTCATTGTTCCTTTTTTTCTGACAGCCGTCATTCCATTCTGCTTCCCCCCCCAAACGATCTGTAATTTGCCTCCTGCTGCTAATGGATTTTCTGTATGACTCCTCTCTCTCTCTCTCTCTCTCTCTCTCTCTCTCTCTCTCTCACACACACACACACTGTCTCCCAATGTGTGTGTGTGTGTGTGTGATGAACATGTTTGACTCGGAGGGCTGACGGCAGTTGACTGTTAATGTGGCTGGCAGGAGTTAAGGGCTTGAGGGTGAATGGCAGGAATCAGAGAATTTTAAAGTAATTGAGTGGATTTATGTGAAACCTGGGCATTTCTCCATCTCTCTGTCCACTTGCCATCCTTCATTACTTTTATCCACCCATCCATTTGCTCCGCCGTCCATCCATCATTCTGTATCACATCGAAAACATGTGTGGAATAAGACTGACTAACAATTTGCTCTGCCATTTTCAGCGTCCTTGGATCCTGGCATGTGTATCTCCATGTGGAGCGTCTGTGACCATCTGGATAAACCCACAATGGCTAAAATGAGTCTCCGGTTCACCATTCAGGTAAGACTTTCATTTAGCTTTACCTTGCAAGAAGAGCATAAATCACTCCCACCTTACAAAAAAAAAAAAAAAAAAATCCAAAGTCTGTTCATTTCTGTCTACAGATACAACCTTTGGCTGGCTTGCCTTGTGAAAAAAAGCCCCATCTTCAATCAATCCCCCTAGAGAGAAGGTCCCTGGTGTTGGCCTGTGTGCCACAGTGGATGTATAAGTGTCAGGCACTTCCCTCCTCCTTCTTCTTTCTGAGGCTCTCTTCGGTGACGGGTATTCTTGGGTGGATAATACGGATCACGTTGTTATTGCTTAAGAATACGCGTAGTTGAGGAGAGTCATTTTCGACCATGCCTTCAGGAAGCTGACCTCGGCTTAACCGCTCTCCAGACGTCCTAGCCGAGTGCTGTTGTTAGAGGAGGGGGAAAAAAAAGAGGGGGGGGGGGGGGGAGAAAAAGAGTGAACGTTTGTACCGAGGTTCATTTATCAGTGCAGCAGATAATCATTTCCCCAGCGTTTGCATTGATTTTTTCTACGGCAAGCCTTCATGTTGTTATTACTCCAGCGTTCTAGCGAGTTGTATCAGGAGGCTGGCGTTTCCTGCTCGCCGAGACTTCATCCGTATCTGCTGTGCATTTATATTTCTCCCACCATCTCACTATCATCCATCCTGCCAAAGTGATGTTTTATGTAGCACTATTCAACCACTCTGCATTCTTCATTTCACACAATTTGCTTGGTTTGCTTGAGGGGGGGGTAGTGGTGGTGGTGTGTGTGGGGTGTGTGTGGGGGGGGGGGGGGGGGCACAGGCTGTTT